>OV651819.1:71769284-71939205 GCA_927349885.1 Psylliodes chrysocephalus | reverse complement strand
TTCTAACAATTAGCTTGACAGAATTGAAATTTAAAAGAAAAAGTAGCTGGGTGACCAAAATATGAACTGTAATTGGTGGATTTTATATTTGCTCCGGGTTTTTAAATAGATATGGAATATATTCGATCAGTTGAACGCAATGTCTACTTTTTCTTTTTGTCCATGTGGATGTAAAAAAAATAATAGTAATCCGGTGAAGAAAAAATATACACAAATGTGATCGGCGGATTTCATATTCGTAAAGTGTTCCTACAAGAATGAATACGAAATTATATTCGTTTAGTTGAATGCAATAGCCTACTTTTTTGTTCTGTAGTTTGTGAGTAAAAATAATATCCATGTGGGATATGGGTGTAGAAAAAATATGTTTCAATCCACTATAGAATTTACAAATAAATTTGTTTATTACATTAATATATCGGCTTTAGGTTTTGAGTCTTTATTTCCAAAATTTTCTCAACTCTAAATGTTTGAATCGGTTTCCGGCCCAGTTCATTTTTTCTGCCTGTTAGACAGTAAGGCTATAGTTACAGGTTTAGGTGACCCATTTTCGCATACAAACCTCGAAGAGGGTTGAAAAGTAGATCGATTTTGAGCAGAAAAGCCACTCGTAAATTTCCTTTTATTTTACTCAACATCGATGTGCTTTTTAACCAAGCGGAACAAGTTGGTTCGATTGCGGTGTTTATAATTGCTCCTAAACAAGTGCAAAGTTTAGTGGTTTCTACTAACAATTTAGATTTAAATTTAACATCATTTTGCTCATGTAATTTGAGTGTTCTTGTGAAAAATTTTGTGTTTTAAACTAAGTTATCTGCATGTGAATGCAAGAACGTGGAGTGAAGAATAAAAAAAAGAAAAAAAAAATCTGATAAGTAACAATTCAAACAACTAATCCAGTGGTGTACCGACTTTTGGTATGTTATTTTCTTCAACTATGGCCTAAAATTAGAATGGAGTGTAATTTGTGTAAGCAAATTAAGCAACCTAGCAAGGAATGCAAAAATCCATGCTATCCATGTGATTCCTGCAGGAATCTAATTTGTTTAGATTGTACAAATCTGTCAGCCTCAGAAATAAGGTGCCTTCCTATTGTAGGACGACTATTAAAATTTTCGTGTATCAAATATCGAAGTTATGATTTAGTTGATATTCTAAATAACCATAGCAAAGATAAGGACCAAATAATAAAGGACAAAGAAGATATCATCGAACTATTGAAGACTAAAACTAATGATTATGAAAAATCCCCTATTCAACAACCCACTTATGCCCAAGTAACAAAGGGTTATGTGCAAACACATCAAATAAACTATCCACAAATTATTATTAAACCAAGAGTACCTCAAAATTATCAAAAAACCAAAGATGATGTTGAAAAAAATATTAAACCTGAAGTATTGAAAGTTGGAGTTAAGAGTATGAAAACTCTTAATTCAGGTGCATTAATTATTAAATGTTGTAATAAACAAGGAATGAATGTCTTAGAAGAAAGTGTCAAAAATAAGCTGGGTCTTAACTATGATGTGGAACTTAGTAAGATGAGGAAACCGAAAATAAAAATAGCTAATTTTAACCAGGATAAGAGCAACGAGGACATCAAGAAATGCAATATAAATCAAAATAACCTAGATAAAAAAATAGAAGTTGTATTTATAAAAAAACCGCGTACTGGAAACAAAACGATTATTTGTGAATGTAGTCCAAAAGTTTTTAACCAAATAATGCAAGAAGGTAAAAATTTTTCATTTAAATCGTTGGTAATTGACACTGATCTAACTGATAATTGTCCAATTTTTTTAAATATTACAACAAACAAAAGAAACAAACTTTAACCATAATACATTAAACCAACATACAACACAATACACCGATATAGATAGATTTACAAAATTATTAGAAAATGTAAACTGGGACAACGTCATTTCTCTTAGCAATCCAATTTTGGCCTACCAGAAATTTATTGAAATAATATATTCCCTAAAAGAACAATGTAATATAACTAATAGGCATAATACTCATAAAAAAATAAAACCATGTATAAGTCAAGGCATCATCATGTCTATTAAACATAGGGATAAAATGAAAAACAAATATTAAAAACCAAAAACAACAATCTTCTAAGAGAATATAGGATATATTGTAACCAACTAAATAAACTAATAAAGCTAAAAATGATTATTATACAATTCAAATTCAAAATAGTAACAATGATATTTAAAAAATATTCAAAATAGTTAAAGAAGCTTCAAATGAACACCGAAACAATAAAACAAACAATGATTTTAATATTCTAAACAATAATAAACAATTTACAAATGACAAAGAAATGGCCAACTACTGCTATAACTATTTTTCAAAAATTGGTATAGATATGACAACTAAAATCAATTCTGTAGATGACTTCCTAATAAGATATCCACCTCTAATCAACTCAATAGACCTTTTCATCATGTGATGAGCGCAAGCGCAGCCACCATGTTGAAATAGCGGTAATTCAAAAGTTTCGACAATGGCTGGAAAGCAATATTGTTTACAGAAAAATTAATCATTAGAAAAAATCGTTGATGGTGATTAACTTTTTCATAACTCTGTGGAAGCGCATAGTTGTGAGAAGTTGTAAAGGTGGTTGAAGTGTCTTAGACGTTTGATACAAACGAAAAAAGTGGACTGATTGAGAGGTTAGGTGTATTAATACTTCTTAACTGTGTACAAAATTAATGAAAACAAATAATAATTATAACTCTACTCTAATTAATTATGCCAACCAACTATTAGTACTTGCAAAAACACTTTAATTAACATGAAAGTTATTCACGAGTATAATTAATAAAATATATTAGGTATTTAATATTTTGAGGATCCACATGACATTTTTAATCATATTACTGTATATACCGAAGTAGAATTTATTATTAAAAAAATATTGTTTAATACCAGATAATAATTTTCTTCTGTTGGACCACTTTCTCCATGAAAATGTAATTAACAAATATAAGTATATGCAGTAACATCATCAATCCATTGAAAACCGTTGTCACTTCGGTCTTCGACCACATTTTTTTGCACCTAATGCACATTTGCTTGATAAATTGATAATTGTTTACGATATTGCAGCCAAGGCTTTGGAATATTTATAAAATAATATGTATTGTATGTATTGCCTTTGAATGATTTATACCGTGTGTCAATTTTACATACTCCATAACAACACCGTTTCGTTGTTCCTTTCCGTACAGATAACATAAGTATTATAATTGATTGCAAAAATATATTTTTCAATTAAGACACTAAAATTATTATTACTTAAAAAAAAGATTATACGAATATTTAATTGATAAAAAGATTTTAAATGTTAAACAGTTCGGATTCCAAAAAGGTGTTAGCACTTGTGATGCCATGTATGAATTGATATCTAATATAAAAAACAGTCTTGAGAATGAAAATAAAAATATAAGTGTCTTTATCGATCTCGCGAAAGCTTTCGACACTGTTCCTCACAAGCAACTACTAAATGTTCTTGAACATTATGGCATTCGAGGATTGGATTTAAAAATTTTTGAAAACTACCTACACGAGAGAACACAGATAGTTAAAATTAGAAATGAAATGAATTTAGTAATCCTGTTAAAATTCAAATAGGTGTGCCACAAGGTCCTTGGTCCAATTTATTTTATCATCTATATCAACTTTCTTTTAAACTAAGATATAAATGGTATAGCAATATCCTATGCAGATGACATATGAAGGTAAAACCTGGGAGGCTGTAAAATCAAAAGTGGTTAAAGGGGTAAGAATTATGAAAGACTGGTTGGATTATAATAAACTATCTTTAAATATATCGAAAACAGTATATATGGCATTCTCACTCACAGATGCTAACAGGCCTAACTTCAAACATATTTGTATTGAAGAATCCAAATTCATCATCAAAGAAGTGGAAAATGCCAAATATTTGGGAATAATAGTTGACAAAAATCTTAAATGGACTGATCATGTTCAGTACTTTTATTTAATTCGTAATATTCTAAATAAAAAGTTATTACACTTGATATATATTGCTCTCATCGAATCCTTAATTAGATATGGCATAATTGTATGGGGTGGTTTATATGACAATGCCCTACATCCTTTAAGTATCATTCAAAATTATATCTTAAAGATAATAAATCATAAAAGTCGTTTGTTTTCAACAACCCTCTTATACAACGAATCCACTCCAATTGTAAGATCACTATACCTTCACTCTAGCTGTATGTTCTATTTCAAACTGAAAAATAAAAATTTTGTAAACCACTCTTATATGACCCGAAAACAAAAGAGAAGAATGCTAAATGTACCATTCTTTAAATATGATGGAAATAAAAGATTCATTTCTTCAATTGGGCCAAAAGTATACAACTCTAAGTGAAAATATCAGACAAATAAAAAACACAAAAATCTTTTCTAAAGCGATCAGAAAATTATATTTAATAAATATTTATATCTCCCAAATTTGTTATAAATACCTAGTCTTATATATTTGTCCTTTTAATCATCAAATGTTTAGTTTATAGGTATTGTTAATTTTATGTAGTTTTAATCTATTTCTATTGCACATACAGATGTGTTTGCATCTAGGTGCATATTTTAAGAATAATTTCTCATTGTAAATTTATTTGATATTGTATTATAAAATGTTTATTCTTCTTCTTAAATAAACCAAACCCTCTTCTAGGCTTGTATCCGAAAATGCGGCACCTAGATCGATCACTATCTAATGGTCTATATAGAAGGCTTTATGAATATAACATCTTTGCAACAGAGTTTCTTTATACACTTAAAAAGGATACAAACTAATGATATCATATGGATTTCTGATAAATAAGGAACTGCTGGCGCCGCTTGAAAAAAACACGTTTTTCGATTTTCCAAAAGTATGGTATAGATGAGATGCATGAATCAAATTTTTCCTTTTGGTCGAATCTTCAATAGCATGACTATATTGTAGCTCAAGATAGTAGTCTCTTTGTGTAAGTTGATTATACAGTTTTCTAGTTAGACGATGATTAAATTTGTTCTCTGGATTGTAAGTCAAAATGTCTGCTTCTAAGCTTCCACAAGTAAACTATGAAGGAAAAATTGAAATTAAAACAACTATTTAAGTACCTAAAAATGAGTAAAATATTTTTCTAAAATTTATGTTTTTAATGAACTAAAAATCCAACTACAAAGAGAAAACAATTTGAATTTTTTTGAATTTTTTTACTTACTGTAAAAGCTTGTGTGGTTGTGGGAGAGGCTGCTAATAAGTGATACTTTTTAATATTTGGCGACTTTGTCTGAAATTAAAAAATAAAATGGTCAGAACTAAAAAGCCATCATGGTGAATGTATTAAAATCAAAATTAAGAGACAATGAAACTGTGGTGTAGTCCACTATACTCGTTTCACACTATGTATAATTTATTTTAGTATTATTTTCATTATTACTTGTACTACATGTTTAATTTCAATTGTTTTGTAATTAGAGTGTATTTCTTATATAATTGGGCTACTCCTTGCACAGGCATTATATTTAAAATAAATATTGGTATTTGGGGTTTTCTGGATTAAATCATACACTACAGTAGTTCTGTTATCTTAAAGAACTAGCCAATAATAGAGGTTTAATGTTAATTTATGTTCATGGACCAACTAATTATACACTTTTCCGCATTCTATAAAAAGTAAATCTATAATTAATCATGATGATGATTATTACCAATAATTATACTCTTTCTTGAGAAATTGTATGTGCACCTAAAGCTTAAAATATTGAAGGAAAACAGTTATTTATTATACAAGGGAAAAAAGTATTAGACCGAGAGCTAAAATCTAATACTTTTCCCGTGTATAATACACGGGAAAAACGAAGATTTAATATTGAAATATTTTAAAATATCTCCCTTTACTTATGTGTAGATATATCCGGGAAAAAAGTACTCACTTTTTCCCGGGAAACCTTTTTCCCGGAAAACGGGGAAAAAAGTAATTTCATAAAAAGTTACCTGACAAGAGAAATACAAAATGTCAAACTTTTTTCGTCACAGAAAAAATTATATTTTTTGCAATATTTCTGGAATTTGGCACCTTATTTTTTTAAGAAAGATTATCTTCATTTTCCGCATTAAGAAAAGTTACAAAGATAAAAAATTAAATCAAAGAATTAAGAATTAGGTTATACGATCAATCAAACAAAACAAGCCAAATACATTTATCTCATTTTAACTATACAATCCACAATAGTTAATTACTAAGTAAATATTGAAAAAATCGAAGTTTAAAAAATCAACGTGACATTCATTAAATACAATATATGTAACCCCTATTTGTATTTAAACTAGGTTTAACGTCTTAACGGCCCAATGTTAAAAAAAATTTGGATCCCCAAGGTTTACTTAGAATTTCCCCATATTATGTTTAATCTGGTTTATATGTTACTAGCGACCTGCCCCGCCTTCACACGGTGATATCTTCTAAAGTATTCATTTGAATAATATATTATAAAATGTTAAAAAAGAACTAAGTTTTAATAAAATCACGATACACAGACTACCGTATGTTCTTTTATAAATCTGTTATTTACGTTTGGAGACGAACATTCTCCAAATAAAAGTTACTTCTAATATAATTTTCAATAATTTTTGTTCTATACATAATTTTCTTAAAATGGTCCGTATTCGAAAAATTTGACAAAATGTAAAAAATTCAAATTTTTATGAAAATTGTTTAAGTAAAAGTTGTTCGTGATATAATTATCTATATTTCCTGCCCTATACATAATTTCTCTAAAATGGACCGTATTCGAGATATTTGAGAAAAAGTGTAAATCTAGAATTTTGAAGAAAACTCAAAAACGAATATAGAGAAAAACATTAAAAGAGCATACCTACAAAATTTGAACGTTCGAACTCGAAATCGTGTACTCCATCCCATATATTATTTCCCTACTACGGCTGCCGACGTCCAAGAAGTCTTGAGTGAGCCAGAGTTACCTGAATTAGGGAATCCAGAACCGCATTTAGTTGTTCTTGGTGCATTTTGAGATATTGTTATAAAGCAGTTCGATTTATTAGACGGTGTTTACAATATTTTTATATTTTAATTTAGTGAATAGCTGTAGTTAAATTAAATTACATTTAGGAGTATAGAGTTAGTTTTTTTAAGCTGTTAAGTGTATTTTTGTGAAAGATGGGAAAAATAAAAACAAACATACAAAAGAAAAAATAAGCAACTGGCTCGATTAAGGTAATACCAATTTCTATTTAAAATGGAAAATTATTCTGAGGTTGAAAGTAATCTTCCGGTAGTCAATACAACAGAGGACAACACGTAAGTAAAGCAAAATTTTACAAAAATGTTTTATGTTTTAATATAGTCTAGTAATGAAAAGCACTCTATGTATATTATGTAAGCAGTGCGTGAAATTTATGCACAACTTTAATAGCAAAATATTTATAATGTACACAAAAGCAAAACCGTAGAGCCAACTATTCACTTTTAACCTGTACGTGAAAGTTATAGGCTCTAATAGAAAAATTAGGGTAAAATTTGATTTTACACACCTGTGTAAATTTATACTTTTTTCAAGAGTTTGTCATTCTGATGAACTAATGTTTTTGTTGAACGTGATAAAATATCATACTAAAAAAAATTTTCACCGATTGACATTAAATGTAACTTTTAGTGATATTTCTCGATCTTAGAAGTAACACTTTTACTGCCTATGCATTAAAAAATGACTTTCTTTTCAAGACTTCTGCATGAGCATCCGGCCAAAAAATTTACTGTAATAAATTAAATACAAAGTTACTATAAGTATATTTAATCAAAAATCATGAAATACGATATATTAAAAATGCGTGAATTATATCAGTTATACTTAAAAGAGGTTTTCATTTTAGTTCCATTTTTTTAAACACACTGTACAAACAATCGGAGAAAAAATTATATATTTCACATGGCAGAGATACAGATTTACTGCCTTGGCTTGTTTCATTGCCTCGGTTTCGCCTCGGCAATGAAATGCTAGCTGCGGTAGTAAATCTGTTACTTCTTTGCCTAGTTAAACAAACAACTATATTCTTGATTGTTTGGCCTTTACTTGATAAAAATCCATGAAAACTGTAACTATAAGATTCTCACATATTATATAGAAACCCCCAATGAAAAGGTCTCATCATACTTAAAAAAACCAAAATATTAACGTAGTTTTCAAAAACAATAATACGCTTGGGATATTAAAAACAATATAGGCAAAATTGTTCCATTAATAAATTGGAGTATATAAATTAAATTATGGTAGTTGTCCAAAATTGTATATTGGTAAAACGGACCACACTTAAAAACCTTATTCAGAACATTACAATAGTTATATCAAAAACAAAAATCATTCTACTTTTTCAAATCATATTTTGGCTGAAAATTCAGATAACCTATTAAATGATCAATTAGATATTAATAATTCACCTTTATTAAATCTCTTTGATGAAAGATATATTGTCATCTATATCAAGAATAAAATTCCATGCGGATAGTTTAATTAAAAACCTTAATAACAATTGCGAAGAATAATATAACAACGCCATTGCAAAATTTTTAGGCGGGAAACGAATTAATTACACGTCAAAAGGTAGTTATGAACTAAAATGTTATACTGCAGCTTTATCATATAACACTAAACGTCTATACCATTCCTCATTCCTTAAAAACATTACAGGGAAATATCCTGGTCAATACACAAAAAAAAATTGTATCAAATTTTTTTTGTAATGTGGAATAAATAAGACTGAGACATAAAAAAGGAATAAAATTTAAAAAGCATGAGAAGAGACTATCACAACTAGCAGATGAGCATTATGGCCAAAATGCGAAGAACATTTTGGAAATTGACCCCGATGAATTTAAAAAAATTAAGCATCAATTTCTTGAAAATTTAAAGGTTTCTAGCATAGAAGCACAAAATATTTTTGAGAAAACCTTAAGCCAAAGAAAATCCGATGAATGGTTTGAGGAGCGACAAAAAAGATTAACTGCCTCAAATTTTGGACGAATTTGTAGACTTCGGGCATCTACTAATAAAAATAAAGTTGCCATGGACATATTAAAAAGTACATTTTCTGGCAATAAAAATACTAATTATGGTATAGAAAATGAAGACAGAGCTTTAAGGGAGTTGAGTGAATCTTTGCATAGTAAAATATCCAACTCAGGAATCTTCATAGATTCCAAACATTCATTTTTGGCTGCAACTCCAGATGACTTAATCGAAAAAACCTTTTGGTGGAAGTCAAATGTCCTTCGTCAGCGAAAAATTATACACCAGAAGAAGCTATTGATAAAATGTTTTTAAAATATATGGAAAAAGTTAACGGTAACTATAGGTTAACAAAAACACAACCATACTATTATCAAGTGCAGGGTCAACTTTATGGTGAGTAAAAGAACATTTTGTTATTTTACTATATGGACACAAAAGGAATTATTTATCAAAGAATTGAAAGGGACCAGACCTTTGGAGGGAAATGTTAAAATTAACGAACTTTTATTTCGAACATTATTTAACAATATTATTGGAAGAAATTATAAATAATGAATAATTTATTGCAATCTAATGCACTATAATTAAATATTAATATAATTTTTATTGTTTGTACGAAGAAATCTGTAAAGCATTTATTTATAGCCGTAGTACACTCGCATGTAATAGCTTACATACATGCTCAAATAAGCTATTACTAGTACAATGATAGTGTTCATAAAGTATTCTGTAACCTAGTGTGTTAATTATCTTAACACTTTACATTATCCACTAATATTAGAAATATAAAAGTTCCTTTTTTTTTCACTAGTGCATAAATTACTTTACTTTACGCACTCCACGGATTGTAAAACTCTTTACGAACTAGAGAAAAAAAATAAAATTTGACAAAAATTATACAAAGCAACAAAATATAACGTTTTATTTTATATTACCATTTATATGCTATATCCTTCTAAGACAAATAAGTAAATTATTTTTGCTTATATCTATTTAGTCCCCAACAAATTATCAACAGTTTTTTTATTTTAATTATAATTTTCTCTAAATGTCATCGATTTAATTAAAAGTAAACAAACTGTGGATGTCGATTTTGGTAAAAGTAAATAGGACGTGGCTGTGTGGATTAGAAGAACTGTCAATCTCTAAACTTTTATTAGTATATCATCACAAAATACGACAAAAGTATAAGTTCAAGATTAATTTCTGAAGCCAAATCACTATGTGCTTTACGCACTAGTAAAAAAATTAACTTTTATATTTCTAATATAAGTGGATAATGTGTACGGTAGTAGAAAAAATATTATATGCAACTCGTGTGTAAAGTCCCTTTTTTGACTCATGTGATTGTCGCACTAGCCGTAGGTGAGTGTGACAACATTCACATTCGTCAAAAAAACTTTACACACTTGTTGCATAAATAAATATTTTTTGTACCGAAGGAACTAAAACATGCAATTTACTCCGTCATTTTAGGGATTAAAGTGTCGTTTTTACTCTTAGGAGTAAAATATAGTCCCTTAATACATAACATGCTATATTTATATATTTAATTTTTATTGTTACACTGTATGTGGTAAGAATTTTTTTGTTTGCCTTTTTTGGATTAACAAAATATTATTTTAATGATTTAAAAATAAACTACAGTTCATCAAATTTCTAGAGGTGTTCGACGCCCAGACAGAGAACGCGCTACGTGTGACTAAGATAGCTATTGTACAGTCTGCTAAACAAGTTATTTTAAATAGTTTTTAATATTTTTAGGTAATTAAATTTTAAAAGTGTGGAATAGTTTAGGGATTAAATTGGTCTGATTGGACTTTCTTAGAACGTTTTTAAAAGCAGCTAAAGATAGTATGTAGAATTGAAAATAATTATTATGCCATAAAAGGTGTTTTGGAATTCCTTCAACCTTTCAACCTTTTGAAATTGAGTCAGAAAATATAAATTTTATAGGATAGCGGAAAATACCTATAATTTTTTTGTAGGCCTTTGTAAATCGTGGAAATAGTTTATATTTTATTTCTACCTTATTAAGGAAAATGGTACCTATTATTAATAACGGTTGTTTCTGAAACATTACTAAAATTTTCGAAATTTTGTTTTTCTACAAAATAATAAACTATACTATTTAGAAAAAAATGTATTTCTCTTATAATTTTATAAAAAATAACAGGGGAATATTTACATTTCTTGATCTATTAAACAAAACGATAAATTATCTCGACGAATGACACCATGTTCTAGTACGGAAGCTAGCTTTACATTTTTGTTGGTGGTTTCATGGGTTTCATATCAATTTTTTGTAATTGTAGTTTACACGTACATATACCTCTTAACACTTGTTTGCTTTATTAAAAAAGTGTGTTGTTGTGATTTACGTCGAAATAAGTCAAAAACAACTTGAAACCCCATATAAAATCAAAAAGGAGAAACGGAAAAAAATTGAGCCTGTAAATAAACACAACTCAGAAACAAAAATAGCTATCTAATAATAAAAAAATTAAATTTGATTCTTGTGCAACTTCATCTATATCATTAACTGTTTTTGGTTTTTTAATGGTTTTTCTTGGTGATGAAAATTCCGATATCTCACGGTTATCGATTCTTTTTTTCTCTCCAGAAATGCGGACGACAGTGTTTTTAGATACTCCTGTGGCTGCAGCAACACGATCATTTACATTTTTAAATGGTATTGAAGGTGAATTAAAGTTTCCTTCTCTTCTCATAAACTCTATAACATTGGCTATTATTTCGCGAGATTGACTGTTAATCACGCGGCCTCTTAATTTGCTATTAAACTCCATACTTAGGTTCTATTAAACTGTAATGAGCAAAAAACACAAACGAAAATAAAAGAAATGTTTTAGCGAAATTTACATCTGACATTTACGTCTGAATGAAATAGTGAAATACTTGATGCGCAGAGTGTACTTTCATTGCGTAAATCCGTCGGGATGCCTGTCAGTAGTGTTTTCTCTGTCTAGCCGTCGAAAGCCTCTAGAAATTTGATGAACTGTACTAGTATCAATAATTATTTGTACCTAAACATATACAAAGTAAAATCATACGACGCACCAAGAAAGCACCAAATTTTTAAATTCTTTTAATCTACGTAAAAAAGTATTTAATAAACTAGATTAATTTTATTAACTAAAAAGTACTATATGGGCTTATATACATTGTTTTAAATTAATTTTATATGTAAAAATGTGGGTTCATAGGTGGGTACCTAGTTCACTGCGCAGCCAAATTTATATTTAAAATAAAGAAAGTTTCATGTTTAAAATTTTATCAGGAATAACATTTTTTGTAAAAAGTGACAATAAAAAGTTTTCCATATGGAGCAGGCTTTTTGCGAGACACTGTATATATATTAGAAAAATATTTAAAAAAATTTATAATCAAATAAATGTGATTTACCTTTTAGAATATCGTATATATATACAGCAAAGTTTACTAATTTTTATAAAAAAGATTTATATTCTACAAAATATTTCTTAAATTTTTTAACATTCACAAATGTTTTAATTTAAATGTAGTAACATGCACGTGTAAGGTACAAAATACCTTAATCCGTCTATAATTATCGATTTTAAACAAAAGGGAGACCGGACCTCGTGGAAGAAAGACAGCGAAATTAGTAAAGAATTTTAACTCGATTAAAAAGCCTTGTTTATTTTTCCATTTTCTAAAAAAACTAATAAACCTTTTTGAAATCGGTTCTCGGTGATTTTCCTTCTGATTTATTACCTTGGAAAGTAGATGATTTATATAAAAAACAAAAAAAGCTGACTTATTATTTTTATGAAATGAAAATTTGTTGTTATTTTCACAGTATTCAACCGCCCTCTGTTTCCATAAAAAAATTATTACGCTGTTGTCAAGCCAGCACTTTTCTAGATATCAACACGTTATTTATTGTACTTTTAATTTTTTTTTTAAATATTCTTTAGTTTTTTCATAATTTGGGAAAAGGAATAGCATTGAAACTCCTATACCCGAAAAATTGTACGTACGCTCTTAAGCTTTATTCCGGCCTGAGATGAACTTATTAGATTTTGGGCAAAGTCAGAACATCTGGAGGGTACTTTATAGGGGCTCGTTTTTATATTTTATGGCATATATCCGTTAATTACGTTTGGAAAAGGAAAGTATTTAAATAAAAGTTACTTTTTGTATTATTCTCTACAATTTTTATTCTATAGAAAATTTACCTAAAATGGTCCGTATTTGAGAAATTTTACAAAATGTAAAAAATTTAATTTTTTAAGAAAATTGTTCAAATAAAAGTTGTTTGTTATATTATTTTCTATAATTCTTGTTCCATATATAATTTCTGTAAAATGGACCGTATTCGAGATAGTTAAGAAAATGTGTAAATTTCGAAGAAAACTCAAAAACTGATAAAAGAGATAAACACCAAATTTTAAACTTAACTTTTATTCTGGCCTGCGGTAAACTGAATAGATTTTTGGAAGGGCCGGAACATTTGGGGGGGACTTTATAGGAGGTCGTTTTTATATTTTATTGAATATATCTGTTATTTACGTTTGGAGAAGAAAATTCTTCCAATAAAAGTTACTTCTAATATTATTCTCTATAATTTTTGTTCCATACAACATTTTTCTAAAATGATCCGTAATAGTGAAATTTGGCAAAATGTGCAAAATTCTGCTTTTTAAGAAAATTGTTATACTAAAAAATTGAAGGAAAAATGTAACATTTTAATTTTTCAATATTTTTGTTGGCAATGAATATATATAAAAAAATTTTTCGATTTAGAAGTATGTGGAAAATTTATATATTTAGTTTATCCTCTAAACATTTACAGAGGTTGTACAAAATAACCGGAAAAAGCATATAATAGCTAGATAGGAAAGTCATGTGTTGGACAAATCAGATTTTTCTTTTTTAGGTTTTGTTTAGTTACGTTAAGCTTTCTGGTGGTTTATTTTATAATATATTTGTTTACAAATATGAAGACAAAATGGCTACCCTAGTCATAAGATAAGTACAGAATATGAATAAAGAATATAAATTAAAATTACTCTACTAAATTACTCCTATGATCTCTTCTCTTATTAGGTGAAATAAAATAGGTACATATGTACAGAAACAAATTGTTTATTTGCAAAAAGTGTAAGTACACAAAAAATTACTTTTTACTTGGTAAATTTAAATATACTATTTTAGCACAAAACTAGAACAATTATGATAATATATTATGTTTGTGTCGTATTAATGCATAGGATTACTTAAAAAAGGACATGCAGCTACAGTTTTATCTGCTAAAAGCTCTTGTCTTTATAATAAGGTCCCATGCATCTGGTGGAATTTACTTTCGAGCTTTTGCCCAATTCAAATGTGTTTGCAACCATTAAGGAGTTTCTGAAATATTTAGCTGCTTTGTGGGTATTCTCAAAGTTGGATATTTATGTTTAAATTTAAAAGCTTCATATCCTTCAATGAACCTTAAGGCTTCTAAAAGTACTTTCTCATATACTTCAAATTTGTCCATAAGATTGATAATTTCGTCAGAAAGTGTTTATTCTTCTTAATATACAGGGGTTACATTCGACTTAAAAGACACACGAATTTCAAAATATTTTTTGTACTATTAAAAAGTAGAGTTATATATCATGAAATTAAAAAAAAAATGGAGATTATCCACGATTAAGCGAGAAATTTAATATTAAAATTTCAAAAATTGCACATTTTTAATCAAATATTTTGACTTATGTGTACAGGGTTGCCAAGTATTTTAATATTTAAGAAGATATAATTAATTTGTAAACTCGTAAATTATTATACTTTTATGATTTGTTCATTTAAATAAAAATAATAGAATTTTGTGATAAAATACCAGAATATGTATCAAACATCACTCCCCGGCCCCTAACACAGATCAAAGAATAATATCTGTTCATATCAGCTTATTCAATTGTTTATAAAATTAAATAGCAATCCTTTGCAAGTTTTTATAACTTAGTGACATTTCACATGACATTTTTGAGTAACTTCTAGAAATACAATGTTACAAAATCATTTTATTTGACTCATTTAACATAAAAATTCACTCTAAATTCTCCGCTACCTGGTCATACTGTTAATACCCAGACTACTTAGTTTTTTAAATATTGCGGGTAACGGCCGAAATAGTAACAAATAATAATCAATGCAAGTATGACAGTTCAAATACAGTGTTGAGTGTGACACTAGTGCAACAAATAAAATCCACTATTAGATGATCGGCATCAAAGAACCAAAGTTGATAAACATATATCAGACTCATATGGAGTGCCACAGGTTAGTGTACTGGGTCCGTTACTCTTTTTTGGTTTATATAAATGACACAAATGAATATCTTAAACAATGTTTCGTAAATCTATGCAGATGATACTCTTTTATCTGTTTCAGGTGCAAATCATGAGAGGGTCCAATGAACTAAAGGTATTAAGTAACTGGCTCAAGTTTAAAAAATTAAAATTAAATACAACAAAAAAAAGGTATAATTTTAGGCAGTCCAAACAATTGTACAATATTTAGTAACAAAAACTTAAAAATGATTGATAATGAAAATATTAAAAAACATAAAGTACCTTGGAATGCAGCTGAATCCTCATCTGAACTTTAGCCAGCATGTAGATTTTAGTACCTTGGAATGCAGCTGAATCCTCATCTGAACTTTAGCCAGCATGTAGATTTTATGTGTAAAAAAATAGGTAAGAGAATTGGTTATCTTTACAGAATATCAACAATTAAATACTTGGGATTTGTTTTAGATGAAAATCTATTATTGAAACCTCACTGCGAATATGTATGCAAAAAAATATCAAAAACGCTATTTTTCTTCTCAAGGATTGCTTCAAATCTCTCCCTTTTTTCTAGATTAACAGTGTATAAAACTATTATACAACCTCATTTTGACTACTGCAGATTGTTACTTTATAAATTGGATAATAGCTGTTTACAAAGACTACAAAAATTGCAAAATAGAGGAATGAGAATAATCCTTCGATGTAATAGATACACACCAATAAATGGTATGCTGACCACTTTAAGTTTGATTTCAGTCAGACAAAGATTTTATTATTTAGCAATGACTTTTGTTTATAAAGCAAAAAATAAAAAACTTCCTGAGTACTTCAATGATTTTATCATCTACAATAATGAAATACATAACTACAATACAAGATCTATTAATAATTTTTATATTCCACAAACAAGACTAGCTATAGCAACAAAATCTATTTTTATATGTGGATTACGTGAATTTAATGCTTTGCCTAGTGAAATTAAAACGAGTAGGTACCTCTCTACCTCAGTTTAAAAAATGTTTAATACAATTTATTTCCAGTCCATAAATTAAATTAACTAAATTAACTTTGTAACTTTGTATGTTTACTTTATGTTTACTTTAATATGTATTTATTTTATTTTAACTTTGGTACTAAATGTCTTACTTTTATTACTGATTTTATTACTAATTCTATCAAGATTTTATTTTATTTTATTCATTCAACTGAATTTATGCAGACTGACGATAATACGTAATATTTAAAAAAAAACTACTATGTATTAGGACTTCCTATATTAAATAAAGATTATTTCTCAACTAAACTCTGTAAATGGACAAAAAGTAACATGTATAACCACATTATCTATCCGATATTCACATATTGTGTATCATTACTAATTTCATTTAACAAAAAGATATTAATAGGTTAGATTTTACAAAATAAGGTCATGCATATTCTATTGGGTTGCAACCAGTACAGGAGTGTAGAATATATGCTGTATATTCTTAACTATCAAACACATGATTGAATAAGCTGGTATGATATTTATTTACAAAGTAATTAATAAACATATGCCTGCATATTTGTCAGGTTTTTTAAGGAAAAGGTCAGGCATGCTTGAATATGATCTGAGAACAAATCAGAACTATTATGTAGAATGTAGATAGGTATCAGAACAGCACAATGGAAAAAATCAACAATTTTGTTGAAGGGGTGAAAACATATGTTTGCCTCTCATTGTAAAAACAGCTCCTAATGTCAGAGTTTTCAAAAAAAGATTACGCAATATTTATTTCCAAACCCAAATTTTGCATGCTTTATAATTTATAATTACTTTATGTTATGCATTTTTTAATGTAAAATATAATCTTATTGTATGTAATATTTTGATAAATAAAGAATATTTGTTCCTTTAAAAATTAATCTATTTTGTTGAACCACTATCTAGGGGTTTATTAAAAAAAAAACACTTTAATTCCCATCGCCTTGCATAGAAAATAAACGTCACTAACATACAACCCGCTAACTACAGTCAATTTGGCGAATTTTAGGTTTGTTAAAACACTCTTAACAAAAATTATCAATTATCATTTTCTCTTGTATTGGAACAGACCTTTTATAAAAAGGACATAAATTTAAAATTTGACCATTGCCAATTCACCTCCTTCTCTCTAGTCTTCATAGTTTTAATGAATAAGGTGAAAGATAGTAAGTAGTACAACAGTAGGCACTACAATTCAGCTGCTCATTTTAAGATACCTAGCAGAAATAATGTATATTTAACTCTGGATTAATACATTATGTTGTGCAGTTGAAAATAGATCTTTTTTAATTAACTTACTTCCTTATAAGACAATCTTTTATATAAGTTGTTAGTGATTGTTGTCTAAATTTTGTACTATTGGAATAAAATACTATTGTCTGGCTGTTTGGTTGATTAATAATTGAAGACATGAGTGGATAAAGGTGTCATGTCACAAAAAGATTATTTCGAGAGAAACAAGTTTAAAGTTTTACAACTGCATTATGATATATGGCTCATGATAACTTTATAACTGATGAAGAGCCGTTATTTATCAAAATTGAAAACCAGAAATTTTACAAACAAAAAATATAGTATATATTTTAAGTATATTGGGCCATAAAAATCATTTTTTGAAAAAATGTGACATGACACCTTTATCCACTTATGTCTTCAATTGTAATGTAGCTTTGTTATATTAATAGTGTGTTATTACTTTACCTTAAAATATAAAAGCAACATTTTTGATAGGACAATTATTTTAAAGATTACTTACAATTTTGTGAAGGGACTCTTGATTAGAGAATACTATTGTCAGTCTATTGAATACTTGAAAATCTTGAAACTTAAGTTTTTTCGCAATTTCTTTAACACTGGACAAGTCATAGGGTACAGGAACTACTTCTTGGGTTTCCCTTGGTTCTCCTTTTTTCTTTTTCTTTCTCGGTTCAATGATACCATCCTCTACTGTCTGATTTACAGCTATTGTTCTATATCCCACTGCAGTAACAAATGGTTATTAAAGTAAGTAATTAATAATTAAATAATCTTACAATCATATATATTTTTCAGAGATTTTTCCATGTCTTCTTCAACAAATAATGATTCTTGTAAGCATAAATCATAAAATGCAACTGTTCTAATATTTCTTAACATTTTATCCTATTTATTATTTGTATTTATTTGTCTTTTAGTTGTATCCTAGAATAGATAAATATTATTCATGAAATAATTTTCAAAATAATTCCACACGAGCTCAGCAGCACTCCTCTCTTCTTCTTCTTCTTTTTCTTTGTAAATTTAAATTTTATATTTATTTATTATTTTTGTTGACAATTTTTGACACATTGGTCCTCCACGTGTTTAGTTCAATGATATGTAGTTATCAATGAACTGGATTGGTAGTTATATTAATATAGATTGATCATCCATATGAAAATCAAACGAAAAAAAAGTTTCATTGTGCGAAGTTTTCTCTTTATCAAATATATGTAATGTTTCTATATATTGGTCTCAATTTTGAGTACCATGTTTTAGGTATATAGCAAGGGCAGAAGTTGGAAAGGCTTTTGCTAGTTCTCCCACTTCATACACATAACTTGACGGGTTTGCGGCGGATCTAACCGAAGTGACGCGATGCATTGGCGTACAAAATAATTTTTTAGATGTTAATAACAATTTCGAGTAAATAGTTTAATAAATTGTGAATAGCTGTTGAAATTTTGTAGAATTATGATTTGGATATTATATAATACATGTTTAATAATTATTTATAGTCCATAAATACATGCGATTGTCCAGTTCCGCCGGTAACAATTTAAAATTGCTTATTCTATGAAACGACATTGGCAGGTAAACATTACTGCGAAATTTTCGAAGTCGTCCGACGTGGTTTGACCTCTCTACCTACCAAGAGCCCTTCCAACTTCTGCCTCTGCTATAGAATAATAAAATCATTTACAGAACCAGCTTAGAAATTAGAATCATTATTGTTTTCTTGACTTTCAGATTTTTACAGATACAGATGTTCATGACTTTCATCCAATAAAGTGAATTATTTGCTTTCATTTCTAAGGAGTAAGGACTTTCCACATAGGGCCTCTTGGCGAGTGAAGCGTAGCACAGTTGATATTGTTAAATGTACATTTTAAAAAAAGTAAATATAATTTTTTAAGGCCGACCAGAAAGTATACACTGTCTGAACAATTTTTCGTCCAGGAAGTAACGGTTTGCCGATCAAGACCGGAAAGACGTTAATAATAGAGACCGGTAAAAGCTTTACTGGTCCCTAGTTTTAATTTTCCGATCGCTATGTTTAATAATACAGTCTGAATTAATTTCGTTACTATGGTAACAACGTTCCGATTTACCCATACAGCACAAACACATTTCGGAAATATTTCAACAATGTTACATTGAAACATTTGCAATGTTGTATAAATATTACGAAACATCCCAGACACGTTCCTGAAATATGCCTGAAACGTAAAAATGTCATGTAAATATAATATCCCACAGTAATATTTCTGAAATGAAAATTTGAAATCTTTTAGAGATATTAAATAGTAATATTTCAGAAATATATTCTAGTTTTTTTTTCTAATATATTATTAAACTAAAAAAAGACGTAAAAATATACATGTTTATTTAAAATACACAAAACTCAAACATTTATTCTTAAATAAACAAACAAAGAATATTTCATAAAATATAGAAGCGAATTGCTTCATTTCCACCAATTCCTTTAAATGCACTAATTTGAAACAACTAGTTTTTTTTTTAATAAATGCTCCAAGTAAAGAAACATTAATGATTATTATAACATAGGGTGAGATTACAGAACGTCTGCAACTTTGCATCTGCAACTTTGCAAATATGGCGGACTTAAAAAATGTAAGTATTCCAAAAAATATCTGCAAATTCGCAATATTTATTGTGGTTTATTACCCCCAACAACACTAAACCCAAATTAGGAATACGAAAACTTGATACTTGCATGTGTAAGTCAGTCATATTTGCAGATTTTCAAAGTTGCCGCCATATTTGCAGATCTGCAAAGTTGCAGACGTTCTGTAATCTCACCCCTAATCATTAAGATAATTTAGCAATTTTATTTTTACCTAAATCTAGGGACGAAAAACTTCATAAACTAATAGCGCTTCGATTCCACTGCCCTACTTGTGTGAAGTGCATATAAAAGATGAGCGATATATCGATACGGGTTACATTTCAGATTGAAAAGTAACTGGTATTGGCATATCTCCCACCTTTCGTATGCACTCAGTGCAAGCCGTGCACTAAATTCGAAGACGCTATAAGATTCTACTCACTATACCTATAGTGTACTTTAGAGTCTACTTATTTAGTTACACTACCGTTAGCGTATAACACTTAACCGCACTATACTTTGTTTTAACCTAACATCACAGAACTAACTCAAAAGGCCTGGTTCTCTTAGTCTTATTAGATTGGCATTGTTGAGAAGCTGGATAATCCCAAGGTTTCCATGTTGGAGCAGTCATTGTTGGTGACTACTGGCAAATTTTTATATTCTATTTTTAACAGTCTTTACTTAAAGGTCCCTATGAAGATCAGTATTACGGTAGTACCAGGATGCATCGAAGGTGTTCCTTAATTTTTTATTCTGAAAACGTTGAATAACTTGGATGTTAGTTTTACTGGAACGCTGTCAAATTGCTTCATTTCCACCAATTCCTTTAATATAAGTAATTAAAAAGGATTTATACAAATTATTTGATTAATAATAGTTTTATTAATAATGTTTTAAATTAACTATAATAAACAATACTCAAGTCTAAACAAAACCTGAAGCCAGCTAAGCAAGCATTATTTATGTAGTTCTCACCTTAATTTCTACTTATTCTGCTTCCCATATAACAAGTTCACAACGCACGAATATCACAACTCAAATCTATAATTATTTAGAATAGGCTTGTTTCTAGCTGGTGACTGGACAGAGACATATGACGAAATAAAAAAACTACATATCCCATCCTCTTCTTGAAAATCAGAAATTCTTTATTAATTGTTGGTCTTTTACAACATAACCCGTTTAGTATCCTTTTGTGTAACATGTTTCAGAAACATTTTCAGTGATATATCTAACTAAAATATTTCAGAATTAATTCAGAAACTTGTGCTTGAAATGTTATATGTGTGAAACGTTTTAAATATTTCTGAAACAATTCCGAAATTATGTGTGCTGTATGGGTATTGTCCACTGAACTATATAACTATATAGTTCAGTGATATTGTCAAGTAACAGTTCGTTGATTTTTAATTTGTTGTTTATGTCAAACTTGTTTTCGCAAATTTAAAAATATGGATTCAGATTTTGAACATGTATTAAAAGTAATTTTAAAAATCGACTTCAGAATCGTGCAGATACCGTCACCACATCTTTACCAAATTTATATGGGACCACCCCTGAGGTACCTCTTTACTAACAAAAAAAGAATCATAGAAATGGGACAAGGTGGTAAATAATTACCGCTAAACATACATTAAAAATGAAGAGTTTGAGAATTTTCTAATGGGCCCAATTATTATAGTTTGACCGAATTAATATGGGACTACCCCTTGATCGAAGTATCCCCTTTCTAACAAAAAAGAATCATTAAAATCGGACACCGTGTTAAAGAATTATCGCTGAACATACATAAAAAAATATATTACGATGAATTGAGAACCTCCTCCTTGTTTGAAGGTTAAATAAGTGTCCAATATAGTGTGGATGCATCTCTTACCATAGTTGTTTATATCTCATATCAAAATTGTTAACATAACTTTTCGGTTGTATAACATATTGCAATTATATATGTGTTTCATACATATATAATGTTATTTCTGAAACGAGAATGGTCTAAAATTGTTTACATCTCTCTCTGTTATAAAAATTGTTTAGATCTCTTAATATTATTGGACTATACTTTAAAACTTTAAAATAAAAAAATATATTTTCAAAATACCTAATATAATATCGTGTCTTCAAGTAAATATTAAGGTAATTTTTAATAACTTGAATTGCTTAAATTTTATTTTAAAACACATGGGCCAAAACGGTTCTGTTCAGTCCGGATTTCGTAGTCTTATTTACATATGAATGAGCAATCTATATCTAAATACTTTATTGGTTTAGGTTTTGTTTACTATTTTACCACTAGATGGCAACTGTGGTTTTAAATGAAAAAATATAATATTGGTACAACTGGGATATAATTATTATCAGTAAAAACTAGTTTTTTTTTTTTTTCATTAATTACGTGCTAATTTCATTAAAAAAAATCGAATTTTCAATTATAAAGTTTTTTGAACTGATTTGAAATCATTTTGTAATGACAAATTGTGATGCTGATTGCCTAACACGATTTTTCTAGAAAATCTACTTATGACTCGATCTCGATAGTGATCTCGATAGTCTATGTTCTGTGTTCTGTGTTTATTTGTTTATTTGATAATTTATTTTTAAAACGATTGTTGTGAGTTGCGATGAGTGCGCAAAGAGAACACCGAAACATATAATCTGTTAATGTAATCACTGTTTTAAAGAGAGTAGGAGTAATGTTAATGTAACATCATGTGTTTTATAACTCCGTGACTACATGAATTCAATTACTCAATTCAATTTAGTGGCATTGGTGTACGTAGTGAACTGGTACCGTGAAGATACTTCTGTCCTAAAAAGACTGAATATTATTTAGTGATATTATTTGTTAGTTTATTTACGAGTTAAGTATGCACTTGTGCCATTTGATAGTTCCTTTTTTGGTTTTAATTTCTCCTAAAGTTTCTTGTGAAGTTTACACGGCCCTAGCGGATCTAGAGGAATTGCTAGATACAGAAAATTTACTGATTGATACACTACAGAGTTATATCAAGGCTGAGGAACAGAAGCTCCATTTACTGAGAAAGTATGTGGACATTTATCAAAATCAGCACAACAAAGCAATCAAAGATGTTAACTCATATATTTCCAATCCAATTAATGCTTATACTCTGGTTAAAAGATTAACTACCGATTGGAACGATGTTGAGGAACTCATGTCTACTCAAGTCAGTACTGATTTCTTAAATAATATAACTTATTATAAGGAAACAAGACTGTTTCCTACAAATGAAGATTTGAATGGAGCTGCAGTGGCTCTTACTAGGTTGCAAGATACTTATAAATTGGATACTTCATCACTTGCAAGGGGTAAGTTTCTTGATATTTATGTTGATTTTAAGTATGTAGGTACCTACCTACTTGTTTAGTAAATATTTAATTTATTTTCAACAAGTTTCCATTACAATAATCATTTATTTTACTTATAGAACTACTAATTTCTTTAAAACAAGTTTCGGTGTTTTCATGATTAAAATATATCTGGGTGTCATTCACAAATAAGTGTATTGAGCATCTTTTGACTACACCAGCAATGCCATTAATATAAATTAAAAACAGTAGCAGACCCAGAACACTACCCTGTGGAACCCCCATATCTATTCTCCGTAGACATAAGAGAGTTAAAAATAAATACAAACATTTAAACTTGAAGATTGAGTAGGGGGTGACATTTTAAAAACTTACAATGGATATTTCATGAACTAAAGAGGATATCAGAAAATACTTACCTACAACCGTTAACCGTTTCTAGGATATGAAAGGGGAATTTAAATGACAAAATACAAAACTGACCCCCTAACAACTGCCTGAAAAACATAGCAAACACCTGCTTGTAAAGCTAGTAAAACTTATTTTCAGATATATATGTTATACCCTATACAGGGTGGTTGAATAGTACTTAATTGGAAACCTAGTTAAGAAGAAGATGGCATATTTACCTGAATTAAATATTTATAGCCCAGGAATACAAAATAAATTGTTTTTATTAGGTTTTACTTTTCTGATACCATCTTAAGTTTATGATATATACAATGTAGGCTTTTTTTTACCCTGTATTGTAACAAAGTCATTTTTCATTTTATATTCAAATTAAATAAATAACCTGTGAAGGGTGTATATATTATGCATTAAGAATACCTGCACCAACCTCATAGTAGGATGGTTGCCTACAAAATATATCAGTATACATCATTTTTCATTATTAGTGACAAGTTTTTATACATGGGACAATAAAGTTAGAAACTATCTATTTTCTTATGTAGGTGTAATTTAAATACTGAGTACTGTGACGGCCCACCCCCCGCCCCTCTTTATTTTAATTTTATTCCTTATTTTACTCTCTGAAATGTTATTATTTTCCTCATAAGCTTTACTTTATATTAAATTCTATACTTACTGTATTTGGCCTTTTTCCTCTAGTAGTAAAAGTGATCGTCTAGTTAATTAATTGATAATTTATATACCCACATTGTGATAATGTTAATTAAGGTAAACCAGGATTCGATGCAAAGTTTGGTGCAAATTGATAAATAAAACATACAAATTCATATTTAAACTCTTTTTATTTTTCATACTTTAAATGTGATGCAATAATTAGCAAAGTATATTACAATTGTTACTATAATAATAATAAAATAATAATAATTATAATAATAATAATAAATAATAATAATAAATAATAATAATAAGTAATAATAATAAATAATAATAATAAATAATAATAATAAATAATAATAATAATAATAAAGAATTTGTGAAATTGTCATTAAATTCTTTTTCATTATTATTATTATTTTGTTAGATTAAGCAATAATTATCTTTTATTCATTTATTGTGTTCTCAAAATAAAATAAAATTTATGTGTCTGATCTTTAAATGACTTTTATTCAAAAAAAATTGTTATGTAAGATATTTCAAATATTATGTTTCCGAATAGGAAGATGCAAGATCTATCAAAATCAAGAAAAAAAAATTGGGGTTACTATTTAAAAAAATTGTCAATGACGTTACTGCCCAAAAATGGGAAGTGGGGAAAAATTGAATTCTATTTAAAAAATTGCGCTTTAAGTAAACAAAATTGACCTGTTCGAGCATTTTTTTGAAAAACCAACTACTTCCATTATAATGAATTTATTCCTTTCATTTGAACCATACTGTATATTATTTAGGTTGCTGACCAAGGGAGTTAATAAACAGCGTCAATTCGCCAGTTGATTAACTACTGTGTTGTTTATATTCTTATTTAAGTTGATGACCAACGAAGTTAACGAACACCGCCAATTCGCCAGTTGGTTAACTATTGAGTTGATTTTGATTTGATTCTATTCTAGATATACACAGGTTGCACCCTCTTAGGTAAATATTTTGATGAGTATAGAGTTGATGACCAACGGAAGTAAAGAACAGCGCCAATTCGCCAGTTAATTACCTTACTATGTTGATTTCACATATACTTTGTTTCAAACCTACTAGAACGGGTTGCTTAGCGTATAGGTGTCCCCCCTTGAGCTAACGAACAGCGTATTCGCCAGTTGGTTAACTTACTATTAAATTTTACCATCTTGGTTTGTACAATTTATCCAAGATAGCACATCCCTATATATCTCTAAAATATTGATTTTTATAATTTCTATTGAAAAGACTTAATACAACCCTGTATATGTTTTAATATTGATTATTATAATTTCTATTGAAATAACTCAATACAACCCTGTATATTTTTTATATTGATTATTATAATTACTATTTAAATTATTTAATACAACCTTGTATATTTCTTAATATTGATTATTATAATTTCTATTGAAATGCTCAAAATTTCACCCATCCAAAACAGATGTACTGTCTTTCGGGGGGTGTATGACCTGAAGGCCATGTGGTTTGATTAAATTGATAATATTTTGTAGCAAATGTCAAGCCGCCCTTAAACGAAACCCCCGGTGATATCTCAAAGAACTTAAATAATTCCTTTGACTCACCATTGAAAATACAGACATTAGATTATGTACTAATTTCATCTAACGTTGTGACGGCGTCGATTTAGGTACGCCGCAGCGTTGAGCGTCGAGGCGCCTAGCGTCGTGGTGGAAGGCAAGGTATTTAATACAGTACTGTATTGGGACAGATATACGGTAGAATTATGTAGGTGGTGCGGGACGTGATATTATGAATGACATATTTAGGGACGGCAAGCGTCGGAAATAAGGCGTGGGACGTTGAGCGTCGAAATGAGTGTATGGTAGGAAATACTTAGATGGTGAGGAATGTGACAGCGATCGAGACGTAGGGAGTAGGACGGCAGGACGTTGGGCGTCGAGACGTTGACACTTTCGGAGATAGGAGGTATTGTAGGATAGACGTCGTTTAGGAAAAGCGTTTTAGGAAAGGTACTGACTACTGAACTTGAAATATAACTGGATACAAATAATAAATGAATGCTTGCACATCAAATAATAAAAATTGAATGCATGCCCATCAAATAATTAAAAATGAATGGATCCGAGCTCATTTGGGTCTGACTTCTTATACTAAAATTTTAATGGCTTTTGTGACGTCTCTATGTCTTTAGTTCTCATGGAAATACTGTGGGTGCAGGGGGTGGCTTATTTATTTTGTGCCTTGAAAGCTTTGTGTATCAAAATATTGTCGAAATCGGTCTTAACATCGAAACTAGCAAGATAAGCGAGTTAAGTGTTTTAATGATAATTACTTCGTGAAAAGAAATATGTTTTCTTTGGGCTGGTTCTCAGAGAAACATGGATATATTACGGACGTGGTTATAGCTATTATTTATTAGGTGTCGTAAATAAGATTTAATTATCTGGAAGATTTTTCATTAAATGAAGGATTTTGAATTTAATAAGAATGCAATATTCTATTTAATAAATGGAATTAATAAATTATTAAGGTACTTGGAGCGGTAGATTACAGTACCTAAGTACTTTGTACAGGCAGGTACTTCACAATGATAATGTGTAAAGCGAGTTAGTTATATGTTACATGAAACATAAAACTTGTAACAGTGATTATTTCGCTTATTATTTTTAGCAGAAAAATATGTTAATTTAGTGGTCAGTTCTATTTCTATGCCTCCAATAAATTCCTGATTCTGTAGAACCTTCTGTTTAATTTAGCAGACACTTCTGTAACTTGACAAACCGGGCCCTAACCTAGTTTTTCAAATACCCTTAACCTTGGCCTAAATTTCGTCTAGTGGATCACCACGAAGTGTTGTTAAAACCCCCAGAATTACGTTTAGAGTTCAATGTAGCTGTAATGGAGGAAGAACAAAGGAAACACCGAGATTAATTTTAAATACTGTTTATTTAACATCTATTCTTTTGTACAGCCGGACATTTAGATTATGTGCCGTTTTTAGGCTTAACATTATGTTTATGTAGGCTTTCCAATGTGTCATTTCTAACCTCAGAGCTTTTAGTTCCCATAAAAGGGTAAAATAAAAGTCGGAAGTACTTTGGTATATCTGTTTGTCTCCTAATATACAATCACACGTTTCCACGGAACTACTGAATTACGCATAGTCTAATAAAAGAGAGTACAGCGGTAGCACGAGGAGTGTTGTGAGATATAAAATATTGCGTCGAATTGAGAACCTCCTCCTTTTTTGAAGTCGGTTAAAAATAATATTTCTAATATGTGTGAAAACCGGAGTGTAGATTTACCTCACCGTGCGTCACGCCTTTCTCTAATATTCCAATGCCGTAATGTACTGACATACTCAGTCCTGTATGGAAAATACTAAACGGTCGATCGGAGAACACCTGATATAAAGGGGGATGCCCGTCAGGTCCACTTTTGGGGTATCTCAGTAGAGATCCATCCAAGCCTCTATCAGGCTTTAATTTACATAGCCGCAAGGGAAATACCATTTTTAGGCCCTTACTATTGAGTTCCTTGGCGGTCTATGGTGGCCTAAGGCTTCTTTTTCGGCGCGATGCTCTTTTGCTCTGTCGATTGACAAATCAGTGTTATTTAGTTTTGAGGATACGTTAGCTAGTCTACAAACACAATTTTACCTATTTATTCTAAATAAATAACAAACATACCGACTACTTCCGCGTAATGTCCCGCTAAAGATATGTGGATATGTACAAATAAATACGACCCTCCTCAATATTCATGATTCTACCCGCCGCTGTACATATCTCCTGTTTCCCGAAAAATCGATACACAAAACTAACACTACGGCTAAAATGACACATTTGTCTACCCAATTTTGTTTTACAAAGAACGACAGAAAACATTTTTTTAACCACAATCTAATTTTTAAAATATATACAAATCAAGGCATTTACCCTACTAATCTACATCTGTTTGCCATTTAAAAATAAAACCGAAAGTGCGTTTACTCTTTACTGAAAGGGGCAGGTACTGTTTACAGACAACTCAAAACTTTACAATTCAGCCCTTTGGCCATAAATTGGCCATTAATTTATTACTTGAGAGTGTTGACTGACTTTACAACAATTAATATTTATGACAACATCACTATCGATTCTCTGAATAATATAATTTAGCACAATATAAAAACCCTATAATTTTTCCCACAATAAACGTTTATCAATGAATACCAAAAATATGACAATAACACACAGACGTGAATTTTCCCGCTAATGAATATAAAAGTAATAAAGTGATACCTGTAACCCATTAATGTTAGTATAAACTCTCCCCCGGAATATCTGAATATTAAATACTAGTTTGATTACTTTAATAGTGCGATTATCGTTTTAATTTTACGTAAAAGAAACATTACAGAAAAAAAAGTATACCGCTGATAAAAGCGTCTACCGGGCGCAAGTTCGTCGGGTCAGCCTGAAGGGTGACGAAATCCACTACGAACGTCGCCTAGACTAGTATTTTTAATCATTTAGTAACATTTTATAGTGTTGAATCGGAGATATGAAATATCTGGCGTTTAACTAGACTAGCGTGGTATTACCAGTATCAGTTACGCCAATATTTTAGTCACTTGGTAGATACAACCTTAAAAAACAGTTCTAGGAGCGAAATCTGGTTCTATTCAACGTGTATCTGCTTGGTCAACCTGACTATATATCTCCTTTTACTTATATATAAAATATAAGAAAAAGGTGGTCACCCTAAGGACAACTGGATATCTATGCAGAAGCCGTCGTTTATAGAAACTAATTTCTCTACTCCGTCGATCTTTTATTTCCGTTCTCAAAATATAACAAAAACGCGGCCACCGTAAGGGTAGCGATATCTTTTTAATTATATTTGAAGAATATAAAGAAAAAGGAGTCACCGTGGCGGTAACGTAGATATTTGCGTTTTTTGTTAACTTGACTCGTTGAAGAAGAAAAAGCTAATCCCCCAGCCCTCAAAAACCCCGGTATTTATACTTACATTTCCCATATATGCAAATGTATCAGAAAGAGAACGACTGTGACTTTGGTATATAAAGACTATAAAGCTCTGTATTTATTCCTGAATATAGCCCTAACGTCTTACATCTGTTTTGTTCTAGCGCCGTTAGAGTCGACTTCTTTTCCCAGAAGTAATTAAACGGCGCCTACGAGGCGGGATACGCTGGGATGTTGTTTGAATTCGAAATAAAAATTTGAATATAATATGTAATATATAAGAATTATTTAAATTAATTTACATGGATTAGGCTTAGGTATTTGGGAAATCATTATAAAAAACGCATCAAAACTTCTATCTCTGTGATGGTGTGTACATAAGTTTAACCAGTAATTTTTTCTAATAGCTGATTTAATATACGTTCATACCTAGGTCTCATTCATGCCTTCATGGAATATCCTTTATTAATAATAAAAAAAACATTTTTATTTGCAGTAAATATAGATTACAAAAATAAAGTGCACAATAGGGCGAGATTTAGCCTTTGCAGTTAATTAATAGGGTATACAAATTACAAAATTTAGAAAAACAAATAAAAACTTAAATATAGCAATAAATTCAAAGATAAATACTTATGAAATAGTTATAAAAAATTAACAATAATTTGCAAACTAAAAAATTATGTTTACTGGCTCTCTAGTAGATGTTGCTTTAAGCTTGTTTTAAAGGCATAGGTGGATAGTGTGTTTTTAAAGGCCCTGTAAAAATGGCAGTATGATAAATAGACATTGATAATGTTTTAGTGTCTCTTATGTTGACATTATTGAATTAATCACTAAGATACGTAGTCAACTAATCTTTGATTATTACATGCATCATACTTAGTGTATTTTGTTTAATAAATTCTTTAGAAACTAGCTTAAAATAAATAATATATTTTGATTTGGACAGATTTATGTGTAGGTTATGATTAATGGAAAATAAACTAATAACTCATGATTGATTTGATTCATAGACAAGTACAGGTCTTATTTCAAAGTCAGAAGTGTACAATAGAAATAATATGGATCTTAAAACTGAGCCATGTGGAACTCCTGATTTTATGAACGAGGGTTTTGAAAACTGATTTCTCACCATCGTAGTTTGAGGAATAGTTAGTTAAATACGTTTTAATAAAGTTTAATGATGTAGCATTGAAACGGTAAAAAGAACATTTTGAAATTAGCAGACAATGGTTTAAGGTGTCTAATGCCTTACTGAAATGTAGCAGAACAAGAAGACCTATTTTTTATTATCTATATTTGTTAAAATGTTATTATAAATTGGCTAGAGCAATTGTTGTGCTGGACTCTTTTTGAAATCCGGACTGATATAATGGAATTATTTTGGTTTTAATCATGAATTGATACACTTGTATATAGGCGGCTCGATATGGAATTTTAGAAAATGAGGAGAGAAGACCTATTGGCATCAGATCGCGAAATGATTCGGGATTATTTTTCTTGAGTAGTGGTATAACTAACGCTGATCTCCACTGTTAAGGAAAATATCCCTCTAAGAGATAGATGTTTATTATATGCAAAATATATTTATTTATTTCAATAATACATTACAGAAAATAAATTTCAAGTAGTATATATTAAAAAAAAATGTAAAAAGGGAAAATTGTATAAAACACTTAAACTAGACATACAATATTTCACTAAAAACACAAGTAATGGTTATAATAGGCAAATATATATCTTAGATCCCAAATGTGTTACCAATCGTTTTGTTTGTTGTGCACTTTAAAAAACAAATTATGTGTGAAAAGAATACTAAATAATTATTTTCATATTTTTATTTTTTATTATAACCATTATTCCATAAGATTTTTTGTTAAATATTAGCTTTAATAAATATTTTTTTGCAATTTTGGAAATATATAAATGAAAAATTCCCAATCCCCCCTATGAAATTATTTATTTCAATTTTCAATAATACATTACAGAAAGTATATTCCAAGTAGTACATATAAAAAAAATGTAAAAAGGTAAAATTGTGTAAAACACTTATAAACTAGACATAGGTACGATATTTCACTAAAAACACAAGTTATAGTTACAATAAATAAATATGTTAGACACCACCGAACTTAAGTGTTCTTTTTAGAGTAAGAATGTTAATAGTAGGTCTGTTCCAACAACGATCAGAAACCAGTCATTGACACCAGGATTATGCGCAGTATGAATTTGCTGGTCTAAATAATCTACTGCGCAGAATCCTGGTGGCAATGACTGGTTTAGGATCGCTGTTGGAACAGACTTAGTAAAAATACCACAATAAGAAAAGAATTTATTATAATTTTGACAAAGTCGATCAATAAAAGTGTTGTGCCCATAGTTGGTTCGATTTTTTCTTACTTGAAATAGGGAGGTGTGTCATGTCCGCCTGGTAGGCACCAGAAAGTTTATTTGCTTTAACAGGGAATTGCAACAACACATCAGTCCATTTACCAGCTTAAAAAAGAATAAAAGAAGAGATTGTTTCTTTCTATCTTCTAGGCTGTGTAGACCGCAAAGCATTATTCTCGTTTCATATTAGATATGGAAACCAAAATTTGAATAGAAGATATTTAACGAACTGGCGCTGAACCCTTTCTATCCTATTTATGTGACACATGTAATTTACAGAACAGTATTCTAGAATGCTTCTGACTAAACAGTTGTATAGGGATCTAATAGACTTGGTGTCGTTTATGTGATGTAAGTCATGTTTAATAAAACCAAACAGTCCAAAAGCTTTGCACTTAAACTTGTGTCAAAAATGATACATAGATTGTTTACTGAAGAAGAATTTTTTAATGTCACATTATCGACCTTTAAGAGTTTAACATGAAGTGAATTGTAGTACATTTATTGACATTTAGGAACAAATGGCTTATTTTGCACCACATGGTAAAGTGATCAAGATCTGATTGTATGGCAAAATTGTCACAAGTCTTTATGCTAAAAAAGGTCGTCTGCAAAATAATAGGCAGCCACTGTTTTGAAAACAATTTGTTGCGTCGTTTAGAAATAATAAAAATAGGACAGGGCCAATATGAGATCCTAATATAGGGAAATGATGTGTATACTGATATATTTGGTTGGTAATTCTAAAACAATTAGATTGCCCTGTATATTTTAAAATATGGTTACAAATCTAATGTAATTTTATTAATTTACTCAAAAGTCACTAAAGAAATACAATATATCTTTTTAATAATTTCAAAATATAATTATTTTTGGTGGTTAGCTGCATAGCTCACCCTCTATAAAAAGTACACTTAGCGAATTATTTTAACCTCAATGGTTAGATTTAACTTAATTTCTCTGTGGCGCAACTGTAGAATTATTAAGTTTTTGCAAAAATATATTGTGATTTATTCTTGACAGTAAATATTTTAAACTGTACCTTTTTATGGGCATCTGACCAAAACTTATATTAATCTTATACATAAAGTGAATCTAGCTTTTCAGTTAAAAAAAATAACTAAAATTAGCAATTCTCCACTTCAACGCCCTGTATCTCAAAAACTGGTCATAGCATCGGATTTAAAATTCATAGGTACCTGTTAAAACGGTATTAAAATGATTATATACTGAGAAAATGATTACATCTGACAGGGGAAATTTTAGAATACAGTTTGTGGTTTTTGTACTTTTCTTAAAATATAATACCTTCTAACAAATAAATCGCCTTGTATATTTTGAAGCGTATAGATACACATATTTTAGTAGTATTACCATTCCCAAAAAATCAATTTATAACTAGGTATAGGATTTTGAAATATTCCTTAAAAAATAGTTTTATGTTGTGGTTCTCTCTATAAAACACCCTGTATAAGAAATGTGTACTGTGCAATATTTTGTCACCAAAATAACATATTGAGTAGTACTTTTTTAAAATATGCTTCACTGACGTAACAGTAAAATTAGTGAGATTTTGCAAAAAACTATATATATTTGTGAATCCCCTATAAAAAAACTTTTTAATTGTACGTATATATTAATGTATTACTAAAACATTTAGTAATCGTGTGCATGTAACAGAAATTCAATCTAATAAGTTTGAAAATAAAAATTTTCAACTTCAAATCGAAAACTAGTGATAAGATTGAGTTGGGCAGGTTATTTGGACCAAAATATGGCGATAGGGCCAAATATACCTTAATAAAATATTGCTGTGGATTAAGATACAGGGCGGTAAATAATAATAATAATAATAATTTTACTTAATAGACTATAATCTCACAGCAAAAATAATTCACTGACAAGGAATGACATTATGTACCAGACACAATTATCTGACACTGCAAAGCACACTTTTCATAAATGAAATAATATTTTTTTTTAAATCCCCTCTGAGACTTGTGAACTGTTCAATTGCTTTTTTCTCGAAAACGTGAAGTTATCGTGTTTAAACAAAAGTACCAATATTACGTAGAAATGATGTTTACATCATATTTTCTAATGAAAAACACTAAAAAGTTTCGTCAAAAAAGCTACCGCTTAATTTCATCATCAGGAATTATTCACGTGGCGCCCCCTGTAACAAAATGTGAAATAATACATAAAATAATATTCCTGGTCCAAAGATATGCCTCTGTTGATTTTGTAAAAAAATTCATAAATATACAGTGACATTATCAGAAAAAACTAAAAAAAAAAACAAAATTCAACTCTCATTCCACAGCAATCTTTTATTAAGGTATATTTGGTCCTATCGCCATGTTTTAGTCCAAATAATCTTCCCTTAGCCTATGTTCCAATAGTTATGAATCACCGTGGCCTGTATAAGGAAAGTGCGGGGTCCTTTACAATGAAATTTGCATTGGGTACACTGAACCTTAAAGGTACCATTTGGGTAGGCGCGTGGAGACAAGCGACCACTGAAGCGACCCCAAGGTCGAGTAGGATGACAGATGCATAAATGTTACGCTTCGTACATTTCGCAAGCTTGAGAAGTGTCGCGAGACATTTACAGGGATAACCATTCGAGGGAACAATCAGCATTGCCAGACCTACTGTTTTCACGTAGATCTACTGTTTTTGTCTCTAGCAAATTTTGTTCTTAATTTATTAAGTTTGCCTCATTCTTCAGCATATGGTTTAAGAATATTTTCTCTAGTAAATTTTCTGCAGTAAAAACAGCGTAATAAGCATCCACTACTCTAGGTTGGCTCCATAAAAAAAAAATCAAGATAATCATTGTTTTTATTTAAAATGAAACAAAGAATTAATAGGGAATCATAAAAAGAACATGCACACTACGATTTTGAATTATCTGATTCAGACTGATCCAAAAGAAGTAGGTACCTATTATTTTTCATTGTTCTTTTTTTGTTTCCGTACGTTAAGTATATATTAAAAATGTTATTATTTGTTTTTATTCTTTGTTTACTTTCTAATTTGGGTCGACAAAAAGTTTATTTTTCGTTTCTTATATACTTGTTTTATTTACTACACTGCAAATTTTAATTTAATTATTTCCCCCTGTATTAAAATCTACTGTTCAGATCTACGGTTTTTTTTACCCATATGTCTGTCGCGCCTACTGAAATGGTACCTTTAATAATAATAATAAAAAAAAAATACAAAATTAGCAAACTTGTAAATTGTTTACTACAACGCGATGTTCTATAATAGTTAACATTTTTTTAAATTGAAGTTTCTCATAGTTATTTTGTGTGCAAACTGCAAGACAACAGTAAGGTAAACACAATCTAGTACATGTATTGTAACAGCCCACTCCCATACCCCCATTGATTTTTGTTTAAATTAGAAATCTTATTATTAACCTCTCAATTTTGTTTTACTTCAAATTCTCTACTTACTGTATTTTGCATTTTTTCCTCTAGTAGTAGTGATCGTCTGGTTAATTAATTGATAATTTATATACCCACGTTGTGATAATATTAATTAAGATAAACCAGGATTCGATGCAAAGTTTGGTGCAAGTTGGTAAATAAAACAATACAAAATTATATTTAATCCATTTTATTTTTCATGCTTTAAAATGTAACATAATAATCTGCAAATTATATTACAATTGGTACTATTTACTGATATCTCATCTGAGTCTCACTCAAACGTGGACCATGCTCATTTGATATCAAGATATATTTTATTTAGCTTGATGACCAACAGAATTAACGAACAGCGCCAAATCGCCAGTTGGTTAACTTACTGTGTTGATGTTTATATTCTTTTCTAGATACAGGATTGTACTGTCTTAGGTAATTATTTCGACGAGTTGCAATATTCCATTGACCCGTTAGGCTACAATTTGCAATATTATTTGTTACCTTTTTGATAAATGTTAATTTCAAAACACTTATAGAGATTTTTACTAGCTCAGTGAAATTTAATATCAAACGTTACTTACCTTTAAAAATTAAAAAAAAAATAAATGAGCACATCCTTTTCTCTGTCGTGAATTCGGCTTTTCAAATAGACAATTTTAAGGGTAGTAATCTTTCTAGGAAATGTTGGGCACCAATAATTCTCTTTTATTTTTAAAAGCTAGTGAGAATTATAAATTCTAGCTTTATCAATAAAAAGAAGTTAATAAAAATTATACAGAATTTAGTGAATGAAAGAGAATTTTTTGTGACCTTTAAAAAATAAGATTCAACATATATACTTATAAAAATTAATGATTTTATTTAAAAAAAGAAACCTTTTCAAAAACAAATTATTCACAGTTATCAGGTATCAAATTGTGATTCGTACATAAATAATTCTAGTCACTAGTAATTACCATATTTTACTTTGTTAGCTAACCACTTCTAGATAGCCATAGGTAGTTGAGACTTCTGTCCCTCGGAAACCAACGCCTTTGTCGGTTAATCTTTCTTCTTATGAAGCTTCAAATTGTAGCTGTCGCTTTTCCAATCAACTAATTTTTCACAAAAGATTTCTGCTCCTCGAGAACCAATGTTCAGATTACAGCGGTTGAATTATGGTTTTATGGCTTTATGACGTTATGGCTTATGGATTTATGGCTGATTCCATTCGTTTGCTAGACAAAAATAGATTTTGTTTTTCACGTGGTTCTGTACGATATATAAATTTGAAACATCTACTTTTTTTAAAAAAAATGAACCAATCAGATAATAAAAACTAGTGACTATAATGTGCCGTTCTAGCAACCAGAATGAATCATAAAAATATATTTAACTTTACTATTAAAAAAACTAATAATTAACAAAAGGTTTGAATAATATTTCTACTGAGATATTTAATAAAGACATTGTATACTTTTTATGCTTACCGCTTTAACAGCCAAATGCACCACCGATACAATCGAAAGGTAATAATAAAATGAAATTTACAAATCTAATTTGAGATCGTTTGGTTAGTGGTACTCCCACTTCAAGAAATGTCCCTTTCTTTAGAATATTGTGTGTTGGCGATAATTAAATTATACCGGATGGCACACATTTAAAATAACATTTTATAATTAGACTTTTAAAATGTTACAGAGTATAGAGGTGATGATCAACGGAGTCAACGAACAGCGCCAATTCGCCAGTTGGTTAACTTACTGTGTTGATGTTCACATATACGTTACGGTTTAAACCTAATAGAACGGGTGGCTAGTATATGTGCCCCCTTGAGCTAACGAACAGTGTCAATTCACCAGTTGGTTAACTTAGTGCTAAATTTAACCATCTAGGTTTATCCAAGAAAATACATCCTTCTAAAATATTGATATTTATAATTTCTATTGAAATGACTCCAATTCACCCATCGAAAAACAGATGTCTAAGCCAGTGTTTCTTAAAGTGTGCTCCGCGGAGCCCTGGGACTCCGCAAAGCCTTTGTGGGGGCTCTGCGAAGAAAATAAGTCATAATAAAAAAAAGTGAAGCGGTACAAAAGGGAGGACCTGGCTTGAAGACTTTTTTTAACGGAAAGGAGGATATGACTCTAATCTAACTCTTTCGGGGTGAATGTCCGAAGGCCATGTGGTTTATTGGTTACATTGATATTTTGAAGCAAATGTCAGTCCTTTATTCAAAACGAATCCCCGGTGACATCTAAAAGAAAGTAACATAAACCTTTTCGACTCACCATTGAAAATACAGACATTTGGTTCATCTAAACTAGACATTATGAACTAATTGTATCTATTGTTGAGACGGCGTCGATTTTGGCTACGTTGCAGCGTTGCCTAGCGTCGTGGCGGAGAGGAACGTATTAAATACGATACTGGGTCGGGGCGGATATACGGTAGGAAATACTTTGGTGGTGCTACTCGACGAAGGCCGTCGTCAAGGATATTATGAAGGAAATATTTAGGGACGGCATGCGCCGAGAAGTAGAGCGGTGGGACGTTGATCGTCGGGACGTGACAGCGTTCGGAAGATAGTTTGGGATAAGATAGGAAATACTTAGGTGGCCCGGGACGTGACAGCGTTGGGGACGTAGGAAGGTAGGGAAGTAGGGCGTCGGGACGTTGAGAGCGTTCGGGGGATAGGAGGTATTGTAGGACTTTTTGTGACATCAATTTGTCGTAGCTCCGGTGGGAACGAATTTGGGTGGATAAAAAGCGGTGGTAGATTTATTATGTGCCTTGAGAAATTCTCTGTATTTGTGTCGAAATCGATCCTAATCTTCTAAATTAGAGGAGATAAGCGCGTTAACTGTTTTAATGATTATTACTTCTTGAAAAGTTTTATGGATAGAATTCTCATGAGATAACTTTTTATCTTTTCTGTAATATTAAAGATCCTGCGAACAGAAATATTGCTTTTATTTATAAACATCATAGATATGCCCCCTTGAGCTAACGAACAGTGTCAATTCACCAGTTGGTTAACTTAGTGCTAAATTTAACCATCTAGGTTTATCCAAGAAAATACATCCCTGTATATTTCTAAAATATTGATATTTATAATTTCTATTGAAATGACTCAAATTCACCCATCGAAAAACATATGTCTAATCCATGGTTTCTCAAAGTGTGCTTCGCGGAGCCCTGGGGCTCCGCAAAGCCTTTGTGGGGCTCTGCGAAGAAAATAAGTCATAATAAAAAAAGGGAAGCGGTACAAAAGGGAGGACCTGGCTTGAGGACTTTTTAAGGGAAAGGAGAATATGATTTTGCTTGAGTACCTTTTTTTAGAAATGTGTTTAGGGCTCCGTCGAATATTTCGCTTTTCAAAAAGATTCCGTCGCCAAAATAGTTTGAAACACTGGACTCTTTCGGGGTGAATGTCCGAAGGCCATGTGGTTTATTGGTTACATTGATAATATTTTGAAGCAAATGTCAGGGCTTTATTCAAACCGAAACCCCGGTGATATCTAAAAGAAAGTTACACACCATTGAAAATACAGACATTTGGTTCCTCTAAACTAGACATTATGAACTAGTTGTATCTAGGGTTGTGACGGCGTCAATTTTTGATACGTTGCAGCGTTAAGCGCTGCCTTGCTTCAAGACGCTTACCGTCGTGGCGGAGAGGAACGGTATTTATTACAATACTGGGTCGGGACGGATATATGGTAGGAAATACTTAGGTGGTGCTGCTCGACGAAGGCCGTCGTCAAGGATATTATGAAGGAAATATTTAGGGACGGCATGCGCTCTACTTGGTGGGTCGTTGATCGTCGGGACGTGACAGCGTTCGGTAGAACTTGAAATATAACTGGATACAAAATAAATTAATGGATATAAAATAATGAATGCCTCGGGTTCGGGTATTTATACATGTTTTAATGACTTTGTGACGTCAATTTGTCGTAGCTCCGGTGGGAATGAATTTGGGTGGATAAAAAGGGGTGGTAGATTTATTATATGCCTTGAGAAATTCTCGGTATTTGTGTCGAAATCGGTCTTAATCTTCGAAAATAGAGAGATACGCGCGTTAAATTACTGTTTTAATGATTATTATTTCGTGAAAAGAAATATGTTTATGGAGGTTTTTGGATCGAATTCTCATGGGATAACTTATCTTTTCTGTAATATTAAAGACCCCGAGAACAGAAATATTGCTTTCATTTGTAAGCATCATAGATAGAATTTAATTATCTAAAAGATTTTTTCGTTAATGTAGGAAATTGAATTTAATAAGAATGCAACTTTTTTTTAATAAAGTGGAATTAATAAATTATGAAGGTACCTGGGTAAGGCATTTTTTCAAATCGCCCATAAAAACCCTACAACATACCTATTTTATTTTAAGAATATGAAATATAAAATACTTTTGTAGCATTTTATGGTTGTAAAAAAATTAATATTGTTTACCAAATTGTGTAGTACGCCTATGATTTTTAAAAATAATACTTTATTGCTTAGTTCTTTAAAAAAGTAAGTGTTTTTTTCTTTTGTTCACAAATCGCCATTTTTGTATTTACGAGTAGTTCCACTATTTTTTTTACATAAAATTTATTTGAAATATCTGTATAATAAATTCGAAAATTCGCTTAAAAGAAAAACAGTGTATCTAAATCCATACAAAATCACATTTTAATTCACAAAGTTTACAGGGTGACCCGTAAATATTCCGACATTTTATTAGAGGTTGTAGGGACATCAAAATAAACATTCTTTGCTTAATAAACATATGTAGGGTGGGTCACCGGTAACGCCTCGGTGTGTAGAACCAAAACTATTTGTTTTTTTTTTGTTTTTTCATGGCGAGATGTAAATCAGATAAGGCAGTAATTTAAAAATAATTTCAATTATACCGAGTTCTCCAGAAAAGTGTTAAATATCAAAGACAGGTTTTTTAAATTATTTTATTTTATATTTGAATTGCCCTCACTTTTCCCATTATAACAATACCAAATAGTACGGGATTGTACAGGATAATTTGCTACAACCAGTTTTTTTATAAAAATCGTATTGATTTCAATGACCTGGATAGCTGGATACCTAATGCAAAAGAAACAATTGAACATTAATTTTTTGGGTAAAAGTTTTTCGATGTTAGTCAACATAGGGTCCTATGATTGAACGTTTACGTTATCGCTAACGTACATGTTAGGCCGAGTTTTAACAGTAACGAGGCAAGTTCGTATGATGGAAAACTGTTTCCAACACATTACTGTTATTTTCCGCCTGTTATGTTCTAATTCAACAGTTTTCCATCATACGAACTTGCCTCGTTACTTTTAAAATTCGGCCTAACATGTACGTTCAATCATTTTATGCCAATGCACTACTTTTTTCAATTCGATACAAATCTGTACAGGGTGAGTCAAAACTCAAGTACATCATTTTTTTTTTTTTTAAATTGACCACCTTGTATTTTATATCACCATTCAAAAGTACCTTAATTAAACTTTCTTTTGCGTCAAGCATTCCCTATATCTAAAGTTAATAATTTTGGAAGATTTTTAAATTTAAATGATAAAAAAGATAACTCCCAAAAAAATATGTTTAACTGGTCACTGGTAATATGAAATATGCCGTTTGTATTATTATAGTAATTAGAATTTAACCAGCCATAATTTATTATCCACTTTTAATATTCAGTAAAAAATAAATATCAATATCAACCAATCATAGACTCACTTCATTCTAAGTTTATTACATTTTGGAGTTGACTTTGAAACCCCAATATTGACAGTTCGTTATTACTAATGTCATTTGTGTTGTAATATTTGTTTTCCATAATATTTGTCAAAATAGCACTTAATAAATTTAGAATAAAGTAGTAGTCCAATTAAATAACGAAAAAAAGCCCCTTCGAGCTTACATTAATTTGTAATTGGATGAAACAAAAAGGACCTTGTGTATTTTGATGTGATCTTTTCGAAAAAAAGAAAAAAAAGATGTAGCAGTTTTTCATTTTTTTTTAAATTAGGAAAAACCGGGTTTTCCGGAATTTTCCATTGTAAAAATGCTAATTATCTGGGCAAGTATCATTCCGATAGTGAAAATAAATGCACCATTCGAAAGAGGACGCAAAAATAGTTCGGAAATTCATTGCACAGGTAGTTTTAATGGCGAATTTCTCGCCGCCAGAAGTGCTTTTACCAAAAAGTCGTTTTTTCGTTTTTTTGATCAGAACCATGACAAAAAAATACACAAAAAGGTATGCTTTAAAAATGTTAGGAAATTAATCCTAAGCCTGAGTGTAAGTTCCAACTTGGTGATAAGCTTGCTTTTTGTTCGCTAATATCTGGTAATTCTATATTTTGCACAAAACTCAAGAAACGTCTTATAACAAGTCAGTAAAATACAATTTAATAAATTTTAAGCCTAATAAATTTAGATATGTAAGAAATTTAAAACTGGAAATCGCAAAAAAATCAAATTACAGTAATGTAGTGTATACACGAGTTTTGGATCCCGCAAAGCGCGTGTAATGGGAATTTTGTCGGGAGAATTCTACAACTTAGAAGAAACATACACACTTTAAACTTTGTATACACATTTAGAAGACATGAAATTTGGGTTTTTTTAATTTTCAGACAAAAAAACTAAAAATTGTCAATTTTAGGCAACTTTTCTCAAAAACCGTGTTTTTTGGTCGTCACTCAATGAACAGTGGTCAAAAAAATAGATAAAATATATTTGCAGAATTTTCCGTAATGTAATCGTATTCTAGACACAATAGAGTACTCAAAAAAAAAGTTTTGAGCCATTGGGTGCATTTTTGGCATTTTTGTGCCACTTCAAACTTTCGAAAAAAAAATTATTTAATTGTTTGATATCTTAGCCAATTATGGTCCGATTTCGGTGAAATTCACACACACATAAGATTTCACATTTAAGAGTAAGCTTTGTAAGTGGCATTAAAAAAATTCAAATAGTTTGGCCGTTATAGGCAAACAATGAAATTAGGACCGCGGTGCATTTTGCCCTTCCGCCATATGCCCAATTTTGGGATTTCTCTTGCCCCCTTCTGGGAATCACTAGTCACATCCCTTAAGTTCAAAACGCATTTTAGTTTTTTCAAATATCTTAATTTTTACCAATGTTATAAAGAATTTAGTGTTTGAACATTTTTAACAAATTCAATTTTTCGACCTTCGTCGCCTCAAAATACTAAACAAATTTCAATCGTCCATACCGCGAGAACGGTGCATCGGATCAAAATTTCTCAAGAGACATAAAAATTAGCATTTTTCCTAAGCTTTCAAATGTCGTAAACTGCGTTTTAAAAATATTGATTTATTTCCGACATGCGCCTGCGCAAAATTGAAAACTTGACAAAATCCAAAAATTTCGGCACTTTCGAAAAACTGCTACATTTTGTTTTGCCTTTTTTCGAAAAGATCACCTCAAAATACATAGAATCCATTTTGTTTCATCTAATTACAATTTAATGTAAGCTCAAAACCCGTAATTTAATTCGATTATATGTGAAGTTTTTGAGTGCTATATTTATTTATTTTTTATTGAACGTAAAAGTCGCATTAGGTATTGTCAGAAATTTATTCAGTCGATAATAAATTATTATAAGTGGTTGAATTCTAATTACCAAATAACAGTCTATTTCCTATTTATAAACCAGTGACTAGTTTAAAGTATTTTGTGAATTATATCTTTTATTATTTAAATTTAAAAATCTTCCAAAATTATTATTTTTAAGTATAGGGAATGCTTCTCAAATGAAAGTATAATAATTTGGGTACTTTTGAATTGTGGTATCAAAAAATTTAATTTTGATTACAATAAGTTGAACACAGCTACGTCATTAATTCGCGTAGTAATTCGTTAGCTATCGTCGCCTACTGTGTGTTTAGTGACGTGTTCATATTATAAAAATGTAGGAATAATATTGCACTCTTGCTTCAAAAGTGACACAACTCAAAATTCACATTTTTGAGTGGTTAAAATTATAAATGGGATCAATAAACAAACATCAAAACCTCAAAAATAACACAGGTGCCTTCTACCAGGTCTTCAACAATACCCGAAACCCACGTGATCTGATAACCATCAAAAACCCATCGAAAGGGCCTGATTTGACGTAAAAGGAACTAAACTGAACTGTCAATCCTGTCAGAAATGTCACTGGCGTTCATTTGGGGACTGACAATATTTATATTATATTTGTTTACATCTTATAAACACCCTTAGTCCATTTTTAATTTAATATTAATAAAGCAATTAGTTATTTTTAGAGAATATTGGTGGCTTAATTCTTTTTTGTTGGTAAGTACAAATTTATTTACTGTAACTCGTAAAAGTTAATGACTATATAATTTATTGTAGGTAATGTTATACTGGAACAAAATTATTCGAACATTTGAGGAACGTTTTCCAGGTGAATAAATGGAATGTGATTCTTTTTTGTCGTCATAAACAAATACTTGTTCAAAAAAGGAAGAAGGTCTAAAATGCTCAAAGTAATAACAAAAGCTGTTGAAGATGTGCAAATTAACATGTTGTAAATTCCCAATAAATTAGTAAAAAAAACAGCACCTCAAACAGGTATGAACGGTGTTTTAAAGACTGACTCTGGCGAGTGAAATTCAAAACATATTTTTTTTTAGGTTCATCACTACGAACTAGCCATAAAGTTAAAAAAAATTCTGATAATGCATCCCCTATAAAGTTTCGGTACTGCAACAATCATTTTACCTTAATTTTGTTAAAACTACATATGGAATATTACAGATCGCTCAATTCAAAATCGTTTGTGAGGTTTATGAATTGGAGCACCTATATTGAATGATATACAAAACTGAGGAGAAACTGCATAATGTGTTCAAAAAAGAAGGTTTAATGCTTTCATTAAAGCTGGTGATTAAGATTTTGAACAGATAGGTACTGTGAATTAGTATGAATTAGTTTGTGCACCACCGATTACTACTCAATATCCTTTTAAATAAAATAGTTGTTAATAGATATGCCTTTATAATTTAAAGTGAGAAGTAAGAGCTGTAAGGTAAAACAAATATGTGCTTGTTACATTAATAATATTAATATTTTTTTGTATGCATATAAGTAACAATGTATTTTGTAAATGGTTTAAACCCTGTAACAAATAAATAATAGAACAAACTTAAATTATGTGTTTATTACTTCCCATTATCCAGGCACTTCCAGTAAGTTTTAAATTTGTTTACTTAAATTGCAATAATTGCCAAATACTGCCATTGTCTTCTGCCTATCGTATTTAGAGTTTCAGCTGTAACTAAATATTTTAGGACCGATTCCACCGTTGTGTTAAACGAAGTTTAAAATGACATTTTTACATTAACAATGTCATTTTAATCTCCGTTTAACACAACGGTGGAATCAGCCCTTAAAGAGTCAATCTAAAGTAAATAATTTTTAATTTTATTCATATTTTAATACATAACATTTTTATCCATAACTTTTTTGTGCCCTGTTCTGGTAAAGGTTTTTTTTTGTAGTACGAACCATATTTCAGTTTATTATTCTTTTCGTTAAATACAAACTAGATATAAATAGCTCAGTTTTTAAGGTTATGTTATTTATATCATAATTTTTAAAATTGGATTATTGAATTTGATTAAATCTAATTAAAATATCGAATTCTAACATTAAAATACAATAATGTAAAGCACCTCTAATTAATATTATGAATTTGTGTTGTAATTCTAACAGTTACCTAACTGAATTTTGTTCTCGTAGTTGCAGACCATAAAAAAAGAAGAAGATCTATTTTGTAATAAAATACCTACGGCACTGGCTCAAATTTAGGGATTTTTACTTTTATTTTCACCAATCGCTGTCATGACGATTTGGTCACGTGGGTTTTCGGTATTGTTGAAGACCCAGTATATACGAGTCTTTTCTAAGTTAAAATAAAACAATATTGATGATTGATATATTCCTTATTTATTAATAGTTATAGACGATATATTATGTATTGGAAATTCAAAACAATAGTTATGACGTATTGGTGTTCTTTTTATTGTAATCGGACTTTATCATTTTCTTAGCGAACCCTGTATAATTGAAATTATTTTTAAATTATTGCCTTTTTTTATTTACATCTCGATATGAAAACAAAATTTTAAATTTTATCTCAAAAACAATTCATTTTTTTAAGTAAAAAGTATTTATTTTGATATCCCCTACCACCCCTAAAAGTTTGTCGGTATATTTACGGAATACTCTATATACAGTATGTTAAGTTTAATGCAATTACGTTATACGAACGGTATATAAGCGATGTCACTGATTAGACAGAGGTAGAACAGTGCGCCCAGCTCACTGTGGTAGAAGTGTATCCATCTGTCCAACCACGGCAGACCCAAGCCGATTTACGAGAGTCTCCTTATTTCTTTCACGTGCAAATATAATTAAGCGTCTCATCTTTATTTGGGTTAACATATTGTATAATACATTATTTTAAATGTATTTTATTCATTTATTTCTTCATTCATCCAAGCTTTTCTTCAGGAGGTAGGAGGACTTTAATATAGGTACTCCTCACTTCAAAATCTGAAAAAAAAATTCTACAAAGATCCTTTTTTTATATATACCTCGAGATATACCTATAAACGAAAATATATCATGATCATGACGTCTTCAATTTTGTTCTGGTGAATATTTTTTGAATTGAACATAGTTTTGAATTTACTGTAAAGACTTATACATTCTACAGATAAGACTTTTATCAATTCCCCTGGAACTAAAAGTCCTTTTTACTTTCCTATCTGTATACAGATAAGGAAAGTATAGGAATCATGATTTTTTTCGACTTCGAGGTTTTGGGGGTTTTTACGTTTTGGGGTCCCCTGAATCCATTTTGACTATTTTTGCGATGACGTCTGTGTGTGTGGGCAGAGTCGGAACATCTGGGGGGGGGGGGGGGTACTTTATAGGTGGTCATTTTTATATTTTGCCACTAACTTAGTTAAAAAAAAAAAATTATATTTTATGGAATATATATGTTATTTACGTTTGGAGAAGAAATTTCGTCAAATAAAAGTTACTTACAATATTATTATCTATAATTTTTGTTTTATACAAAATTTTCCTAAAATGGCCCGTATTCGAGAAATTTGACAAAAAGTAAAAAAAATATTTTTTTATAAAAATTGTTCAGATAAAAGTTGTTTGTAATATAATTCTCTATAATTTTTATCCTATACATAATTTCTCTAAAATGAACCGTATTCGAGATATTTAAGAAAATGTGTAAATTTCGAATTTTGAAGAAAACTCAAAAACGGATAAAGGAAACAACATTAAATTTTAAACTTAAGTTTTATTTCGTCCTGAGGTGAAATGATTAGATTTTGGACAAAGTCGGAACATCTGAGGGGTACTTTATGGGAGGCCGTTTTTTATTTAATGGAATATATCTGTTATTTACGTTTGGAAAAGAAAATTCTTCAAATAAAAGTTACTTCTAATATTATTATCTATAATTTTTGCTTTATGCCAAATTTTGCTGAAATGGTCCGTGTTCGAGAAATTTGACAAAATGTGCAAAATTTTGATTTTCAAGAAAATTGTTATACTAAAAGTTGTTTGCGATATCGATATCGGTTGTTTTTTTTACATGATTTTTTGTAAAATGGACCGTAATGGAAAAATTGGAGGAAAAGTGCTAAATTTAAATTTTTTAGTATTTTCGTTTTCAATGAATATCCATAGAAAAATGTATTTATAGAGGTACTGCAATAGATTGTACAAAATAACCGGAAAACGCCTATAATAACTAGATAAGAAAGTCATGTGTTTGATACATCAGATTTTTTTTTCACGTACTTAACTTTATAATAAAAATATTAGGTATATTGATTAAAATAAAAATCGTTATTTTTTAATTTGTAGAAGAAATGAAGAAAAATTATCTATAATTCAAATTGGGACATTGACTCTTAAGTAATATTACACACAAATCATTTAAAACCATCAATTTAAAATTACCAAATGGCAAAATATAATATGTTATTTAAATTGTGCCAGACGAACCGACTTACAGATGAATCAATGCTTTCAATTAGTTCAATGCTTTCAATAAACAATTTACTCAACCAATTTTGCTATTTCAGTATTATCTTTGAGAATTATCTGAACTGTACCGCATTCAAACTGCATATTATTTCCAGTTTCATAATTTTTCATGTTATAAAATCTGCTACATTAATTTACGGTTATTTGTATTCTATTTTGTTTTATTAAATTATCATATTGTGATGTTTGTTTATTTAAAACAACAGTTTATTTATTAATAATTTATTTAAACACTTATTTATTTTATAACAATACTATTCTAAAAAGTTTTATAGTTTTTTGGGGGAAACATTTTGGCTAAATTCATTTTTTTATAGCTGACCATAATATGGCTATATCGAGGTGGATTTTGTTTTTTAAATTGTAACCCCAGTTTTTTTTTACATATTATTAAAGTTCATAAAAAAATAGGAAACTTTTGAGGGAAATATTTTTTTTATTGGACTTTTACTTTTTGAGTAACAGCTACTTGAAAATTTTGCTGCGCGAAAAAAAAGTTGGCCATATTATGGCTAGCTATAAAAAACGATTTTAGCCAAACAATTTTCCCCACAAAACTATAAAACTTTCGTCTAAAACATTTTTTTTTATAAAAGGCGGTATATAGCTGTAACGCTTTAATTTGAACACCCGGTATATATTTCGAATGTCTTTAAACTGATCACTATTTATCTTCACTGTCCATATGATAACTGATTGCCTGTGTTATTTATTTATATATGTGTTATATACAAATTGGTGGATTCCAGAATGCTCCTCCACCAAAATAGAACATCTCATATCTGGAATATACCAGAAACATTATCACGTTGACTCAGGAATGTTCGCGAAAGTGCCTCCGCCATAGTCGTCACATATGTTTGGTCTTAAGGGGTTTAATTATGTATGATAATGTGGCGACATCATAGCACCACATAGTTTTACCTTTAGTTTTGACTTTTACGTCAATTTATTTTAAGGTTTCTTAGTCAGTTTTTATTTGAGGTTGCTCAAGTGTCAATTTCAGATGGTACCATCACATATATTATGATCTTGGTCGATAGCTGCGTACACTAGCATCCTACTTATCCGATGAATGGTAACCAAGGAAAAGAAAACAAGATTGATGATTACCGATTCGAAGACGAGACGTACCTTTGACACAATATTTTTTATATAACGCTTTTTTATAATTTAAAATAAAATTATTTTACTCAGATCCTGATATTCTGCGTATTGATATTGCTACCTACAGATAATCGGACAAGTTGAGTCTCAAAGGCCAAATAAGACAGGGAGGGACTTGGAGGATTAGAGCATGACTGAATATTGAAATGGCTCACATAACAATATTTTCTATATCGAAATATTAACATCAGATGGATGTTTTGAAACAATAAAATGACATAAGATTCTGCTTATGGGATTCAAAAGATCGATTTACCCCAAGACCCCACTGCAAATATTGGCCGTCATCTGATAACGAAATGTAATATGCTCCGAGGGCATTGTACTTTACCAAACGCCACCTGTGCCAATCACTATACTGGCCAATGTGGTTAAAATAGTAGTTTGTGCAACAATAGTGGATATGATGGCCATATCGTACGAAGACGAAATTTGAGCACGACGCCGTAGCGTAATTAAATTGACTTCATATACTTTTATTTAAATTAACAAATTATTTATAATTATAGACGAAATAAAACAGAAATGCTATTATTTATCGATTCTACACAAGCATAACCCATTTTAATGTCAATAATTTTTTAATCTCAATACCTAAAAAATTACTGACAATTAGTTTATTAGCTTTATAGAGTTTTACTAAATATTTCATGTTGTTATCGCTTTTTGTTTTTCGTTTTTAATTTAGGATTTTTTTTAATATCAATCCATCTTAACCCCCTATTTTTAATCTTTGTCCCCTTATAGAGCTTATTTTTTGCTTAAAAATTTCAAGTTGATATCATTTTTCGTTTTTGACTTATTGTGCAGACAAAAAACGTGACATCGGACAAAGTAAACCTATAAGACTACTGTGTGAAGAGTATAATAATAATATAATCAAGGCTAAAACATAATAGACTAAAAAAATCGGTGCAATAAAAAAATGATAGTTAAAATTTTGAAAATTATTTAATAGGTAATCAGTACCTCGGAGGTAAACTGCATGCTATTTAAAAAAAAATGGTATTTATTCTCACTAAAATAGACTAACTCCACTTGCTCGAGTTTGACATATGACGTAAAACTGTGCGGACACTTTTAGTATCGTCATAGCATCTCCTCTTTATTTTTTATATCAATGATTGAAAAGTTCGTATGCCTCGTCCTACTTTCTGACGTCACTGTGCGTTGCGTAAATTAAGCTGATTTAACTGATTTTATGATTGTTTCACTACGTTTCAGGGATCTGTTAACGTGCGACATTTTTTTTTAGCTAAAGACTTTCAAGAACGCTTCTCACTCCTTCGGACTCATAAAAGAGCGCCACGGAAACGCGATTAGCCAGAGCGCAGTAGCGTACCCAAAAATAGATATTAACACGTATGAAAACAATAAAATTATTAAAATTGAATTCATATTTTTATGCAATTTATTATAAAATAATGTGTTTTTAAGAAATGTAACTGGGTATTCACTTCACAAATGAACCAATGGAGAAACCACCCCTGCTCCTCTTAAGACAAAATAAGTAATTTTTAAATAATTTATGAATTTTAATAATTTATAAAATAAAATAAACATAAAGAAAAGATTAATTTAATTAGTCCCAGCCAGGATTCGATCCCTGAATTTTCGCGTGGAACGCAGAAGCTATGTCCACAGCTCCACGGCCGCTTTTACAATTTTAGTTTTAATACTCGTAATTAAATTAGTTTCATATAGTTTCATTAAAATTTAAATTTGTTTTCAAAATGTGGATCAAATTAAAATAAAATTGCTATTAATTATCGATTCTACACAAAAATAACTCATTTTAATGTATATTTAATCTCAATAACAAAAAAATATACTGACAATTTGAAAGAATTGTCACTTATTTAAAATTTTAGAATAGTAGTTGGGTGTCCAAAATATGAACTGTGATTGGTGGATTTTTTTTGCAGTGTTCTCAATACCTAGAATGGATATGAAATATATTCGTTCAGTTGAATGCAATAGTATACTTTTCCGTTTTGTAATTTGTGCGTAGATAAGCTAATATCCATGTAGTCGTAGCAAAAATAATTTAAAGGTCATTAGTTAGGATAAAATAACTTAAAGATAATTACTACAAAAATGTGAAATTATGAATTTTACTAGTATATAAAATAAATTAATAAAAAATTGCCTCAACCGCAATTTGAATCCCGGACCTTGGAACGGACACGCTTCACTCAAACTGTTGCGTTAACAACTGTTACATCTTTTATAGCGTAACATTTATAATTGAATTGGTTATAGATAGTTTTATTAAAATTTACGGTTTCTTTGTAAATATGAACAAATATCTAGTTAATTGCTATTTTATTGATTCTTCACAAGAATTATTCTTTTTTAATTATAAATATTTAATCTCAATAACTAAAAAAAATATACCTACTGATAATTATTATTATTTACAATTAAAAAAAAAAAAGAATGCCTAATAGGCCGGTCACCAAAGGATAGGTCACGGGTCTCTGGATATCCTATTATCTGAGCATCGCCCTTCACACTGTTTAGCCAATACACCAGAGGCAACCAATGAACTGGAGTGGGGTAGAAAGCCAATGTGCATATTGTTTCAATAGAACAAGATGAGACTCTATGGGCGCAGCCATTTTTATTTCTCATCTCACTCGGGAGTATTTATAATAACTATTTTCTGTTTCACATTGTTATTGTTCAATCCACAATCCACAGATTATTAATATTTATACTTGAAAATATAATACAACAAACTCTTTTTCTATAAATTGTATTTTTAAGGTACATACAAACATAAAAACTACAAGTGCTACGTTTAGAAAGTCCAATTAGTTCTAAGAAATCTTCTAATAAAGTTATAGTAGTTCCTACTGAAACTACTGGTTGTTTTACAGGATAAATTAACATTTCTTGAGATTGATCTTTCTCTAATACTCAAAACCGACCTGATGTCGCCAAATAAATTTTCCAATGCATCCTGATTTAAAATTCTAGGTTTTAGTAATTAAATTTTTTTTTCTTCTACACTACTCTAATTCACCTAAAATAATTATAACCATTTTGTAATATAATGTGATGTTTGTTTATTTTCAAACAACAGTTTATTTATTAATAATTTATTTAAACACTTATTTATTTTATAACACAACTATTTCTAATTTATATATATTTCTAATGTCTTTGAATCGTTCACTATTTATATTCACAGTCCAATACTTTATTGTCAGCTGTCTATATATCACTGATTACTATTTATCTTCACTGTTCATATAATACTGACTCTGATGGCTCATCCACCAATATTTATATACAAATTTCTAAAATTTGGTGGAGTCGAGAAGCTTCTCCACCAAACTAGAAATATTTCGAACAGTCCAGAAATATTATCTCGTCCTTTCTCGAACATCATCGAAATCACCTCCGCCATAGTCGTCTCATAGGTTTGGTCTTAAGGGGTTTAATTATGTATAATAATCGGACAAGTCGAGCCTTAAAGGCCAAATAAGACAGAGATGAACTTGTAGGGTTAGAGCATGACTGAATAATGAAATGGCTCACATAACAATAATATTAAACATACACATTATACAGTAGTTGTTGATTTTCTTAAATAAATTGGAAATTACTTACCTCTAGAAAGTAATGTGCACAAAAACGATGACACACTTGTACTTAAAATCTGAGTAGCTAGGTTGACCTCCATGGCATATTTCATTTTTGGATCCATATGCATGCTCCTAAAAATTAACGCACACTTAGATTCATAGTTCTTTCTGATAAAACTAAATTTTGCTTGCAACACAGCATATTGGTGTGTAGGAACTTTAATTTCAATATTATATTTTCTAAACAGAGATGTATTACATTTAAGTAAATAGGGTGGGTAATATATTGAAAATTTTCTGTCCTCCATTCATTATTTAAACAAACAATGGTAAGTTTTGCTATGGTCCGAATTAAATAATATTGTTTGGGAGTTTGGTTCCAAGAACTGCTTCATGCGAAAAATAATATGCGAAAATAAACACTACCCCCCCAAACTAATTAAACAACAAAATCGGACTCAAAGAAATAAGCAGGTGTTCCGAACAATGAAAAATGTCTTTAAGTTTTGTAATGACTAGCAGACATATCTTGACGTGGGAAAGCGAATGGAAATCATGAAAATTCGTCAACTAAAATAAGTAAATAATGATTTCTTGATGATAAAGGCGATGGCCCTTTGAAATCCATATTAAGTCACTTAAAAGGTTGTGTTGCTTTGATAAGATGACCATCGTGTTTATGAAATCGAGGTTTTATCATAGTACACACATGGCAACTTGATATTATATTTCGTATATCTTCCAAGGAAAAAGGTAAATTCTTACTTCTTACCCAATGGTACATCCTTGTCTGTCCAGGGTGACATAGAACTTCGTGTAACCTACGTAGCTGTGATACATTTTTTCCAATCGAAGAACATATTTGGGATAATGCGTCAGCTGTCATATTTTTTCTTCCAGGTCTATAAATAATTTCATAGTTGTAACTTGACAGTTCCAGTCTCCATCTCATGATTTTTTCGTTCTTTATTTTCCCTGGATGATTTCTATCAAACATGAAGGAAACGGAGCGCTGATCTGTTACAAGTCGGAAGTATCTGCCAATGAGATAATGTCTCCACTTCCGTAGCGCTTCCACGATGGCGTAAGCTTCCTTTTCAATAGAGGAATGATGTATTTCTGATTTAGAAAGCGATCTCGAAAAAAAAAAGCGATAGGTCAATTGTTCTGGGATAGGGTAGCTCCGATTGCATGATCAGAAGCATCTATCGATGAAACTACAGCATTTTGAATGTCAAGTTTTAATTCCTCGAATACTTTTATTGATTCACAGTTCAGAGGGACCGAACTTCTAGTTAGATGCTGTATTTTACTAGCAAATTGGGGAATAAATTGAGCATAATGTGAAAACATGCCAAGAGCTCTTCAAAGTGAAGCAGTATCATTAGGGATCGACAAATTATACGAATAGGTTGAAGACGCTCAGTATCCCGCTTTATAGATTTATGACTAATTATTTACCCTCATTGAAAAAGAACTTTTTTGCATATTGAGAGTTAAATTGTATTTTGTTCCAGCATCCATAAATTTTTTTAAATGTTTGTCATGCTCATCTTGATTATTTTTTAAATTGTTATATCATCTAAGTAAACCTGAACACAATTTAGACCTTCAGCCGAAATTATACTATTAAGGCATCTAAATCTGTACAAGGTACAAAGGTGACAGAGTGGGTGCTATAAACTAACACGGGGTAAAACACAATAAGCCAATAGGCTTCAGTGTTATTCGGAGATACATAGTCAGACGAGCCCAGGAAAAAAAAATTGTACATTGATTAATTGTTTGAGATTAATCAACAACCATTCTACGACGATGATTTTCTGATGATACTACCAATACTTGCGCTCGCCAAGGTGAAATATTTTCTTCTATTATTCCTTCTTTTAGTAATTGTTGGATCTCAGATTCAATAAATTTTATATCAGAAACGGTATGTCTAGAGATTTAGTAGAAATTGGACGACAGTTAAGTGATAGATTTGTGAAAAATTGTGCTGGCTCCAGATTAGCTACTGCAACATTGCATATATTAAGAGATGCCTCTTCTCCACCGAATTGTACTTGTACACAAGAATGTCGTTTTAATATATCATGTCCAACAATAATTACTGAACAGAGCTTTGGAAGAATACTAACTATGAGGTCTTTGTAGTCATGACCTTGTAGACGAAGGTTTATTTTGGATCGTCCCTCAGTTGAAGAATAAAGCGAAGTAGAAGCCATAGATACTTTCTCGCTTTTACTCGGAAAAATAGGAATATTGAGTTTGTGAACTGTACTTTCACTAATAAAACTAGCTGAGCTTCCTGTACCTATCAGTCCAAAAGCCATAGAACCATTTATAGAAACAGAAACAATTGCATTTTTCAAACAAGTCGGCATGGACGCTATACAATTAGAATAATGATTGGACATATTTGATCTTCCAGTCCTATTCTTTTTCTTACAGACCTTTTGCACCACATGATCTACAAATTGCATCTCTAGCAAGGACACTCGGTTCTGTAGTGCTTTCTTAACCCGCAAAAGTAACAGCTTATAGTACTGATAGAAGCGACTGTTGTTTTACAATCAACAGAATCAGATGTGGATATTTTCTCAGTTTGGTCGTTTGATGTAATTGAAGTAGAAGGTGAATTTTTGATTGATCGAGGGAGTTAAATATTCTTGAGATTGATGTGCAACTTCAAAAGATCTTGCTTGTTTGAAGGCGTCATCTAAACTTAAAGTCTTATTTTCAAGTAATCTCTATCGAATATATGATTGCAGACCATCTATGAATGTATCGCGAATACTTTCATCTCTGTTAATTTCTGCAGTAGCAGCTTTAAAGTTACAGTCTTTGGCTAGGCGCTTGAGAGATTCGAGATACCTGTGAATCGTTTCTCCAGATTCCTGGTGTCGGGTCTTAAGTTTATGTCGATCCAAAATTAATTTACTGGTTTTATATAAATGTTCTTTAAAACGCTAATCGCATCACTGTAAGTTCCGCATTCACTTACATATTCGTAAACAGATGGAGATATAAAGTTCGTGAGTACCTTTAATATATCTGTATCTTGTATATCTGATGAAGAAATAAAGTTACGAAAGGTTTTAAAACAGTGATTTCATTCCTGAGAATCATTTGCGTCATCTGGCATTAAGAATGCAAATATACTTTCTTAATGTAATGTTGAAAGCCTTTTGTGCGTTTTAGAGTCTTATTTATGTCAGTACCGAATTATAACCATAAATAATCCTTGTAACAAAACTCTCACATACCTCTCATAATAATTTGACAACTACGTGGATAACACCGTGAATGTTTGCAATTCGATTTTTGTAAAAATGAGTCTAGTAGTTGATTTGAAAGTGCTAAATTGCAATTTTGTTATTCTAGTATCATTGTTAAGAAAATACATAATTAAAAAAAAAAATTACAGCTCACGATACCTACTTTCAGAATTGGTATACCAGTATACAGACACTGGTATACCAATTCTTTTAGGACAGTAATCAGCGACAATTTTATACATGCCTTTATAATGTTAAATAAATCAAGGCTCATTCTCTATTATATGCCTCCGTCTATGCTAACAAAACTTTCCCTATGAAATAGCCTCGTTACATTTATATTACAAATATTTTGGCACATTACACATTTTTTCACCATCCTAAATGTCCTTATTAAACAGTTTAATGTTCAAGTTATTCTCTAAAATCTAAAAACCACAAAAAAGCACAATATAACTTAAGCTATCACTTTACGCCATCAACGAAATGTCTTGCAAAACTTAAAAGTTGTGAATTAGATTGTTCAATATTCACATACGATACACGTGTAAAAGACGATAAATAAAAATCTTAAGCAATTGTAATGAATAAAAAACTCATATTGATGCTTTCAATTCTTTATTTTTCCTTTTCCAATAGATTATATTGAAGGAAATAGTAAATTTTGTAATAAAAATTTAATGCAGGATATTTAATGGAAGAGATATAACATAGGAAGAGCGTACTGTCAGATGTTGCCGACAAATATAATGTAAACAAGTCATATCTCTTTTATACGATATCTTTGGTTTTAACACTAATATGGCCTACTTATTCGTTATGTAGTCTGTGCATAAATCAGATAATATATATGCTGCGTTTGAATATCCACATCCGATGCATTTTTTACATCTTCAGCGTTTGTTTATCCACATCGAACACATCTACTACATATACATCTGCGTTTGTTTATCCGAGATGTAGCTGTTATAGATTACATTTTTTACATCTCAATTTGAAATGAGATGTTCGTTCCATGCCAGAAAGTAGGTGTTCTATGAAGCCAGATGCTGATTCAGTTCAGTCCGTTCAGTTGGTTCGGTTACAAGTTTATCGATTTATCTTTTATTTATGCTAGCGTGAATATATAAAAGTGATCAGTTTGTTTAACACATTCGTCTCCGGCAACGCACGTCGCGCGTTGTTGTAAATTTTACCGTGTGCCACTAACGCGCCTGGCGCGTTTCCCACCTATTTTTTCATATTTTCCTAAATTGATGATATCATGTTATGTAGATTATTGAAAATTTAATGGTACATAAAATAAGGTGTAATTCGTTTCTGGGAATACTTGGTTTCGTCTACGGCAATGCCGGTTGCGCGTTAATGTAAATGTTACCATAGGGTAAGAGGCATAGGCCAATTTATTTATTCCGATTTTCCCAAAACGAAAATAGGCAGTCAGTAGCATGTACGCAGGGTGTTTATTATAGTAATAGAGGGTGTTATTTAATGTTATGTACTTATTTTAGCGGAAAATTCTTGGGCTAATTTTGAGTCAAAAAGTTTATATGTATAAAGATATTCCTATAATACTGATTGATATCAACTTAGTTCTGCTTATTGCAGGTATATAATCATATCTTCCTTTTTTTGACCGGCAACGACGTTGAATAACCAATAAAAAATCTCAAAACCTTTGTATTTACCATATTTTTTCTAAAACACTACCGCCGAGTAATTCTGCTGTTTCGGGTAGTTGGTATGTTACAAAAATTAATAATGTCAGTGTTAGATTCACAGTTCAATAGAGATAAAGAATTTTTTATTTATTTATTTGATAATTCGAAGTTGTATAAATTTGACGGTTTCATTTGCCAGTTTTAAATTTAATAGGGACCGTGCGTCATGACTTTAACGCTAACTGGTGACAAAAATGTGAACTTTATGGGGGGTATTTATTAATGTTTTATACGGCATTTATTGTTTAATAATTATTAATTAAAGTCGAATTATTTTCGTAATATCATTATCGAAAAAACTTGTTGCATCTATGGATGTACAAACACATCACTTTGGAAACCTGGATTTCATTCGATAGTAAAGAAATTTTATACATTTCCACAGAGCACAACAATTAATGTCTCACACCCAATGATATAATTACAAAGATTGCTTATCCATATGTAAATCAGACGACGAAAAGCGTATTTCATTGGGCAAAGTTTTCTTTTTATCTAGCTTGTATCAATTTTGAGCACTTAGTTGTAAAGAAATCATTTACAGAACCGGTTTAGAAATTAGAATCTTTAGTGTTTTCTTGTCATTAAGATTTTTACATATTTAAATGAACATTTTATATAAATATAATTTTACAGATAATTAATGGTTTATTCTGTTCTAAAACTAATGTAGAATGTTTATTATGAAACAGGAATGTCCAATTTGACAAAAATATCATGGTCCTCTTTACAATTTATTATTAAAATAAACAAATCATAAATAATACATTGCAATTACTGTCAAACTTTAAAATATTAAAAATCCAGTGATTTTTTGTAAATGTTTTTAGTGACATTACCATTAAACATTATTCAGAATAATAGGTAAGTGTCCAATTACAACTCTTACCAAAGTTGTTTATACCTCACCTCAAAGTTGTTTACATTACCTTTTCAAAATTGTTTTACATATTATACAATTATGTATTTTATGTATTATTATTTCTGAAATAAGAGTAGTCTAATAGTTAATTATGCAACAAGTGCAATAAACACTTTTTGCACGAGTTGCATACAATATTTTTTCTACGTTCATGCAAAAACCAAAAAATGTTTTATAGGACTGCAGTTGTATTATCCAAATCATAGTAGGCGTGATCGTCTACCTTTGTTTGAGGAATTTATTTACGTTTGTATTCATAATTTGTAATGACATTTTTAATAAAATACATTTTTTTATTAATTTATTTATTAAATGATTGAAAATAATATAAAATATATGCAATTGTTTTTAAAACGTATTACATAAAATGAAAATGGACTAAATATTTGGCGTTGATTTTAATATTTATGTTTGTCATGATCATAAAACGCTGTAGTAAAATGACAGATGAGTGCAATAAAATTTTTATTGCACTAGTGCAATAAAGACTCAGTTTTTTCACTAAATATAGTTCAATAAAGTTTTGTTTTTTGCATGAACGTAGAAAAAATTATTTATATCCATCTGTTATAAAAATTGTTTAGATCTCTTAATATTATTTAACTACATGGAAACTCAACTTTCCAAATACATAATAACATGTCTTGAAGTAAAACTTTAATTATTTTCTTTTTGTAAAGATTAAAATGCTGAAATTTTATTTTAAAACACATTTGGGCTAGAACGGCTCTATTTAGTGAGCACTAGGAAAGGCACATTGCAACCCGCTTTTCATAATTTTTTTTATAAATGGGTGAGCAATCTATAATATGTATCATTGGAAATCTCATAAACGTCAGTGGATGAATGACATTTCGACTAACAAAGCTAAAAAGATTTATTATTATTATTATCAATCTTTTTTATTGATTTACATTTTTTAAATGTTATTGTAATACTTTTAAATTCAGTGTTACTAAATACCGATATTTTGACATTGGATACACTTGTTTAAGGTACAACTTTATAATTTATTGTCACTGAGCCATTTAAATATTTTTGCTTAAAATGTATATACATGTCCAGATTTTAATAATGTTTCACATTTTACACATTTTGACCATGTACACGATTGTTTGGTACGGGCCGGTATCTATTTTTAACTATATTTAATATTTTAAAAAATATCCTTTATTATTTACTTGCAATGTTTACCCCATTTAATTCTAAAATTAAACACTAGAGAGGGCTAACTTCGGCAGTAGTGCTGCCTCTATATTTCACGCACGGTCCCTATATGAATACCGATAGTGCACCGTCAACGTCAAAAAAAGGAATATATGAGAACTACTATAAGCCTGCAATGAGCAGAATTGAGTTGATATCAGTATTAGAGGATTCTAGTGATGATGAAGTGGATTATATACATGATTCTAACTGGCAAAATGAAAGTGAAGATAGTGGTAGTAATGGTAATTCTCAAGGTGAGAATTTATCTGAAATCCAGCAATTTCTTCAAGGAGATAATCAAAATGAACAGCAGCTTCTACAAGCAAATGACGTTACTTGGTCTGAACGGGTAATTCAACCTGATAGAATACCATTTACAGGACAACCTGGTTTCAGGATAAATCCAAATGGAAATGGAAATAGATTACTTCAACCTGGTAGCCAATAATGATTTTTATGAACTTGTTATTTCAAATACAAATGACTATGATATTGAAATACTTTCAAAAAGTGAAACAGAATCAAGCAGGATTTCTATCTGGAAAGACTTAACTGCAGGTGAATTTAAAACTCGGTCTTTTATTCCATATGGGAACAATAAAGCTAAACCGCATAAATGATTATTGGAAAACTAATCCGTTATTTAGTCTGCCAGTTTTTGCGAATTATATGAGTCGCAATAGATTTATTTTAATTTTACGTGCCTTGCATTTTTGCGTGAATACAGATGAAGCCGTGAGTAAGCTGTATAAAATGTCCCCTTTGATTGATTTTTTCAACGATAGAATGGCAGCTATTTATTATCCGAAAAGAGAGAACAATTGACGAATCTTTAGTTTTGTGGCGAGGAAGACCTCAATTTAGACAGTATATAAAAGGTAAACGACACAAGTTTGGTATAAAATTATATATTATTTTAACAGAATATACTGGAATTATTCAAAAGTTAATCGTCTACGGTGATTCACAAGATCGTATAATTGGAGGAAGAGATCGCACACAAAAAGTCGTACTGAAATTAATGGAGAGTCATATAAACACTGGACATGCTTTGTATATGGATACCTTCTATAATAGTGTTCATTTGACTAAAAGATTACTCGAAGCTAATACCTACGTCACAGGCACATTGCGACAAGACAAAAAAGGTAATCCGAAAAATTTGATGACAACAAAAATTAGAAAAAATCAAGTAGCAAGTATGTACAGTCCTGAAGGATTATGTATTACCAAATGGAAAGATAAACGAGAAATTTGCATGATATCTTCAGAATTTTGTGATCAGATGACTGCAACAAGATCTAGAAGAGGAATTGAATCCGAAAAACCTGAATTAATTGTTAAATACAATAAATATAAAGTTGGTATTGATTTAAGTGATCAAATGCTGAGTTACTACAGTTGTGAACATAAGTGTATACGGTGGTATAAAAAAATTGGAATACATATTTTCCAAATAATATTAAATAATGCACATTTCGTCTATAATAATGGAAACGAGAGAAAAATGTCGTTGTACAATTTTCGACTGTCTGTTATTGAAAGCCTTTTAGGACCATCGCCACAATCTCTGCGTGTGAGAACACCATCAGTTGGACATTTACCTCAGTATTGTCCAAAAGGTCTTAACAACAAAACCAAAAGAAGACGTTGTAAATATTGTTGGGACACCAGCAAAATACGAAAGGATTCTATTTTTTACTGTCCTCAATGTCCCAATGAACCTGGTTTGTGTTTGGAGAATTGTTTTAGACTATTCCATGAGAATTTGCATAATTAAAATTTGTTTAGTGTTACGTCCCCGTTGGATATAGTTTTAATTACTTGTATTTCATTCATTTGTTTCATTCATGTTCTATGTATTTTTTTGTTTTTGTTCTTTTTTAAAAATAATTGTTACGTTTTGCAAATCGAAACGCGCCCAGAGCGGTGGCGGCACATGGAACAAAATTTCAAACCACATGCCAGCGCCGCGTCAGGCACGGTCATTTTTTATTTTTATTTTACACGAAAAAAAAATTCATAATCTGTTTATCTAGACACAGTTTAATATTTAACAATAAAATATATCACAATATTTTATAAAAATCGTACTGGCATGTAGATATTATTTGAAAATTATACCGGAGACGAATGTGTTAATTTTAGATTTCAAATTTAGGTTGATTTCTAGTCTCAAAAGTCAAACGCAAAAAGTATAAACTTCTAACTTGTCATTGTCATTTTTACTACATCTAGAGCGTTTGTTTATTATCTATATTTAAATCTAATTTAATCACTTGATTAAAAAATTCACATCTCAGATGAATCCGATGTGGATATTCAAACGCAGCAATGATAGCGTAGAAAAAATATAAAGACTAATTTCAGTTTTATCAAGTTTAGGTAGATGCAACTTTGTTAATTACCATTATACAATTATTTTTATACAATTCTTGATCAATTTCGTTAACAATAGAAGATTCCATACACAATACATAATTAAAGTTTTTGTTGTTGCATTATTTAAACTCAGTTTTTCATAACATTTTAGATGTAGAAATTAAACGAAATTATAAAGTAATGAATATAATAATTATAATTTTGTTCGACCTGAAGTACATTTTACTTAATTTCTTGTAGCAAATGAATGTGTAGGTATGCGTTATTATTAGAAAATTTATTTATCAAAAATAAGAAATAATTTTCAAAATTCTACTACATATTTCGTATGTTTAGAATACTGATCAAATCAGTTTTTTTACTATAATAGTTATTTGTGTACCAAGGCCGTAAAGTTGATCTTTTTCGGCCGAATCAGAAATTTGCGGCCGAGGTGTAACCGATGCCAAGCAACTTCTGGTTAGGCCAAAAAATACACATTTTTTAGGCCACTGCCTCATCAAGTAGTAGAGCCAATATTTTTTTACGTTCTTGTTTTTAAAAAGAGGCTCAAATGCAAGAATTGTTTCAAATTTTTATTGATCGATTAAAAATCCATCGTTAACTAATAAAATTTGTACATAATTACTTACGATATGATAAACCTGCGTTTATAAAAAGCGGCCGTAAAGTAAATGCGGCCAAAAAAATTGACACGTTGAAATTCGCCTAAAAAAGACATTTAAATGCTCTGGATTTATTTTAATTTTAATAAAGTTTTTCGGCCTCATGTGACATATGAACGGAAAAATTTTGCTCAAGTAATTTATAAATGATAAAGTTTCCTATGAACTATATTGTTATGTGAGCCATTTCATTATTCAGTCATGCTCTAACCCTACAAGTCCCTCTCTGTCTTATTTGGCCTTTGGGGCTCAACTTGTCCGATTATTATACATAATTAAACCCCTTAAGACCAAACCTATGGGACGACTATGGTGGAGACACTTTCGCGAACATTCCAGAGTCAACGAGATACTATTTCTAGAACGTGATAACGTTTCTGGTACATACTGGCAATTTTGGTGGGGGAGCGTTCTAGACCACCAATTTGTATATAAATTGGTGGAGGAGACCCATCAGAATCAGTTGTTATATGGACAGTGAAGATAAATAGTAATTAGTAGATAGACAGTGGTGAATATAAATAGTGATCAGTCTAAAGACATTCGAAGTATATATAAATTAGAATAATTGTGTTATAAAATAAATAAGTGTTTAAATAAATTATTAATAAATAAACTGTTGTTTGAAAATAAACAAACAAACGAGAAGTGGAATAGTGTAAATAAATATTAGACAATAATGGCTAAAAAACTGTGTAAATTAAAAGTGGCTGAATTGCGTCGAGAATTAGAGGATCGTGATCTGGAGACTACAGGGAAGAAAGCAGAACTGGCAGAGAGGCTTAAAGAAGCACTGGAAAGTGAAGGTTTAGATCCGAAAACGTATTTATTTTCTGATGATGCGTCTTCTATAATTTCTTCTATGGAAAGTAAGATCTCTTCGTTAAAAATCGAAATGTCTTCTGATATGTCTTCTATGAAAACCGATATTTCTTCTAACATTTCCTCATTAGAAACTAAAGTTTCTTCTGACATTACTTCCTTAGAAAGTAAAGTTTCGTCTGACATATCTTCTTTAAAAGCCGAAATTTCTTCCGACTTGGAAACCAAAATGTCTTCTATGGAAAATAAATTTTCGTCAAATATTTCTTCCTTAGAAGAAAAAATGTCTTCATTAAAAGATGAAATCTCTTCTGATATAACTTCCATGAAAAACGAAATTTCTTCTATGGAGGATAAGATTTTTTCCGTTGAGGAGAAAATAATGTCTTCCGTTGAGGAGAAAATAAAAGAAATGGAAAAGAAGATAGAAGAACTCGAACATACAGAACCGGCCAAGGACGGTGAAATAAAGTGCCATGAGGTGGAGTCGAAGTTGAAATTAGAAAGAGCTGTAAACTCTCCTCGTGTTAAAGCCCCAACTTTTGATGGGGAGATGTCTTGGACGAACTACCTTAAGCAGTTCGAAACAGCTGCCAGAGCAAACGAGTGGTCTGAATGAGAGAAGGCAATAAATTTGACCATTGCCCTTCGAGGAGACGCTTTGGATGTCCTTCAGACTATACCCGTGGAAGAGACAGATGATTTTGAGCAACTCAAAAAGAGACTAAATATGCGATATGGCCACGAACACTTGGAGCATCTCTACCAGTCACAGTTGAAGAATCGTAAACAGAAACGAGACGAGACTCTTCAGGAATATGAAGTAGACATTGCCAGGTTGGTGCGATTTGCATATCCATTAGCTCCGGAAAACATGATGGAGTGTTTGGCAGTTCAAACTTTTGTTGATGGACTTCGTGACCACGAGATGCAAAGAACACTTCGTCTAGCCCGTCACAAAACATTGGTCGATGTCTTGTCCGCTGCCCTTGAATATGAGGCAGCTACACAGGCCTCTGGTGGATACAATAAAGTGAGGACCATAAAAGAGGATGAAGAGGACGTAAACTCGACCAACTGGTAAACATGATAAAGAGCCTTACTGACAGAAAGATAAAGACGAAGACCATCAGATGCTGAAATTGCGGTGAACTGGGACATGTACGCAGTTCGTGCAAACGCCCTAGGGTCCCAACAAATCAAGACAACACGCCACAGGAAAACTAGAACCGAAACCGTTCCAAAGACCCTCTCATACTGATAGCCTCTTTGAAATGTCGCGATGATAGTGTATACGTAGACGGCGAAGTAAATGGCAAAAAGTATACACTGTTGGTGGATACTGGAGCAACTAGGACTATTATACAACCAACAACTATAAATAACCGTAAGAAACTTCTACCAACAAGATTGCGACTACGGACTGCCACAGGTGAAAGTGCCAACATCCATGGGGAAATCCAGGTTCAATTGGGAATTGGTACACAAAAGTTCACTCACACTGTTATTGTCGCTGATATCGAAGAAGATGTTATTCTTGGAATGGATGTAATGAACTTACATGGTTTCCAGTTGGACTTTAAAAACAGAGAGATCAAAGTTGGTGCCGAAGAGGTATTCCTACATCCATATGGGGACAGTACCGTGCCAGTTGCTGTACAGGAGGATACGATGGTACCCGGTAGAAGTGAAACCGTTATAGTAGCACGGCATCAAGAAACTATGGAATAAGGAACACCTGTCATGATGGAACCTTGGAACCACGATGAAGAGGTTGGACGAGGCATTCTGATCGGAAAGGGGTTAATCACGACTGCTAAAGAAATTCCAGTCCGTCTTATAAACGTTAATGATCACCCGATTACCATCAAGAAAGAGACCAGAATCGGAACTTGTGTACCAGTAACTTCCATAATTCGTCAGACAACAACTTCTGATAATTCCAACGACAAATTTGAGCAAATGATTGCAGTTGCTGGTCAATCTCTGAATCCATTAGAGAAAAAGAAAATCAAGGAATTTCTTCGACGATATCGTGACATTTTTGTACCAAAAGGAGGAAAAACAGGGAGAACTTCTGTTGTAAAACACAAAATTGACACTGGTGACGCCAGGCCGATTCGTCAATCAGCTCGAAGATTACCAAAGGCCAAGAGAGAGGAAGCTGAAAGAATTGTTCAGGAAATGAAGGAAGACAGGGTGATAGAACCTTCTACCAGCCCATGGGTCTCTCCGGTAGTCCTGGTCTAGAAAAAGGATGGAACTACGAGGTTCTGTGTGGATTACCGTCAGTTGAACAATGTAACTAAGAAAGACAGTTATCCTCTTCCTCGGATCGATGATACCTTGGACACATTGGCCGGAAGTAAACTATTTTCTACCTTAGACCTAAAGTCTGGATATTGGCAGGTGGAAATGGACCCAGTAGACAAAGAAAAGACAGCTTTTACCACCGGATCTGGATTGTGGCAATTCAATGTCATGCCATTTGGACTATGTAATGCCCCCGCGACATTTGAAAGACTTATGGAAAATGTATTGAGAGGGTTATCATGGAAAACGTGCCTGGTATATTTAGATGACATTATAGTCTTGGGGAAAACATTTGATGAACATCTAAAGAACTTGGAAGATGTTTTTAAAAGACTTCAAGCTGCCCAACTGATGCTAAACCCCAAGAAGTGCCAACTATTCCAAAATAAAGTTAATTACCTGGGTCATGTAGTCAGCAAGGATGGTGTGGCTGTAGATAAGGAAAAAGTCGCTTCTATCAAAGAGTGGCCACAGCCAAAAGATAAACACCAAATAAGAAGTTTTCTTGGGCTTTGTACGTACTACCGAAGATTCATAAAGAATTTTGCAGATATTGCTAAACCACTAATGCGACTCACAGAAGAAGCAAGATAATTCTGCTGGGACGAAGACTGCCAAACTGCCTTCGAAACTTTAAAGAAGCATTTAACAACAGCGCCAATATTAGGATACCCACTACCAGAGGGAGAATGTATCCTGGATACTGATGCCAGTAATGTTGGAATTGGAGGATTACTTTCACAGATTCAGGAAGGAAAAGAAAGAGTACTAGGTTATTTTAGTAAAGTACTCTCGGAACCAGAACGAAATTACTGCGTCACAAGAAGAGAACTCCTGGCAGTTGTAAAGTGCGTGGAACACTTCTACACCAATATCTGTACGGAAGGAAATTTTTAATCCGGACCGATCATGCAGCCCTTAAGTGGTTGATGCAATTTAAGAACCCGGAGGGTTAAATCGCTAGATGGATTGAACGACTTCAAGAGTACGACTTCAAGATTGAACATCGAGCTGGAATAAGTCACAGAAATGCCGATTCTCTCTCTAGAAGACCATGTCCAGCAGAGTGCTCCCACTGCAACAAAGCGGAATACAAGGAAAGTGGACTACTAAGAACAACTGTAGTCAACGATGAGTGGGCCCCTGCTAAAATTAGGGAAGAACAAAAGAATGATACCGTTTTAAAGAAGATGCGACAATGGAAAGAGGAAAATCGTCGACCTACTTGGCAAGAAGTATCTAATCTCTCTCCAGTACTTAAGTCGTATTTGGCTTTATCATTTATCCTGGAAGATGGCTTATTAAAGCGAGTACTTGAAAATGATGATGGTTCCGAGAACAGAACACAGTTGGTCATTCCAAGAAGTAGAGTAGATGAAGTACTCCGTCAGTTACACGACATTCCATCAGGAGGACATCTCAGTATTAGGAAAACCCTTCAGAGAGTTCGGGAAAGGTTTTACTGGATGAACAGTTCCGATGATGTAAAGGACTGGTGTAAGAAATGTACCACCTGTGCTATGAGTAATGGACCTCAACGGAAAAGGAAGGCTCCCATGAAGCAATATAACGTTGGTAGCCCATTTGAGAGGATTGCCTTAATATTGCTGGACCATTCCCCGCGACCGAGGATGGTAATAAATACATTTTGGTGGTTATGGATTATTTTACAAAGTGGGTGGAAGTCTATGCCATTCCAAATCAAGATGCCGCAACTGTTGCAGATGTATTGATAAAAGAGTTTATCTGTCGATTTGGAGTGCCCTTGGAGATCCACAGTGATCAAGGCAGAAATTTTGAAAGTCAACTTTTCCGTGGAATCTGTGACAGACTAGGCATGAAGAAAACCAGAACCACAGCATTGCACCCACAATCCGATGGAATGGTAGAGCGAATGAATAAGACCATTGGTAAATATCTGTCAAAAGTGGTTTCAAACCATCAGCGAGATTGGGATCAGTATCTCTCGCTCTTTGCAATGGCTTATAGATCCGCTGTCAATGTTATAGATCCGCTGTCAATGAATCAACAGGCCAAACACCAGCAAAGGTCTTGTTCGGGCGTGAGATGAGACTACCATGCGACCTCGAGTTTGGATGCCGACCTGGGGATGATGTAGCTGGTGAAGATTATGTGATCCAGTTAAGAAAAGGAATGGACGACATACATGAATTAGTTCGCTCGCATCTTCAAATCGCTAGCGACAGAATGAAGAAGCGATATGATACCCAAGCCATGGAGGGAGGTTTCCAGGAAGGCGACAAAGTCTGGCTCCATAACCCAAAAAGACAAAAGGGTTATTCTCCGAAGCTTCAAAGGTCTTGGGAAGGTCCGTACCTCATAAGGAATAAAATAAATGATGTAATTTACCGTATAAGTAAGATCCCAAACGGTAAACCAAAGGTAGTGCATCAAAATAGGTTGGCGCCATTTGAGGGTGACCATGAAGAAGAAGTAAACCAACTTCAAGAAACACCAGACCTTGTCTTTGAAGAATTTATGGGTGCATATGGAGGTACTGGAAAAGCCAGATATGGTGTTACGACCGAGCAACAACAAGATCTGCTCTCGCTTCCGAAAGACTACTCGCTGGTCCATAGTACTTCCGCCAGCATCAACGACGCGCGAGGACTGGCATATGTGTTCCGTAAGAAGTTTGGTCGACTGGTAGAACTTAAATGTCAGTTACCAGCCCCTGGACAAGCCTTGAAACTTCAAGACGGGTCACGGTATCTTTTTTATTTAATAACGAAGAACACCTTCCAAGACCGATCCACCTATCAGGATGTATGGGAAGCATTACTTAGTCTAAGGGAGCATGTACTGGAGTCCAATGTACAGAAACTAGCCATGCCGAAGATAGAAGGAAATCAGCTGGATTGGAGGATCATTAGGAACATGGTGGAAGTAATCTTTCAAGATACCGGAGTTCAGATATTGGTCTGCAGCCATTCGCCCAGTGCCCAGGTTACAGCGAAGACAGTCCCTTGTTACTTCCATGCAACTGGAAATTGTAAAGAGGATTCAGTTGCAAATACAACCATTCCAGTTTAGTTTCGTAAGAGTTCCAGGAGGAACTATCTCTTAAGGAGGGGGCAATGTTATGTGAGCCATTTCATTATTCAGTCATGCTCTAACCCTACAAGTCCCTCTCTGTCTTATTTGGCCTTTGAAGCTCAACTTGTCCGATTATTATACATAATTAAACCCCTTAAGACCAAACCTATGGGACGACTATGGTGGAGACACTTTCGCGAACATTCCAGAGTCAACGAGATACTATTTCTAGAACGTGATAACGTTTCTGGTACAAACTGGCAATTTTGGTGGGGGAGCGTTCTAGACCACCAATTTGTATATAAATTGGTGGAGGAGACCCATCAGAATCAGTTGTTATATGGACAGTGAAGATAAATAGTAATTAGTAGATAGACAGTGGTGAATATAAATAGTGATCAGTCTAAAGACATTCGAAGTATATATAAATTAGAATAATTGTGTTATAAAATAAATAAGTGTTTAAATAAATTATTAATAAATGAACTGTTGTTTGAAAATAAACAAACATCACAATATTAAAAATATTCTGCATTCTTACTTCCTTATTTTTTAAATTTAAATTCTCGAATTTTTTAATAGTTTCGTATTTTCCATTTTCTAAAATTGGCCTCATCAGCTTAATAATCATTGTATTGATTTTCTCGTTACTTTTACAGCTCTAATCATTGTATTTGAATTTTGTGTGTGCTATATTTCCGACTTTTCCTATTTCTGTTTTTCATTACCTATTAAACTGTTATTTTTTAAACAGCTGAGAAACCGATATTTAGTCGACTTTCATTGTAGTTGAGAGTATAACATAAAATTAATAATCTTCTGCAGAAAGTGTGTATGCCACCATCTGCTAATAATATAAATTAATACCTACGCTAATTGAATGATTTACAATTAATATAAATATAGGAAACATATTAATATTGACTTTATGTATACAACAGACGATGTAAATAAATTATTGTTTTTATTAGCAATAAATAAAAGCAGAAAACTAGGAAACGCTTAGATCGTATCATCTTGCCATGGTTTATTCTAGATAATTTATCTGTCCCAGTTTTCATATTGATATTGCTTGTTTTACAGTTTAGATCATTTTATTCAGTATTCTCGAAACCTTGATACGAATAATGATAACATAACTTAGTTTTTATAATAAATTAACCTAATCACAAACCGATACATTACAAAATCTATTTCTAAAATAATTTAGTTATAATAATTATTCTAAGTAGTTAATAGTAAATTGGTGGACTTTTATGTATAAAACAATGTACATTATTTCCCATGAATTAGTAGTAATTAGGGTTTTCTATTTTTTTTGTGGAAATACCTAATTTCATTATAAATTTTAATAAACACCTTTGAGCTTTATCGCATACTAAAAATACCTATATTTATTATATTATTATTTTATTTACAGAATGTCTTTTATTTTGACTTTGTATATTAATGAACCGAAGATAAATAGGAATAAAAATATTTTATTTAAAAAATAATTAATGAAATAAGGGACAGTCTGAGTCATCGGACAAATCTAACTCTTGTATTCCTAAACTTATGGGGCTTATGATTGACAAGTAATGTTATTTTTAACAGACACGTTATTTGTGAACAAGTTTTTATTTCTGTGTGTATAAAATTATTTATCTTTTAAAAATAACACAGGTTGTCAATCGTAAGGGGATTTATCACTTTCCGCACTGTCCTTATCTTCGCAGCCGCTTTCTTTGGATGAACCAGTGTTTAACTTAATTATAGTCTATTTTTATGTATGAGAGAGTATTAAAATAATAAAGCTTTCGTAATCCGTAGGCGTACCACTTCTTTTAGTAGACAGTTAAAATATTTTTTGAAGTTATTCCTCGAGTATACACTTATATTTTCACCTAATTAACCTGCTTATAACTTCTAAACAGCTGAAGGTAAAAAAGTGCAATTTTTTCTAAAATGTTTTATTTTTCCACAAGGTATAATAATAATAATAATAATAATGTTTATTTAGTTAAAGAACATTACAATAATTATATAAGACAGTATAGACAAAAAAAAATACATTTAACTAAACAAACCTAAATGATATAATGACAGTAAACTTACTACAAAGGGTATATAATGTACATATAATATAAAATAATACACATTTTTTTTGATCCGTGCAACCCATTAAGACCTTCAAGGTTGAGCATGGGGTACACTGACCAGTAAAAAAGGTTTACACTTCGTATACATATTTTTTTCTTATTATTTTTTTTTTTTACATTTTTTTTGTTAGATACATATTATTATTCTTAGATCTCAAGAATTTTTTCAATGTCATCGGCCTTTAATGATTTTATGTATCTTTTAAAAATAGTTTTTAGAGATGATATTGAGTTTAATTTTCTTAAATACATTTTATATATTTCTGGGAGAAAGTTAAATAATCGTGGTGCTAAAAATTGGAAATACCTAGTTCCTATTGTTTTTTTAGCTGTTTTTGTTTGTACAAAATCTTTAGACTTATTTCTTGTTTGATAATGATGGTCAAGTGTTTTTAAGTCAGCACGGTTTTTAAAAAGGTAAATTACCAAACTAAAAATATACAGTTGTCTCAAACTCATTACATTTACTTCTTTAAATAGGAGCTCTGTGCTATATTTCATTTTCTTAAAAGTAATTACTTTTAATATTTTTCTTTGGAGTATTTCTACTTGTTCCAAATGACCAGGCATGGTTCCTCCCCAACTGGCAATACCGTATCTCAGACGGGATTCCACAAGTGCGTAGTAAACTGTTTTCAGATGTGATAAATCCAGTATTTTTCTTAATTGTTTAAATTTATACAATAAAAATCTTAACGTCTTAGCAACGTCTGACAAATGAGAAGTCCATCTTAAGTGCGAATCTAGTTTTATTCCAAGATATTTTATTTCGTTTTTCAGATAGATATCGATATTGTTGACAATTATTTTCTTATAATCAGGTAAATTATTTTTATAGCTAGTAAACGGTACAATATATGTTTTTTTATGATTAACTGTTAGTAATTTGTGATTAAAAATATCGAATATATTTTTTAAATCATTTTCAATTTTATTTTTTAAATCTCCCCATGTTTTTGCATTATATATTACAGCCGTGTCGTCTGCGAAACCAATTAATTTGCCTGTAGAATTGTAAGAAAATATATTATTTAAATATAAATTAAATAGTATTGGCCCCAGAACAGTTCCTTGAGGCACGCCAAATGACACCAGTTTTTCAGTACTACGTTCATTTTCTATTTTTACAACTTGTTTTCTATGTGATAAGTAACTTTCAAAGAATTTAAGTGGCAACCCTCGTATACCTGCGTCTTCCAAGACATCAAACAACTGCGAATGGCTCACAGTGTCAAACGCCTTTGCCAAATCAAGAAATACTACTGCCACTGGTTCTGTCTTATCAATAGATTTGTAGACTGAAGAAACTAGACACTGAAGGCCGTCGTTAGTTGAGAGTCCTTTCTGAAAACCGAATTGCCGCTCCGAAATTAGACTATACTTATCAATAAACTTTGTTAGCCTCTGCTTTACTGCTTTTTCCATTAATTTTGCCAAAGTTGGAATTAGGGATATTGGCCTGTAATTACATACATTTTCTTTTTTGTCTTTTTTGTAGATTGGAGCAACTAGAGCTATTTTAAAGTGAGAAGGACATATTCCACTAGTGAAAATTAAGTTTATTAGATTAGCAATAGGTTTACATAATTGACTCTCTAATTTTTTAAATATTTCGGCTTTTAAATTATCTACGCCAGGTGCTTTATTTAACTTTAGTGATCTCACAAACTCTCTAGTTTCTTCAACAGTCACAGGTATCCAATAGAAGGTGTGAGGATTTTTATCTCGGGTTATAGGAAGATTGGATGGTTGTGATATCTTGCGAGCTAGATTTTCGCCCACCTGTGTAAAGTAGTTGTTAAATTCTTCTGCAATTTCTTTTTTACACGTTATCTTTTCTCCTGATTCTGAAATTATTTCATTTATGTTTTGATCGGTTTTGTCTTTGTAATTTACTAAGTTCCAGATATCTTTTGCATTGTTTCCATTTTTTCCTATTTGTGTTTGATAATATTTTCGTTTAGTAATTTTTATAAGGTCGTTTACATGCTTACGGTAATTAAAGTACGTTTGTTTTTTTCTTTCGTCATTTAAGTTACTTTGCCATTCTTTATAAAGTTCGTTTTTATGATTTATTGACTGTAATAGAGCCGCGGTAATCCATTTTTTACGTTTAATTTTGTTTTTATTTAGTTTTATGGTTTTTGTATTTTTGTTGATAAAATGATGTAATATATTTAGCAGTTCTTGAGTTTTTATATTTACATCATTTGTATTATAGTACTTTTCCCAGTTGTAATTTTCTAAATCGTTTTTTATTTGATCATAATTTATGTATGTTTTATACTTGTCAGCTTTAGGAATTCTAGTAATATTTTTTACTTGAAAACTCATTAGCGTAGCTCGATGTTAAGAACATTGTGTCAAACGTGTTATGTAGGTATAAGGGTTTAAACTTTGACTTTTAAACAACGTTACGTTCATAAATAATAATTTTAATATAAAAACTACTTCTTACCTACAAATCCAAATCAGAATCGAAATCAGAAGATGAACTGTCGCAACCAATATTTACAATGAGTGGCTCGATCATCAGTAATATTGTCCAACTTCCACATTTTCTCTTCTTCTTTAATCGTATGATTTACTGCCTTTTCCCAGTTTTCAGGCTTCACTGCTTCACATTATTTACAGCCTCCAAAAGCAACTGTTTAACATCACTCATTTTAAAAGAATTATTTTTTCTTGAAACTTCTCCCTTTATATGTGCCCATATCAGTTCAATCGGGTTTACTTCGCAATGATATGGTGGTGATCTAACCACCGTCATCCCACGATTTTTTGCAATTTCATCAATTTCATATTTTTTGAATTTCTCTTTATGAAGGGAACACAAATGATACAGTTCTTTTCTCACAAAACCGGGATGGAACTTAATATTCTTTGAATTTAGCCAATTCTGTAAATCTTTTTTTAACCACTTGGTTGTGGGCATTTTTACTATAAGTCTCGAGTGATAACTTGCATTATCCATTACTATTATACAGTTCTGAGGAAGAAGATCTATAATTTGTTCGAACCACTCTTTAAAGACATCAGCATTCATGTCCTCATGGTAGTCACCGGTACGAGTAGATTCAAAAGTCAATAAACCACCTTTAACAAAACCGTTTAAACTACCGATGTGGATTTAAACCAGTAGATAAATTATTTAAAAAAGCCTGTCTTCGACTTGTAACAGTTTCAGCTTGCCAAAATTTATTTGGTTTATGTACCTCGTTGATCCATGTTTCATCTAAATAAAATATATTTCTTCTTTGGTTTCTCATTTCTTTTATAGTCCTTAGGTAATTTCTTCTCCATACTACAATATCGCTTCTTTCTATTAAAATAGACTTTCTGGGATGCTTTTTCCATAGAAAACCTATTTCTTTTAAAAGATTCCATAGTGTGTTTCGACTCATTTCAGGGTAATCCTTATCATCTCGAACCGTGGCAAGAACTTTGTCTACTGTCGGAAATTCTTTTCTAAAGAAGAACGCATGCACTTTCCTTCGAAGTCTTTCTTTCAAAAGATTTTCTAATTGAAATTTTGGTTTTCCTGGATCTTTACGTGCTGTTTGAAACTCGCCACATTTCTCTTCTTTAACAACTGTGTAAATCGTAGATTTCCCAACACCAAGCGTACTACTAACTAATTCCACTGTGTCATCAACACTTTTACATAAATGTTTGTCTGTAAATGATTTAAAACAATTAAATATTAATGTTTTTTCATTAACTGTTAAAGGACCGATTTTTTGTCGTTTACGCGGCCCTTCCAAATTTTCCATGATCACACTAGAATTCACACTGCACCTTGCAACTAAACGACATTTAGTAAACTGTCAAGAATACACAACTTGGACCTCCTTACTAAATGGAAAACCTATAATCGCATTTTCTGTGAAATTTGTTGGGAAGGTATTTATCTACTTTTAATTCGATTACTGTAAGAAATTCTTGGAATTAAAATAAAACAGAATTGGCAAATAGGTACTTATTGAAAATAATCTTAAGATACGGCTATCTAATCTTTAATACACAGGGATTTTGGCCTGTCCAAACCTTTTTCTGTTGTTCTGTACAGCTTATGTTTATAAAGGACCAATAAAAGACCCAAAACTTGTAATAGCTCAGGTACATTTATTACAATTTTAGGAAATATTTAGATTATTCTGTAAAAATATTTAAAATGACCGTACTAAGTTTTTCATTAGAAATGCTGTTTTATTACTCTCTCATACATAAAAATAGACATGGTGATGTCAGAAGCAAAAAATGCTTTTTTCTCCCTGGGCCAGCTGCTGCCTGTTACAATAACTTAAATTGTTAAAAAAAAATATATGACAAATGCGCCTATTGGCGCCTGTAGGACCGGCGATCGAGAAATCTCCCTGTTTCCCGGTGGGACCATCCGCCCCTGCCACAAATTAAACAACAAATGAACAAAAAATTAGCTATTAATAAACCGACTCCAAAATTGAAGAATGTTGTAGGCCAGCGGTTAGTGATGCCGCGAGACGAGAGATTCTCGTCTCTCGTCTCGTCTTGTCTCGTCTCGAACAAGACTAGAGAGACATTTTCTCTCGAAAACAGATTCGAGACGAGAGAGTGTTATCTTTCGACGAGAATTTCTTGTTTCTCTCGAGCTCTCTCGGGCTCTCTCGAACAATTTTCTCTTTACTTATTTGAAATTTTCAATTGCTTATCGTAACTTAAAATTTTAACATATTAAATTTCGAGATAGTCAAAAAGTTAACTATAACACACCAATTCTATTATATTAAATGGTAACAAATGATACTTGTGTTATTTGGATTTTATAAATACTTAGTGATTTATAAGAAAATTTTTTTTTTTCATTTCATTTATTTAAAATTTATACAGTCATTTCTTATATTTAACCCATTCTGCTTTTCTGAGGTTACTTTTGAAAATTTTTAAGCGTTTTTTCGAAAAACTGTCAAAGAAAAGGTAATACAAACGAATATATTATATAAAGTGAGGACAAAAATTGTACCCTCCACTATTTTAACTTCTAAATGACAAAAGATAATGACAAAACAAAAACGAGGTTAAATTATAACGAGATGCACTTTACTTGGGACACAAGATAGAGGGAGTTACTAGCTTCAAATTTTATAATGGAAAATAGGGTCATGTGATACCTCATTTGAAAGATATTTTCTATATTTTCATGTAAACAGATTTAGGTTTTGTTTTTACAGAAATTACATTAAATAAATTCATAAAGTAGGTTAATATTATGCAACAAGTGCAATAAACACTTTCGTTGAATACAATATTTTTTCTATGTTCATGCAAAAACCAAAAAATGTTTTATAGAACTGCAGTTGTATTATCCAAATCGTAGTAGCCGTGATCGTGTACCTTTGATTGAGGCATTTATTTACGTTTGTGTTCATAATTTGTAATTACATTTTTAATAAAATACATTTTTTATTAATTTATTTATTAAATGATTGAAAATAATATAAAATTTGCAATTGTTTTTAAAACGTAACACAGAAAATGAAAATGGACTAAATGTTTGGCATTGATTTGAATATTTATGTTTGTCATGATCATAAAACGCTGTAGTAAAATGGCAGATGAGTGCAATACAATTTTTATTGCACTAGTGCAATAAAGAACCTGTTTTTTCACTAAATATAGTCCAATAAAGTTTTGTTTTTTGCATGAACGTAGAAAAATTCTTTTTTTTTATTTACCGCTTCAACCTCAAAGGATCATTACCGGAGGTATAATAACTTATAAAATAAATGCTGTTTTTTACAATAGTATTCAATGGATAATTAACATTTTGGCTAGTACAGAGTAAATGTCAGTATCTTTTATAAATTTAAGTAATTTTTTACTGTTAGAGGATTTAACACTGCACAAATGGCAATTTTTTGTAGCTGGTACTTTGTTCTTATGCAGCCATATGTTCTGAGTCTTTACTAATAAGTTACATTCTTGATAACTCTCATATTAACAATTATTGTTTATTACTAAGGAAACGCTTCTTGTATTTACTAAAATAAATAAATTGTACTGGCATTCTAAACAGGGTCGCCTGGAGAGAATGTGTGCATTGCTATACAGATGGGACTCTACGATGCTCTACTTCCTGATTATTGCTAGAAAACCGGCTCGGCGTGGGTGATTGATTACTTCGGGACGCATGGCTGCTGTGACTATTTCTTGTTGGGCTTCGTGACGGGCTTCGGAAGATTGATCTTTGTGACTTTCCGACTTCATTCCCTGATTCTCTATTTATAGAACGAGCTCTGCTTCTACAAGTTCTTTGAAGGTGCCCGATTCTTCCGCAATTGAAGCATCTTCTGTTCTTATTTTGGTTATTTCCTTGTATATTTTGCAGGATATTTAATATTTGCGAGATGGTAGGTTGGGGAATAGCATTAGTATGGGTCTCCTCACTTTCCTGGCATTTAATTTCTCTCATTTTTGCGCGAGAAGATCTGGACATGAGTTTTACCGCTTCATATTCCTGGACTGCAATCAGTTTCTCCTTCAGCGTCTTGTGATGTTGTAGACGAAGGACTTGCTGCATTTCCGCATCTTGTAGTCCATCAATAAATGCTTGTATTCCGAGTTGTTCTTGGAAATCTTTCGGCACCCGTGGATAGGCCAGATGAACTAACCTTCTTATATCAGCCTCGAATTCCTGTAGACTCTCATTATGATTCTGACTACGAACCTTTAGCTGGCTTTGGAATACCCGTTGCAAATGCTGCTGGCCATATCTTGTCTCCAAAGCTTGGACGAGAGATGAATAACTGGGTTCTTCTTGGGGAAGTAATTGTAAAACGGTTGCTGCCTGACCTCGCAGTGACACTATCAATGAAGCTGCCATCTCTTTCTCGGTCCAGCCATTGGCTCTAGCTGCAGCTTCAAATTGTAGTCGATATGATTCCCATGTTGTCTGACCGTCAAACGTGGGTGGCTTGAGGGTCTTGCTAGTATAGTTTTGTGAAACTGGGATTCGAATGTGGCTTGGTTCGGTTATGGATGAAGACGAGGTAGTGTTTTCAGCTTCAACGTTGCTTACTGGAGCTTGGCTGCGAATTCTTCTTTCTAACTCAACTATTTCAGTTCTAATTTGCCTTTCCAAGTCTGCTCTAGCCTTTTCTTGTTGTTGCTCTAAATTCGTTTTCAAGTTCTCTAAATTACTTTTTAGATTATCTTGCTGCTGTTCTAACAGTTCTATTTAATTAAGCTGACCAACCTCTTGCTTAAAGGTCTCCTGGATTTGCACTAAGGCATTTATAATTTCCCCCGCTTCTTGTCTACGCCTCTCTTCCTTCTCTTTTTCTTCATCCATCCTGCGTCTCTCTTCCTCCTCTTCTCGCCTTTCCTTTTCCTCCTCTTCTTCCTTCCTACACCGTTCCTTTTCCTTTTCTTCTTCCTTCCTACGCCGTTCCTTTTCCTCTTCTTCCTTCCTTCCTACCTACGCCTTTTCCTTTCCTCTTCTCGCTTCACTCTCTCCTCCTCTTCTTCCTTCCTACGCCGTTCTTTTCCTCCTCCTCTTCCTTCCTACGCCTTTCCCTTTCCTCTTCTCGCCTCACTCTCTCCTCACTCTCTCCTCCTCTTCTTCCTTCCTATGCCGTTCCTTTTCCTCTTTTCGCCTTACTCTCTCCTCTTCCATCTTTAAAAACCATGCTGGTGGGCCTGAAGTGTCCATTTCTGCTTCGTACTCGGTAGATCTGGTATTTACCATGAACTTTTAGTTTAGATACCACCGCTGTCACCAATGTTACGCTGGTTTTTGGTATCACAATTTATTTCAACTGAACTTTACAATGACTTTACAACTGATAACATTCAAGTATAACATCTATCATAAAACTCCCCCTCTGACGTCAGGTCGTCGACTTATATAGCTTAGTTGACCTTCTCGAACCTTCTCGACCTGTCATCTAGAATGTTCTTGACGGGTAATGACATTTCTGGACATTTCTGGAATATTCTCTTCTTTTACTTGTACTTTTACTTATGACGACCGCAGCACACTGTAGAGCGATGAGTAGCATTCCACTTCTTTTTTTGTTTGTACGTTTCCTATGATAGCCGCAGGCTACTGCAGGATGCTGCGTAACAATATCAAAGGTGATTTAAAAACCACTTGACGTATGAAATTTTTCATAACTTCTTGGCAAAAAAAAGCCTATTAAAAAATTATCTTCTAACATTATCTAACATTTCTAGGATTATTGCGGCACACGAGAATTATTGAGAATGTAATTTTTGTAAAAATAAAAAAAATTAAAACTTAAATATAATCAAAATATCTTTCAAATGAGGTATTACATGACCTTACTTTCCATTAGAAAATTTAAAGATAGTAACGCCCTCTATTTTACGTCTTAAGTAAAGTGCATCTCATTATAACAAAAATATCATGTTTCTCTAATTTCACATCGTTTTTGTTTTATGTCTCTATCTTCTTGCATTTTAAAAACATTCTACAAAATGATTTCATTTGACTTCGCAGAATTGCATTAGAAAAATTCTAACTTCCAATTTAACCTCTTCCCCCCTCCCCAACTGACTTACAAGACAAAGTATGTTTGTTTTTAGTTAACGCCTAATCAGGGCCACTTATTACTTCAAATTTCAATTGTAAAACGACTGTGACAGACGGACAGACATAGAGACATAAGTGTTTCTTATTGCCAAATTTGGGTACTAATGCGCAAATAAAAATTCTTTGTTTTTGTCTTAAAAATTTTACCGTTTGGTCTTTTTCAAATTTAGATTTGATATTGTTTTATCACGAGAAACGAGACGAGAGAAAGACTCTCAAGCGAGAGATGCGCCTTCTCGTCGAGACGAGAGAACAGTTTTCTCTCGCCCTACGAGACGAGACGAGAGAGGCCACCCTCTCGTCTCGCGGCATCACTACAAGCGGTGTTTTTTCTTAATTTTCGCTGCCGCTCAAGGGTTCCTTATTGGGTAGAGTTGTGGACTTTAGTTCTGACAAATCTTGTAGAAATCTCGCTCATAGATTAATAAATAAATTGTTGTGGAATGTAGAAATTAAAATGATTGCTTCTGTCAACTGGTTTATTTTAACTTTATAACCACATTACATTTGAGTGATTATTTTACATGTAATTGAGTTTGAACATGCTGGGTTAAAACATCTTTCTATGTTAGTTTAATGTTAAAACTGCGACCGTTCTCGCAGAGATTGGTTTGGTTGTTGCTTGCTTGGAGGCTCGAATTATTCTCTCTGTGTGAAAAAATGTATCGTCTCGTCGTGTTAAGAGTCTACATGACACTGTTCTGATTGGTTTAGAGAAAAAATAGTATGTTTTGACACTGTCTTGTGATTGGTTTAGAGAAAATGGTGAGGTTTAATCACGGTTGGCGTGGAAAGAGGATGGGGTTACAACTATTGAATAAAAGTGTATGTATTTATTTTAAACGTGCTTATGCGGGTGCGAGTGAAATAGGTCAATGAGTAGGAGCTTATATTTATTTAATCGGAATTTTCTACAAAGTTAGAAAGGAAGATTTCGCCTTGCTGGCAGGTCTTGTTGCCAAGAGGCATTTACAGTTTTGATTTTAGTTTATTATTTGTGTAATTGAAACATGATTTTTATTTTATGTGGGATTATTAAATTGGGTAATGCAAACTACAGATTGAATAATGAAATATATTGTTGTTCTTATATTAACGATACAGTATTAGGTTACATTATTTATACGGAGTGGTTCATAAAAAAAGTAACTATCGTATCTGTTAAAAAATACTTGTCATTTTTGAAACGAAGAGTTTGATGATTGTTTCATGGATCCCATTATCGGATCTTAATCAAATAATAAATAATTCAAAGAACAAATATTTCGACGGATTGAGAAATTCCTTTTTTTTGAAGGTTGTTAAAAATTTAGCAAATTTCACCAGAATTTTCACTGGCCCTTTATTCATCGATTTTTCTAAGCCAATAAATTTCAATTATATGAACAATTTTACTTAATTGTTTGTAATTTTTTGTGCAAACCCATGTTTTGTGATTAATGGAGATACATTAAAAAAGGAAGGAAGCCATTATTGTCTTTAATGATACTGCTTTTATGATTTAACTATAATTTTCTCAAATTGTTCGGTTTGAATCTATCAATCCCTACATTAGAAATTAGAATTAAGTTACATTAAAAAATCTGGATATTTTTTTACTGGAATAACTATTAGTTTCGTCCATTTTTTTTTTAGTAATGTCATTCATGTTCACTGTGCCAGCACCAACCAATAGAACTGTATGGATCACAAAATCAAATAACATATCTGAAAAGCTATTTTAGTCGAATGGATCGTTAAATCACGTTCAGGAAGAGAGAGAGAATGCACTGTTCACACTATTTTTGATTCTATTTCAAGTATTTTCACAGAAAAGCTGTAATACCTATTTTCGCATTATTCGACTTTCGAATTTGTTGACTAGTCATCTTATCCGATAAGAGTGAAATTTAATCTATTGTAATGAACAATGACATAATATTAGAGGTAGGTAGATAAAGAGTAAAATTTATTTCCACGACTTTCGCAAATATATTTTATCAGATTCAAAATTACCATTTAGTTTATTGCACGACGTGTGTTTCTATATAGGGAACATCTTAACCAGGTTCCAATTGTTCAGGACGAGCTTTCAATGCGAATATTAGCACTAGATATTTTTTATGAAAAAATGTACAACGTATTTGATGCAACCGTTCTTAAACATAACACGCAAATTTCAATAAATAAAGTGGTTTACAAGTGAGATTAAAAAGGAAAGAAAAATAGTTGTAGGAAAACGAAAATTTGTATCTGAGTATTTTAATAAATACATTGAAACCAACAGGAAAACAAAATCTTTAATAAATGTGGAAGGTATTTTTTTCTACGACCCACGAACGAAAATTTACAAATAAAAAAAATATAGGTTATTAAGACAAAATAACTAATTTCAAAATAATTTATGCCTTGTAATAATTTTTAAAATAAAATAAACGAAGAAAAAAAAATAATTTAAAAGAGGCCAGCCGTGGCTCGAACTTGGCTTTCTCGCGTGGAAGTCAGATACTCTCACCACCCACCCATCAGCATATTTGGATTTTTTTTTAATACTCGTAATTGAATTGACTTCATAGAGTTTTATTAAAATTAACAAATTATTTATAATTATAGTATAAATAAAAATAGAAATGTTATTATTTATCGATTCTACAAAAAAATAAGTCATTTTAATGTATATTTAAGTTCAATAACTAAAAAATATATTGACAATTAGTTTGACAGAATTGTCACTTATTTAAAATTTTAAAAATAATAGTCGTCAGGTGACCAAAATATGAACTGTGATTGGTGGATTTTATTTTTTTGCAGTGTTCTCACTACATTGAATGGATATAAAATATATTCGTTCAGTTAATAGCAATAGTATACTTTTTTGTTTTGCAGTCTGTGCGTAGATGTTGGTGCAGAACAATATTATTAATAATTTTTGGACATGTCAATAAAAATAGTAGGAATTTTAGTAAAGTTGAAAAATTTAAATGGAGAGAACTGGCTATAGCCGAGCATGAAACTGCTAGCAAATTTGCTGAACATTTTGCATCTGTGCACTCTTCTGAGAAATCTAATTATAATCTGGATATTGATTTTTAATAATGTTAACTCTATTAAATGTTTTTGAAATAAATGAAAGTGACTATGAAATAACAATGTGAAAAATAAAGTCAAACAGATCTGCTGGAGACGACGTCTATACATTGTAAAGGGTTGTAAAGATTGCTTGAAAGTGGCTTTATTGCATATTTTTAATCATGTAAAAAATTACATAGTGGATCAGCAACATGGATTTATGCCAGGTCAGTCAATAAATAATACTAATTTATTATTATTTTCAGACTCAGTAAAGGCTGTTTTTGAAAAGAGGACATAACTGTATATAATCTATACGGATTTTCAAAAGGCTTTTAACCACGTTAATCAGCCATATTAAAGAATTTACATACATTTGGTTTATCACTCAGTATATTTAATTAAAAATCAGTTGCGGCTCTCGGTAATTTAAAATGGGTGTTTTTATTATTTGTAAGTTCGGTTCAAAACTTTGTACAAGAACCAATATCGCTGATTTTTTATATAATTGGAGTTTGTATTAAGAGTAGTAATTAGATAAATGAATATTTGTTTTATTTTTAAAATCAGGTTATGTAGAAAGTCTTGATCAGGGCTGGTATATCTAAGGGGGTCGCGACATAGACCCAGTAAATGGAAGAGGGGGTGACTGAGGCTGGGGGGGAAATAGTAGTCAGCTTAAGTTGGCAACACTTTTCTGACGTTCGTTTGAACGAGCATCGTGCATAATAATGTCAATATGGTACAAGTCAAGTGTTGCCGTTGCTATTACAATTGTAACAAATCTATTACTAAAAAGTTACACCAGTACGTTATTACGACTTTTAAGAAAAGAGGAAAAATCTATTACCTTTTAAAATATCAAAATTTTATGAGTGGCTCCATTTAAACTTGTTTCTAGCCCATACTTAAAAAAATTAGAAATCTATGCATTTGTTATTTCTGTGTTTTCTTGTTTCAATAAATCCAAGATATGCGTCACTTTATTATTATTGTATTATTTTTTTTGTTATTGGTCAGTTTTTAGTTTAGTAGGAGATAACCACCAGCCTCCAGCATAATTTATATATTGTTTTTAATAACGTAGTCCCCTTCAAGACTGACGAAATACTAAATTACAAAAAATTACCCTTAGGTGAATTTTGGGCTAATATCTTTAAAATAAAAATTAAACACTGCATGAATCAAATTTTTAAAATTAAAAAAAAATATTTTGTCGTTTATTTTCATTACCCCATTCTTTTGCAGCAGCAGAAATAATTTCCTCTCAACTAAATAATAAAGTTTTATTGTTAATAGTTATTTATGCAACAAGTGCAAAAAGTAAGTGTTTATCGCACGCGACGTGAAATTGTCCAACGAAGCCGTCAGGCCAAGTTGGACAACACGTCGAGTGCAATAAACACTTTTTGTACGAGTTACATACAATATTTTTTCTACGTTCATGCAAAAACCAAAAAATGTTTTATAGAACTGCAGTTGTATTATCCAAATCATAGTAGCCGTGATCGTGTACCTTTGTTTGAGGCATTTATTTACGTTTGTGTTCATAATTTGTAATGACATTTTTAATAAAATACATCTTTTTATTAATTTATTTATTAAATGATTGAAAATAATATAAAATATGCAATTGTTTTTAAAACGTAACACAGAAAATGAAAATGGACTAAATATTTGGCGTTGATTTGAATATTTATGTTTGTCATGATCATAAAACGCTGTAGTGAAATGACAGATGAGTGCAATAAAATTTTTATTGCACTAGTGCAATAAAATTTTTATTGCATTAGTGCAATAAAGACCCAGTTTTTTTCACTAAATATAGTTCATTAAAGTTTTGTTTTTTGCATGAACGTAGAAAAATGTTTTTAATAATAGTTCTGGTACATTTATGTTACTTTAAAATATTATCTATTACGATTTTATTACCTTTTGGTTCAAAATTCTATTACGAAAAAATTAATTGGTGTGGCAACACAAGTGGAATGAACCACTGTTTTCCTCGTAGTCTCGTAGTCCAATGTCGGAATTAAAACTAAAAACATTTTGTACTTTTTTATATACCAAATTATGCAATTTGTTTCCACTTTATTTTAATGTTACATGAATAGGTACATGCGTTTGTGCTGGGGTAAATAAGTGTTCATGTGAAAATTATCTCTTAAACTACATACATTGTGATTGCACTCATCTCAAAACTGAGTGGTGTAAATCCAGGATTTAAATCTTTCATAGTGTTGCTTGGGATAAATTGTAAAAAAGGTGTTGGACAAAACGTTTACAACCTAAAATTGCATGAAAAACATGATTGAAGAAGGAATTTTACCTTTATGACATTCTCTTTCAACACTTTTAAGTGACTTTGTGGTTTGGTGAAAATTTTGCGTGATCTGAAACCTTAAATACAACCTTCAGATATCAAATTGTATAAGTCGTGTACGAGGTTTGTCAAAACTGAATGTACTTTACACTTGGCCAAAAATAAATTTTTTGACAAATATCATATAAAAATTGATATCTGTATTTTAGGTTTTAGACCATGCATAAATTTTTGATAAAACTAATAATAAAAAAGTTTTCCATATGTAGCCAACTTACGTAATCTGTAAAGTTATATTTTTATTTTTAATATATAATTTTATTATAATTATATAATTCATTACAATTGATTTTCTCTTTTTTCTTTTTTCTTTCCTTTTTTTATTTATTCCAAAGCATTTAATAAAATAAACTTGAGTTTAACAGCTTTTGTTTTATTAGGCATAAATAAAACTTCAAATGAATGAAATTTAATTATTAAAATTTTATTTATTTCCATAAAGTCATCATAAATTAACCGAACCTTACAACATGTCTTAATATTACGAGTATACTTAGCAAGTCAGTTTTTTCGTTTGTTAAGTCTTCCACGATATGGCATTTATTTGTCGGTCGAGTTTACTGTATTTTGTGGCTCTTTTATTTAATTATATTTTAATATTATATTTAAATGTTGTTATGTAACTAAAGGTTAATCATTTTGTTAAATATATATAATATATATGTAAAATATTATTGTATTTCAATCTTTTTAACGTTTGGTTAATTTAATGTAAACCAAATATCTACGTTATTTTAATGTAAACCAAATATTTACGTTATTTTAATATTAATTATTCTAGTTTATTTTAATATTCTTTTTAAATGTTATTATGTAATTGTGGTTCAACCGAAAGTTGGATATTAAAATACATACACGTTTAATAATATCAACGTTTCTTTAAATTACATAAAACTCGTAATAAAAACGTTATTGTATCGAAATACTTTGACGTTTTGTTTATATTTTAACTAAAAATATTAATTATTCTACTTTATTGTAATCATATTTTTAAACGTTTTAAACATTTTCATTGATTATACGTAGAATATTAAGTTGGTTTATGTTGTAAATGGCCAAGACTTGAAACATTTCTCATTTGTAAGAAGAGAAAGAAGATGGGTTATGTTGTAGTCATTTTATTTTAAGTAATATAATTTTATTTTAGAGACAACCATATATTCTAAATAATTGGAAGTTTGCGTCTGTTGTTGGATACATTTCTGAAATATCAGTATGTTATATTTCTGATAGGTTTCAAATTATTATTTATGAAATATATTAAATATTACATTTACAGGATATTTTTACATTTTAGGAATGTTTCAGAAATGTTTCTGAGGTGTTTTATTATTTATATATTACATTCTTGAAATATTTACTGTGGTTTTGTGCTGTGTGGGTTTAGAAAGGGTTGTTTTTCTATTTTAAAAAATGTATCTGTAATTTACGCTTGGAAAAGAAGATTGTTCAAATAAAAGTTGCTTGTGATATTAATCTCTATAAATTTTATCATATTTATGATTTCCTTAAAATGGTCCACGTTTAACAATGTTAGCTACGTTAAAACCAAAAATATGAACTCATATAATATTTTTCCTATTTGTTCAAAATTGAAAGTTTCGCAACGGATGTAAATTAATTAAGTTAACGCCTACACAAACATAAAAGATATCGATAAATATATAATAGTACATGAAAATGAAAACTCCTACACAAGATAATATGTATAAGATGCTTATGATTTTAATTTGCACACTTGCATCTATGAACTTTATCGTTTTAAAAAGTTAGAATATTTCCTACTATACACTCCTCTGCTAAGGAGCCAGCAAAAATATCTTTGTCCATATATCATCACAGTTTACAATAATGACATTTCATTTATGTAATGAAGGACACAAAATCTGTGGTATTATTGAAAACGTTATTCGAGGAAGCCGATACCACTTTAATCTTCGTTTTAGTCAAGTTTTTAATGTCATTTGTAATTACACGATTAACAGCTGATCCTATTTTTGTATTCATTAAAATTCAAATGTAGAAACATACTCTTGTTAGCGGTTGCTTTGTTATTTCTTTTAGAAAAAGCGGCACAAGGAAAATATCAAAATGTAGTCAACCTTTGTATCGACAATGGCTAAGTTTATCATGCAAATCGTGATGTAAATAAATAGATGCTTCTCACGTATACGTACTCTTCATTTATTAAGTCTATAATTAATTTATACGTCTTTATAAAAGTGCATTAAAATATACATCTTCTGCAAAATATTTCTTGTTCTTTCAAGGATCTTTTAGATGGTAAGGTTTAATTCCCGAAGAAATAGAAAACCTTCTTAACAGTCTCTTCCGTATTTAAAAAAAATTGCAGCGACAGAATTTATCTCACGATAGTTGAAAAGAATCGTGATAGACTTGCGATTCACAGATACAAGAGATCCACATACAGGATAATTCTATGTAATACATACCTTATTATACTACAGCAAATGTTTTGTTCCATCATCTCTAAAATGTTGTTGTTTATCTCATTTTAAACATTGGTGGGTAAAATGAATATAAAAGGAGGGTCAGCAAATATTGAATAAAATAATTAAGTTGAAGAAGTGTCAGAGTAATAATGTCTTCACAATATGATGCAAATACCAAGCAGATGAACCTAAATAGTCCAATTCGAATAATAGTGCAGGGCATAGTGGCGCATTCGTTTGCAAAATTGTTTTAATTCGTAATTTTTTTTTTAAATATCCGGAAGGCTTGCCTAATTATAAAAGTGTAAGATGACACTCGATATTTGTTGATGTTATTGTTTAAACAACGAAAAATTAAGGCAAAAAAAAATGCATTTTTTGCAATGAATTAATTTTTTTATATTCTTTAGGATATTTCAAATAAAAAAAGTCCTTACGTCCATTATCGTATCTTCAACCCTTTAATTGTTATGAATTTTTTAAAATCCAAAATTGACGAAAATTCTAATTTTCTTGAATTAAATAATATACCTTAAAATTTAAAATGCTATAATTTAAAATTTTTTACCGAATATTCAAACTATAATAAACAAAATAACCTAAATACATTTTCAAAATTTTGTTTTTTGTTATGTTTTTTTTTACGTTATAACAATATACTTGCAACTCAATGTATAAGATGGGTAAGAGAAAGCCCGATGACGCGCTGAATCAATTTTTTGCTGTTTTTCAGAGGTAATAAGTTTAAAAAAATTATTATTAACATTTTTCATAACACTTTGTTATATTTGCCGATTAATAGTTTTGTATCATGTGATTTTTTTTTACTTTTTTAGATACTTTTGATAACTTTTTTATTTATTAAAGTTAACAGAAACATTTATTTTTAACATTTATTTTTATTCGTGAAAAAATTATTGTCAGATACTGCCTGAGAAGTAAAATCTTCTTCAACCTTTTTTTTTTTCAATACGATAAAAAGGCCAAATGCACTTGTCGTGATCCGTGAAACATTTCTACCTGTTACAATGAACATAGTAGGCTTACTGGGGTTATAAAATTTTATGATTTCAAAAATATCCAAGCCTTTCTCCATTTAACAAAAATAAGGAAAAAAAAATTTTTTTCTAATATTGAGAGTACCTAAGTACTATAAATATGAAATTTTTTTATGATTTTTAATCTTTTGCACTATGAATACAAATAGGTAAAGGGACTTATTTCGTATTTTGAAAAAATCGTACGTTTAACTCTTCTTCTATTTTTTTTTCCTGTCATAAACAATTTTTACAACCTTCCAAATAGAAAATTCAACCCTACCTTAGAATTTTTGGCTCGTTTTGAAAATTATTTTTCAGTTGTTAATCAGTCTTGCTCGATTCTACATCTACTGGTTTACTTTGCAGTCGTGTAATTTTCTGAATAATAATGTCGTTCTCTTTAATTTCAAAAAAAATTATATTATCTGACGACAAAAAGTGTTTGTTTTGTGATCATGGCGAGGCGTTAGTGAAGTGTCCGAAACCTGTTACATATTTAAAATTAAAAAATGCAACTCTTCATCGAAACGATAACGTGACTGTGCGATTTAATTTGTTTAATGAAAATACTAGTGAACAATATTTTTCGTGGCATCGTGGCGCGTAGGAAGCATATTGTTATAACGTAAAAAAAACATAACAACAAACAAAATTTTGAAAATTTATTTAGGTTATTTTGTTTATTATAGTTTGAATATTCGGTAAAAAATTTAAAATTATAGCGTTTTAAATTTTAAGGTATATTATTTAATTCAAGAAAATTAGAATTTTCGTCAATTTTGGATTTTAAAAAATTCATAACAATTAAAGGGTTGAAGATACGATGATGGGCGTAAGGACTTTTTTTATTCGAAATATCCTAAAGAATATAAAAAAAATTAATTCATTGCAAAAAATGCATATATAACATCAACAAATATCGAGTGTCATCTTACACTTTTATAATTAGGCAAGCCTTCCGGATATTTAAAAAAAAATTACGAATTAAAACAATTTTGCAAACGAATGCGCCAGTATGCTCTGGTCTATAACCTTTGTTGTGAATTTAAATATAATAACTCGAATCTAATAAATTTTCTCCTGTTTTTTTTGTTGTACTGGTACAAATGAGGATTGTACATAAATCTAGAGCAGTAGTAACAATTGCATGTCTATTGCACTTAATTTCTGAGTGAATTAACAAGTGAGACAGTGAACACTACAATGTTCAAACAAAAAGGAAAGATCGGATATACACTAACTTCCGTATACGGTTTACCAATTAAAATTAAATGTATAATTAATGAAAATAATTTTTGAGAAATTAGTGGAATATTGAATATACAATATGTCTACTTAAGTTGGAACCATATGGAAAAAAAAATTTATTATTGATTTAAAAGGTATTCTTGGTAAAAAGTCTTGCATGACCCAAAACTTAAAATACAGTCATCAGATATCAAATTTTTCAAGCCGTATACGAGGTTTGTCAAAAAATATGAATTTTGCTCAAGAGTAAAGTACGTTTATTTTTGACAAAATCGAAAATTTTTTTTTATTTATTTTCAAAAATCGAAAAATTGACCAATTTTGGTCCAACACAACTTCCTTTAAAATCGATTATCCCATTATCTTAAGAAAACTAAAATAATTTATTGAAAATGTTCGATTAATCAAAAATAATCGATTAATTATAACGGATAAATTGATTGCTTACTTTTATCCGAGCATTTAGCTCCAAAATTTAGAGATTCGGATTTTTTTAATCCTGTTATCTTTGAAACCGCATTCGATTGTATAATAAATAATAAATATTGCTAGAATTTAGATTTTTTTTAGTAATCGAAGATTTTTTTTCGAGTTGTTTAGGGGTTTATTAACAATATGACTAACTTCCGTAACTTTAGTATTTTGTTTGCTTATACTAGATCATATTGTACGTTTTACTTTGTTTTAAAACTTAAGATTCAAATGTCACTTCCTATTTAACCGAAAATAAGATTAACTTTGAAATTTGTAGGTGATCCTGTATTTCATCTAATATTCTTATAAAAATACCTTATAAAAATAAAATTTCGCTAGCAACTTTATTTCTTATTTATCTACCAAAAAGGGCTAAACACCACCTTTAGTAAATATTCTTATAAAACTACTTTTTAAAAACAAAATTTCGTTAGTAACAATGCCTATTTACTTCTAAATTTAGATTAAATTTTGCCTTTTTACTTTCCTATCTGTATACAGATATAAGGAAAGTATAGGAATCATGATTTTTTCGACCTCGAGTTTTCGACGGATTTTTACGTTTTGAGGTCCCCTGAATCCGTTTTGACTATTTTCGCGATGATGTCTGTGTGTCGCATAACTCATGAACCGATACACAGAAAAACACCAAATTTTAAACTCAAGCTTTGTTCCAGCGTCCAATGAACAGATTAGATTTTGAGCAGAGTCGGAACATCTGGTGGGGGGGGGGGGGGGGGGGGGTACTTTATAGGTCGTCATTTTTACTTTCCTATCTGTATACAGATATAAGGAAAGTATAGGAATCATGATTTTTTTCGACCTCGAGTTTTCGACGGATTTTTACGTTTTGAGGTCCCCTGAATCCGTTTTGACTATTTTCGCGATGATGTCTGTGTGTGTGTGTGTGTGTGTGTGTGTCTGTGTGTGTGTGTGTGTGTGTGTGTGTGTGTGTGTCTGTGTGTGTGTGTCTGTGTGTCTGTGTGTGTGTGTCTGTGTGTGTGTGTGTGTGTGTGTGTGTCTGTGTGTGTGTGTGTGTGTGTGTGTGTGTGTGTGTGTGTGTGTGTGTGTGTGTGTGTGTGTGTGTGTGTGTGTGTGTGTGTGTGTGTGTGTGTGTGTGTGTGTGTGTGTGTGTGTGTGTGTGTGTGTGTGTGTGTGTGTGTGTGTGTGTGTGTGTGTGTGTGTGTGTGTGTGTGTGTGTGTGTGTGTGTGTGTGTGTGTGTGTGTGTGTGTGTGTGTGTGTGTGTGTGTGTGTGTGTGTGTGTGTGTGTGTGTGTGTGTGTGTGTGTGTGTGTGTGTGTGTGTGTGTGTGTGTGTGTGTGTGTGTGTGTGTGTGTGTGTGTGTGTGTGTGTGTGTGTGTGTGTGTGTGTGTGTGTGTGTGTGTGTGTGTGTGTGTGTGTGTGTGTGTGTGTGTGTGTGTGTGTGTGTGTGTGTGTGTGTGTGTGTGTGTGTGTGTGTGTGTGTGTGTGTGTGTGTGTGTGTGTGTGTGTGTGTGTGTGTGTGTGTGTGTGTGTGTGTGTGTGTGTGTGTGTGTGTGTGTGTGTGTGTGTGTGTGTGTGTGTGTGTGTGTGTGTGTGTGTGTGTGTGTGTGTGTGTGTGTGTGTGTGTGTGTGTGTGTGTGTGTGTGTGTGTGTGTGTGTGTGTGTGTGTGTGTGTGTGTGTGTGTGTGTGTGTGTGTGTGTGTGTGTGTGTGTGTGTGTGTGTGTGTGTGTGTGTGTGTGTGTGTGTGTGTGTGTGTGTGTGTGTGTGTGTGTGTGTGTGTGTGTGTGTGTGTGTGTGTGTGTGTGTGTGTGTGTGTGTGTGTGTGTGTGTGTGTGTGTGTGTGTGTGTGTGTGTGTGTGTGTGTGTGTGTGTGTGTGTGTGTGTGTGTGTGTGTGTGTGTGTGTGTGTGTGTGTGTGTGTGTGTGTGTGTGTGTGTGTGTGTGTGTGTGTGTGTGTGTGTGTGTGTGTGTGTGTGTGTGTGTGTGTGTGTGTGTGTGTGTGTGTGTGTGTGTGTGTGTGTGTGTGTGTGTGTGTGTGTGTGTGTGTGTGTGTGTGTCTGTATAACGCATAACTCATGAACCGATACACGGAAAAACACCAAATTTTAAACTTAAGCTTTATTCCAGCGTCTAATGAGCTGATGAGATTTTGGGCAGAGTCGGAACATCTGGGGGGGGTACTTTATAGGTGGTCATTTTTATATTTTATGGAATATATCTGTTATTTACGTTTGGGGAAGAAAATTCTTTAAATGAAAGTTACTTCTTACTTTATTATCTATAATTTTTGTTATATACAAAATTTTCCTAAAATGGTCCGTATTCAAGAAATTTGACAAAATGTAAAAAAATATTTTTTTTTATAAAAATTGTTCAAACAAAAGTTGTTTGTAATATAATTCTCTATAATTTTTGTCCCATAGATAATTTCTCTAAAATGGACCGTATTCGAGATATTTGAGAAAATGTGTAAATTTCGAAATTTGAAGAAAACTCAAAAACGGATAAAGAAAAAATCAATAAATTTTAAACTTAAGTTTTATTTCGGCCTGACGTGAAATGATTAGATTTTGGACAAAGTCGGAACATCTGGGGGGGTACTTTATTGGAGGCCGTTTATATATTTTATGGAATATATCTGTTATTTATGTTTGGAGAAGAAAATTGTTCAAATAAAAGTTACTTCTAATATTATTATCTATAATTTTTGCCTTATGTAAAAATTTCCTGAAATGGTCCGTATTCGAGAAATTTGACAAAATGTGCAAAATTCTGATTTTTATGAAAATTGTTGAAATATAAGTTGTTTGCGATATCGATCTCTATAATATTTGTTCATACATGATTTTTTTTAAATGGACCGTAATGGAAAAATTTTAGGAAATGTGCTAAATTTAAATTTTTCAGTATTTTCATTTTCAATGAATATCTATAGAAAAATGTTTCGCGGTAGATGTATGTGGACAATGTATATATATTTAGTTTATCCTCTAAACATTTATAGAGATGCTGCAATAGGTTGGACACATCAGATTTTTATATTTTATGGAATGTATCTGTTATTTACGTTTGGGGAAGAAAATTCTTTAAATAAAAGTTACTTACTGTATTATTATGTATAATTTTTGTTCTATACAAAATTTTCCTAAAATGGTCCGTATTCGAGAAATTATTCAAATAAAAGTTGTTTGTAATATAATTCTCTATAATTTTTATCCTATACATAATTTCTCTAAAATGGACCGTATTCGAGAAATTTGAGAATATTGTAAATTTTGAAATTTGAAGAAAACTCAAAAACGGATAAAGAAAAAACATTAAATTTTAAACTTAAGTTTTATTTGGGCTTGACGTGAAATGATTAGCTTTTGGATAAAGTCGGAACATCTGGGGGGTACTTTATGGGAGGCTGTTTTTATATGTTATGGAATATATCTGTTATTTATGTTTGGAGAAGAAAATTGTTCAAATACTTCTAATATTATTGTCTATAATTTTTGTATTGTGTCAAAATTTCCTAAAATGGTCCGTATTCGAGAAATTTGACAAAATGTGCAAAATTCTGATTTTTATGAAAATTGTTAAACTAAAAGTTGTTTGCGATATCGATTTCTATAATTTTTGTTTATACATGATTTTTCTAAAATGGACCGTAATGAAAAAATTGTAGGAAATTTAAATTTTTCAGTATTTTCGTTTTCAATGAATATCTATAGAAAAATGTTTCGAGGTAGATGTATGTGGAAAATGTATTTATTTAGTTTATCCTCTAAACATTTATAGAGGTGCTGCAATAGGTTGTACAAAATAACCGGAAAAAGCCTATAATAACTAGATAGGAAAGTCATGTGTTGGACACATCAGATTTTTATTTATGCATTATGAAATCTGTTTTCTGAAATATGTATTTGATGCTTAATATTTATTGAAACTCCTTAATGCGGATCTGAAGTATTCAGCCTAAAGGATCATGGCTGCTTTATGTGAAAACGTTAATAAATATTTATCGCTGAAAACGAATATTTTTCTTCTTTTTCATAACAATAATTTATGATTTTTAATAATTTATAAAATAAAATAAACAAGAAAAAAAATTTCATTTCATTTTTCTCCATCTGAGATTCGAACTCGAGTCTTCCGTATGGAAGGTAAGAACGCTGACCACAGGACTATCTACGCTTTTAATTTTTTTGCTTTATCCCTTTATAGCATAGTGGAGCGGTTTTGGCAACTAGTTACAGACTTATTTTAGTCCTAAGGGAATAGAAGCGCTGAGTCTTCACAAATGCTCGGAATATTTCACAACTGCTTTTGGAAAGGGGAGGAGAGATTAATAATAATTATTAAAACAGTAACAAATGTATATTTAAAATAATTAGAAAATGACTAATAGTCTCAAGAATAAATAAATAAAATTATATTTAGGGAATAAAGCACTATTTGATAATATATCCAAACTCTTAATAAAGACCTATGATTTATGACAACTAGATAAACTTCCTATTGAATTATATAGTTTGGACTTAAATAGCACTGAAAACTTGTAACTATGTATAATATATAAGTTAAATATGATACTCGTGACGAAAATGTAAAAATTGACATTCACATGTAATCCATTAATTATAAAAAAACCCAACAACACTTTTAAAATAAGTTAAAGATATTTACCTACACTACACAAATCGCTGCACAAAACTTTACACATTACGAGTGTCTCGCCTTTCGGCAAGAGTTTCAGACAACAATCCTTACTCGAGTCTTTTTCTCAAGACTAGTCTCTCTATTTAAAACCAAAATTTACGTGACAGTTTTACTTTTTAGAATGTCAACGTATACCCGAGAATACCGATCAAGGAGAAGCGACAGCTTGGTGTTTTCAGTGTACCGTTTTGTAATGCGCATGTGCGAAAAGTTGTGGATCACTCAAAATTATGTTATCTGTCAAAGTCAGTCCAAGTTGTGTTTAGTACGTGAGCAATGTTAAGTGATATTTTTTGGTGTTTGTTTTGTGTAGTAATAAGATGAAGATTTTTACACACTTAGGTATTCTAATACAGATATAAAATGTGCCCAAAAAGTTATTAGGAAACTAAGAATTTTATCACATGCATAAATATTAAGTATAATGATTTAATCATTTTTGACATTTTATTTTTCATATGTAGGTATTGTATTTTGTGAAATATATGTTTTCCTTCTTTTAAATAAATTTAATAAACAATGAACTGCAGATTTTGTTTATTTCATTTTGAAATTATATTTAAAAAAATATAATAAATTCGCGTGTTTCAATTAGGATTGGTCAAAGTGGGAGAAATCCCTTTATTATGGCTAAATTGTAAGTTACAATTATGTCAATATAAAGATGTTTTGCCCATTCATATTTACATTTATTGAATGAATCATACGTTGATTTTGGAAATATTGGTGCATACTGAAATAAGTACTATTTCTAAAAATTCGTCTATGCACACAGTCCAATGGACGTCCACTTTAGATCTATTTGAGGGTCAGGACGTCCATATCCGGGCATGTCCGTTTATGCTAATTAAATTGACAGCTGAATATCGATACCCAGAGAACGTCTGTTTTTGGACTTAATTTTAAGTTTAGTAGTATTTTGACGTCCATCTTAGGTCATTATTTATTAAGCCCACCAGATAATACCCCTTTATATATACTTTTTTTTTAATATAAATGGTCATTAAAAATTGACAAATTGAATCTATTGCATTTCATTCTATCAGCGGAAGTTTGAAATCTTATTCAATTATAACTGTATCTAGTAAAAAGTTTTCAAGTGGTTCCTTGGTCGAGCTCGTCTAGCGATTGAAAGCGTAAAACGATAATGGATGTGTCATGAGTTCGATGCCTGCTCAGGTCAAGCGATTTTTAATAAAAAATAAATAAATGGTGTATAGCGGTTTGCGAAAATAATAAACAAATTATTAATAATATAAAATAGTGTGTGGTGAGTTGCGGTTCTGTAAAAAAAGTGGGGATGTGGTCTCAATGGAAATATAATCCTGGACGTTTTTTGAATGTCCAGTATTCGACGTCCAAATATATTCTAGAATTGGACGTCCTCTGAATAGTCAAAAGTGTGCCATTTGTATACTTCACTGGACGTCAATTGGATGTCGGAAGTCTAGAAAACTCGTTTTTGGACGTCTAGACATCCAAAATTGTATATCGAATGGAGTCCAATGGACATATTTGTATTGTCTGGGTGATAGCCAGGCCAGGTATTTAACTCTAAATACATAAACCTTAAATGACATCTGGTTTAACTTGGCGAAAAAACACTTGTTTCTACAGAAATGAGTGATAAACTTGAAAGTCCTTTTAATATAATATTAATCTAGAAATTCTAAATTTATGTAAGTACTTTTTAAACCTAAAAGCTTTGAACATATATGCACATTGCAAATATTTAGTTAAACCTCTCAAACTTAATGTCTTTTTAATTGTTACCAAAATTTTTTTTGGCACTCTTAATTTTATTTACCTTATTTTTACTTAAGGAAAAGGTAATTTAAATATGGGGCTTCTATTACATTTTTAACAATAAATAAACCAAATATTGAACAAATTTTATAGATAAATTATAAAATAATAAACGTCTTTTACTTTTATAACAAATAATTAATTATTACATAATGAATTATATTTTGGTGCCGAAATTTCACCATTGCTATTAACCCTAATTACTTCAATGTAATTAAATCACATTGCAACATTTGCGCATGGACTACAACAATAATTTCAGATAATTATTTCGCTCAGTGTAGAAAATAAGCATGTTTTCTCAGCGTGCTAAGTTGTGTATCAATCAAAGTCATGCTGTGAAAAAGGTACATCCGATATCAAAGGCACCGACAGCTACTGTCGCTTCTCCTTGATCGGTATTCTCGGGTATTACCTTGGATAATTCTCTAGTTCAATGTAAGCCACTGACTAGAGTAATAACCTATTTGTTTGTTTTATTGCAATACGTGCGTTTTCTTTTGAATATTAAGTTAAAACATTAAAAAAATACTTTTTTAGAGTTTTTGTTAAATTCTTTATATTTTCAAATAATAATGCCAATTATTACAATTCTTAGCAGAAGAGAAATGTTACTAGTATAATATTTATTGTTCCATAATCGGAAGATTGAAATAAAGAAAAGTTAGCCAAATGTATAAACATAATAACAATATGTCAACAGGGTTGCCATATCTAAACTGTCAGATTCCACTGGTAGCCATTTTGACAGGTCATTGAAATGCATAATTAGGCATTTCAACGACCTGTCCAAATGGCTACCAGTGGGGACTGACAGTTTAGATATAAACCCTGTTGTCATGTTGTCATAAACAGGGCCAATGATACATATATAGTTATATAGATTGCTCAAAGCTGGTCGTTTGCGAGCGGCAATAATGCCTGGCAAATATTTATTAATTTGAATCGGTTTAGCAAAAATGTGTTTTAAAACCAATTTTCAGCCTTTAGATATTTAAAAAAAATAATATCTTACATTTTTACTTCAAGGCATAAGCTTATGTTTATTTTGAAAAATATGGATGATCAATCTATGTAACTATCTGTTTCATTGACCTTGTCAAATCACCAGGCCTACAGGGTTGCCATAATTTTGCCATATCATAAGTTGTCAAAACCCACTGGTAGCCATTCAGTTTGGAATGCCTAATAGTAATATATATTAAACATTGTCTTCATTTCTGTTGTAGGTAGCTTTTTATTCGACAATTTAATTGCTATAATTATAAATAGTTTTTAACTATAAATTATAGTAAAATTTGCTACAAAAAGTTAAGTATATTTCTACAACTCTACTACATTTTTTTCGTGTATATTGCGACTTTATTAGTCAGACTACCAATGTAAAAAACATGAATCTTTTAATTAAAATTGTTCAAGGATTTATAATATTGCTGGGAAAATCAAAAATTAACAAATAATAATAAACAAGAACAATAATTCAACTCGTTTGTAAACTGTCTGCACTAAGTTCAGTGGTCCGTCTTGTCCAGTAATCTCTAGCTTTCCTAAAATGCCTATTGAATATTGTGCCCACAAAGCAGAACTTTTAATTATTGTTTTCGACACTTCACTAAAATAAGCAACTAAAACGGTTTCCGAAAATGCGTTTGCATTTTGATTTTTCTTTTCCAATCCATGAAGATAGCATAAGCTCGTTGATATAATTTTTTGGGCGTCTTTGGTAATACATTTATTAGATGAAGAGTGAAAGGTATACTTCAGTGTGTAATTTGTTTTATTAAAAGTTAGCGCTTTCGACTTTTACAAAGCCATCATCATTTACTTCGTCAAATAGATACAGTAAACGCCAAATCTAAAGAACCAAGGACGAACACGCCTACCGATGAATAGAATTGGTAGCTTACCTAGAAAGTTGTAAACCAGGGGCGCGTATATTTTAAGACATAAAATAAATGGAAAATAGTGAATGATGCTTGTTCATACATATTGCTGAGTGTTATTAGTACATAATTCTATAGTCAATGAAAAAATCATTATTTTTAGGTAAGCAGACTTTAGGATAAGGAGACCTCTGGTGGTCTAGTATTTTGTATTTTAACTGACATTATTTTTTTATAGGCAAAATATGAAATAATATGTGTATGAAGTAATATATCCTTCCGATTTTTTATACCGGGTCTTCATTTCAAAACTGAATAGTCCAAATAACTTCTGATTTTACGTAAATTTAAGAAAAACAAAAACATGTTTAATTTTATATTATATAGCCTATAAGTAAATACAAACAACGTAAACAGTAAATCACAAATAAATAATGTTTATATGTCTTCGTCAGATTCTTTGTTGGAAGAAGACTCGTCACTGTCGGGAATATACCTCTTGGTCGCCGCGGTCAATTTTACCCAAATTTAATCCTTTCGCTATTCGAAAGGTATAGGCCACTTGGTCTCCAAACCTGGATTAAGGGTTCCAAGAAAATTATGGGGTTATTTAATTACTCTAATTATAATATCGGTTTGTGACCTGTCGAGAACTAAAATAAAAATATTTTTCATCAGTTAATTGTCTGCATTCTTACTGAAAAGATTAATTTTTTTATTTTAAAAGTGATTCTCATCTTATTCATTATTCCATAAAAGAAGTTTTGAGTTTGTGTTGCAATGGAGTCGATGTTAAGTGTAAAAGGAAAAAAGTTGTTAATTGTAAAAAAATATACATTTGGAAAAGACAAGGAAACAAAGTTAGGTGTATCATATAAGTGTACTCGTCGTGGGTGTAAAGCGACTATTGGAGTGGACGATTCGGAAACTGTCTTATTGAAATCTAAGAGTGAGCACAATCATCCACCATCGGACCATTTAGATGTAAAAAAACTTCAAAACGGATTGAAAAGAAAGGCAACAGAAGATATTTGCGTTAAACCCAGTAAGTTAATTAATAACGGAATCCGAGGGGAAGGAAATACTTTTAATGTATCCACTACGGATGTTGACCTCATCAGACGAAGCATATACAGGGCAAGAAGAAGTATATTGCCACCTTTGCCAAAGTGTATCAGTGATGTTCATAGTGTACTGAAAGCAATACAATGTGTTACAAATAAGGGTGAACAATTTTTATTATTTAACAATGAAGATTCACAAATTATTTTATTTTCATGTGATTCAAATTTAAAATACTTGTGTTCTCGTGATAGTATTTATTGCGACGGCACATTTAATTATTGCCCTAAATTTTTTTTACAATTTTTCACTATGCATGCTGTTGATAACGGACACTACATACCATTGGCATTTTTTGTTTTACCAGATAAAAGAGCAAGTACCTATGCAACTGCATTTAAATTATTAAAAGATTACTGTTATAATAATTTAAATTTAGATTGGAAGCTGTGTAAAGTTATTTGCGATTTTGAGAAAGCCATACACACTGGTATTATACAGATTTGGCCTGATATCTTAATTATTGGATGTAGATTTCATTTAACCCAGATACCTTTAATGATTGATAACTACGGCGACCAAGAGGCCTACCTGATTTTAAAACTGGAGACCAAGTGGTCGATGAGATTACGGAACCCCGCTGACAAAACTAACCGCGGCGACCAAGTGGCCAACACCCTCACTGTCGTCACTGAAATCCTCATTAGGATTAATGACGATATGATAATTTCCGAACATAAATCAGTTTGTATTTCTCTTTCAAAACATTTATCTTCTACCTTTATAACATGATCGCATCGCTTTTTCCATTCCTCCATACCGATTTGGTTAAATTCCTCTTCTGCTAATTGTTATACATTTTCTACTTTAAAGGTAACATTCCTTTGACTGACATTATTCTTAACAGTTGCCCAAAACACTTCGATAGGGTTCAAGTCGGGGTGATATGGGGTAACCGTAAAGCGGTGTGGCCGTATTCTCGACACAACTCATCAAATGCATATGTTACATGTCGGTCCTTATGAGATTTAATCAGTTCATAGAACTCTTGTTTCAAACTTGTTGGATTAAAAGGTATGTTGTATTTTGTCAACTCTCCCATATTGCTTTTTATTTTTAGCATAACATACAACACTGATTTTTAGCATGTTCCTGTTTTTGTAGCAATTATCCCACAGTTTACCTAATCTCTTTTTTCTTTCTCAAAATCACCCATTATGTTTACGTTAGCTCAAACACACAGCAACTGCCGCTCCAGCACAAATGCATTGTCTCGCATGCGTGTAAATCGACAGATCTAAACGTGCAAAAATGTGGCATCACATCAATGCCTCACCGTCCATCCTTCTGAATTAAGCCAGATAGACGGCGAGGCATCAACGTTTAGCCACGAAAAAAAATTAAATAATTGACAAAAAAATTGTTGAAACCTATAAAATTTATAAATTAAGCTTTATCAGAGTAAGATGAGTGCCAAAAATTTCCTGTCCTTCGACATGACTTTTTTTTCTTCACACCCGTACTCAACGTGTTAACCTTTTAACAGTAACACGAGACTTTTCTGTTATATGAAAATCGTAAATTATTCTTTGAATGTCCCTCAATTGATATTCAGGGAGATTTTTCCAGTTGTTTCCATTTACTGTTTACCTTCCTTCAAAATTCTTTTAACGGTATAAGAAACACCTGTAAAAACGTAATATTATATTAATGTTAAATTTAGTTTTTTTTTACATTCATTAGGAAACAAAAATCTTTAGAAACAGAAGATAAATTTAAAAAATTAAATATAAAATATTAGTCAAAAATAAAATGCATAGATATGTGTGTAAAATACAAAAAAATATAGAAAACTACGCAAGTTTAATTGCAAATAAACTACAGAATATGTTTATCTGTTGCTTGTGCAGTTTGAAGTTTGATATCATCTAAAGTAACTCCTTCCTTTTTTGTTGCGTCAAAATATTTAAAAACATTGTATATTACTTCACGACTTTGTCCGTTAATAACAGATCTGCGCTTTTTTTCACCCACAATAGAAGACATTATCAAAAATAAAACCAGTCACGTTAACCAAAACACAGAAACAAGAAACAAACAATGATCTAGTCGTTACGCTACTGACCGTAAGCAAGGACAAGGTTCAAATTGTGAATGGGCGTGGTGATTTTTAAGTAAACGAACTTGAGCATTTGCGCTGGTTCTTTAGATTTGGCGTTTACTGTACCACCACAGGAACTATTAAATTAAATAAACATTTGGACGTTCGAACGTTAAGAAACCATTTTTAATTGAACTAACAAAATAGTTAAACCATTACTATTATATTAATTGAATTATCTTGATTAAAATTGATTATTGGTAATCACCGGCAAAGCGTCTTGGTGGTTGACACATGATATTGGTTTTTCGAATTCAGTATGCATGTGATGTTCCGGTTTCCAGTTTTCTCGAACTGGTAATGTCTTTTAATTGTGTATGTGAATCAACTTTGTCTCTATTTTTTACAGGTGAACTGAACGGCGTAAAGTACAGCGCCGAACTGACGGCGGCCGACTGCTTCGAACTCGGCAGACAAAGCTACAATAACGGCGACTACTATCACACGTGGTTGTGGATGAAGGAGGCCGAAGGAAGACTGAACAAAGAAAAGAACGAGACCATAAGCCAAAGCGATATTTTGGAATATTTGGCGTTTTCGATATACAAACAAGGCGATTTATCTCTCGCCTTAGATTTAACTAATAAATTATTAGAAATAATGCCGACGCATTCGAGGGCGATGGGAAATAAGGTTTACTACGAAGCCGAATTGGTGCGATTGATAGAGACCCAAAAGAAAAAGGGAGACGATGAATCTGAAGAGGTGGAGTTAGAGCAGGATCAACCAGATCATGCTTATCACAACGATCCTTATGCGCGGGAGTACTATGAATCGTTGTGTAGAGGAGAGACTAACATTTCAGAGGAAATAGCTTCTAAACTAAAATGCAGGTATGTCTAGTAATATAAATTACATTATTTTAATTGAATATATTCTAATATAAATTCAATATAATCTAAACATCTATGATCAATGTAACCTTTTATGATCGAACTCTGACCCCACATTTGACGTTTTCTGCGATGTGTTATATGGTAGTTTTACCACTTTAGAACGTAAAAACTTGCCTTTTGCCCTCCTTTTAATTTTATACAAGGTGGACCACCGGTAACGCCTCCTTCTGTAGAGCGAACACTAATAACTTTTTAAAATCTGCTTTCATAGCGAAATGTACGAGGTAAGCGCCAATAATTCCCGGCCTGATAATGAAGGAGGCAAAGTACAACAACAAGTTTTTATTATTTTTCAATGTAATCTCCCTCAACTTCAATGCACTTCTTACAACGTTTAATTAACAATTCAATCCCTTTAAAAAAATATTCTTTCGGTTTATCCTCAAAATGGCCCAAAACAACTTCTTGTAACTCAAAATCGTCTTGAAAACGTCGCCCGCGAAGGCCCTTTTTCAAATAACTAAACAAATAATAATCGCTGGGAGCCATATCTGGACTATAAGGAGGGTGATCTATATTTTGAAACCCGCAATCTAGGATGGCAGCTTGTGTAACGCCAGCAGTATGAATGGGTGCATTGTCGTGCAACAACCGCACGCCTCTGATTAATTTTCCTCGACATTTTTCCCGAATACATTCCCGCAACTTATGAAGTAATGCGGCATAATATGTGCCATTAACGGTGGTATTTGTCTCTTTAAAATCAATCAGAAGGATTTCTTCACAATCCCAAAAAATTGTAGCCATCACCTTTTTCGTTGATTGGCAGACTCTAAATTTTCGTGGGGGGCTTCACCCTTACGGCGCCACTCCATTGATTCCCTTTTCGACAGAGGATCATAATAAAGAACCATAGTTTCATCTCCAGTGACTATTGTTTCCAACACGGGGTTCGGATCATCTCCACACAGTTCCAAAAACGATCGAGCACACTCGACACGACGTTGCTTCTGAATCGCCGAAAGGTGTTTGGGCACCCATCTTGCACTAACCTTATGCATACCCAAATGATCATGGAGGATTCGGCGAACAGTGGTATCAGAAAGCTTGGTCATTTCTGCCATTTCCTTGACCTTCAAACGTCGGTCACTTAGCACCAGGTTTTCCACAAGGGCCACTTTGTCCTCCGTTATCACCTCCACTGGCCGTCCAGGTCTTTCGTCATCTTCAAGGGATTCCTGACCCATGCGAAAACGTTTTGCCCATTCCTTCACTACCGAATAGGAAGGGGAACTTTGGCCATATACGCCATCGAGTGTTCCTTTAATTATTTTAGGTGTAAGCCCTTCTTTTGTTAAAAATTTAATAACCGCTCTGTACTCAATTTTCGTCACCTGAGACATTTTCGGAGATACTTTAGTTCAAAATGCTGAAAATTAAAAACTATTTGACGTAAGTCGCTTATTTTGTTACCACAGCCTACTAAGGTTTGTAGTTATAAAATGTTAAACTTTTATCCTGATAAAATATCTGCAATTATGTCAGGCCGGGAATTATTGGCGCTTACCTCGTATATCAGGAAAGGCAATAAACAATTTAAAAATAATTGTAATTATACAGGATTCTCCAAGAACGTGAATATTTAAAATTTAGGTTTTTTATTTTAAATTTGAATTGTTCTCGCTTTTTCAATTATAACAATACCAAATAGTTTTGGAATTCACTTAGTGCGAAGTCATGCTAAGGGAAGCAAAAGCGATATTAGCGCAAGCTGCGGATAATTCGAGCACCTTAGGGTGATATTTTGTAATTTTAGCGTATTAAATATACGTATACCTTTTACGTAAACGTACCTATAACTGCTGTGAGAAGGGAAAAGTAATTACAAACCTTTATTTTTGTAACAACAGTATCAAATACCTATTGAAAAAAGAAAACGTTAGAAAATTGAAAGGTTTTAAGTACTCAAATACTTAAATAGGTAAGTAATTATTATTTTACGATGTTATATAAAATTCCTTAAGTACATGTTCAGAAAGGATATATTTCATCCTTTGATTATTGTCTCATCCTTTGATTATTGTCTATATTCGGAATGCAATTTTGTGATTGGAAAACAGTTATTTAATAATTAATTCCATGTTTTCTTTCAAACTAAAAATGAAGAAAGCAAAAGTATAAATTACATTCGAAAATATTACTAGTTTTTTTTGTGAAAAAATTTTAAATTCACGTTTGATATTAACCTTTAACCTTATTAGGCAAATTTTCATTCTTCCCCTTAATACTACAATTAGGTAACTCGATTTTTTAGTGTTTTGAGTTTATTGCAACCTTCGTGAGTTGCTCTTTTTAATGGTACAAGTGGGTAAGTCGTAGAGCACCTACGACTTATCCACTTGTGAGTTGATCTTTATAATGGTACAAGTGAGTAAGTCGTAGAACATCTACGACTTACTCACGAAAGTTGCATTAAAGTAGATAACTCAAAACACAAAAAAATCGAATTGCCCATTTGTAGTATTATGGGAACGGTTTTCTCGTAAATACTTTCGCCTAATTACCTATTCTGTGCACATGTTTTAATAATTTTTTTATTAAATATACTTACTTTACATAATAAAAATATATATAATAATAATAAATGAATCTTTTCACTTGTTTTATAAATCCATGTACCTACTTTTATTAAAACAAAAAAATATATTTTTTAATTACGAATTCTATTAATAATAATAATAATAATAATAATAATACTGTCAACATACGCAAAATCGCCTTTTAGTTCAATATGTTAGTTGGCGCTGCCGTCACGCACGGAACGAATACCTAAAGTTACGAAAATTATGAGAAAATACTCTAATTTTTACTGGTCTCTGGTTAATAGGAAATAAATTGTATTTGTTAATTTTAATAATAAGAATTTAATCAGCTCTGCTTCATTATCGACTGAATATGTTTTGACAATTTCTAATAGAACTTTAATATTCAGTAAAAAATAAATACTAATACGCTAAATTAGTGATGACGTAATTTTGGTAGTTTACTAACTTTATCTTCGTCGATATCTTTTGCAGTAATCCTTATGCCAATTTTGCCAAAGCTTGTAATTCTCTCAGGTTTTAAACCAAGATTTTCTGGTTTGAGCTTTTTCATGATTTGCTTTTTGGTGTCTTCGCAATTTCAGTGGGTCTTCAGGGTCCCTTGACGTAAGGATTATTGCCTTCTTAAGCTTAGGTATAACCTTCTTGTTCGCCGTTATTTGGACTTTTGTTGTTGTAGACTTTATCTTGTCTGCGTACGAGGTGTCAGCAGTTTGTATTTGTTCAATTTTATCTGCTAGGTTACTAATACTTTTGTTTATTAGTTCATTGCCATCTATTGATCCGCATAGAACGCTTAGTTTTGAGAAGATTGCGCTCATTTCTGCGATGCATCGTGTTACCTCATTTTTCTTGTTTAGAGAGTCTTTGAGACTCATGGCGCTAGTCATTGCCTGTATTCTTGCTTTGGAGAATAAATTCACAATTTCGAGTATGTTTTCGATGCGAGGTCCGCCCACCAATCGAAATCAGCATCCGTTAGATTGGAGTTTTGTTCCAGAGGTATGTCTCCTACTTCCGACATGTTTTGCACTACACTTAAGTCCTATCTATATTTAAGCCCGACGCGCCTCGCGAGATTAACCCCCCTGAAGGGGGGGTTGGACCCTCTTAGCCGCAGGCAGTAACCCTGTTGGGTGCTTACACTCGAGTCGGAGAATTCGAGTTTTGACTGCCTGCCAGTCGTTTCCACCTTCGCCACGAGGAGGCGGGGCCACTAGACTTCCGTGGAGAATTGACCAGAAATTCAAAAATTTTTATTTATCCCTGAAATGTCTTTGACAAGGCTCGTTTGTCTTTTTGTTTGTCACACTTTTTGACTTTCACTTTTTGAATTCAAGCGCTGGTCGAAGGCGAAATATTTATTCGCTGCTGAAGAGAAACCATTTGCACAGCTATAATATATATTATATTATCTCGCTTGCAGTCCGTTGCAGGCTTTACTCTTATCGATAATTTGTTTGACATTCCAACTCACGCTAGTCTCAATCTTTGGAATACTCATTTTATCTTTGTCATTGGAACTGACATTCATGATATTATGGGACTGATATCCGTGGTAATTAAAAAATGTCGATCATTTTCCATCTCATTAGGGTCATGTTTATATTTTAAATACAAACATTTAATTTTTTTAAATATTTCTGTCGTGCGATCGCCTGAGACTGACCCTGTTTTTTGTGGACCTTCCCCGCTACCGTTACATCTGAGGCTGGCTATCGAGATTCGACTAGAATGTTTCTTTGTACGCAGCCCGACGGGTGGAGGAAGGATTTCACGAACCCTTCGAGATTCTTCTAGCCAGGATTGGTTTTTTCTAGACTGTTATATTTTTATATATAAGTGAATTATTTTGCAGTTTAAGTTAAGTTTTAATATAAATGTTGTCAGGTAAAGGTTAATTATTAAATAAATACTGTGAAATAATGCTTAAGTATAAATAAATCAATTAGTACTAGATGTAATTAAATTGTAAATAAATTATAAATAAACTATTTTTAAATAACCAAGCGTTAAATTTCTATAAAATAAAGCATGTACTCTGTAAAAAATACTTTCTCTATATTGACATTTATTTGTAGGTGGGTATGAAAAAATGTGTTTGCACAACGTATATGCTGAAAATTATCTAACATACGAATTTTAAAACTACACATAACAACAGGGAGAAGCTAGTGTACAATTAGTTATGTAATTAGAATCCAAGAAAAAATTGTTTTCTAATGAAAGAAATACAAGAATATATTTATTAAATTTTAATTAAACACATGCGTGATAATATTTTTTATGTGATAATTGTTAATTAGGTGCTTTCAAGATGTATCTAATATGTAATTAGATGTGAGGAGTCTGCATAAGATTCTAATTGATTTCAAAACGAGCAGAAGAAAGTTGTTAATTAGACATTAGCCATCAGAACCGATAGAACTAAACTGCTGGCCACTTGAACTTACACATAGAGATTTTTAGGCAAAATTTGAAGTTCAATATTTTCAACAGGAATGCAAATTTTTGAACGCGGCTTGCAGATTTTAAGAGCTAATTTTTTTCGGATTAAGCTGCATGACGTATATTTATCGTAGGGTCATAGGTTTATTATATACAGGGTGATCAATTAAGTCATGCTAAAAATCAAAAAGTTTGTATGAGTGAAATTTCCGCAAAAATTTTTTTTGGTCCTTGCAATATGGTTCGTTACTAAGGTAACATCAATATCTCTAGATGTTTTTGTAGGTTTTTGGATTAAGGACCTTAGGTCTTGTACACACTACTAAACATAAAATTTCGGTAGCAAAATTTTTTAAATGTTATAACTTGACATTTGATTGAAGGATCTTGATGATTTTTGCGGATCTGGAGTCCTTATTTCACGTATATTTTATATGGTCTAAGCAATTTATTTGAGAGTTGAAATTTACACATTATTCCGGGTCGATAATAGACAAAAACGTAGCGCATGACGCGCTCTAAGGTTTGGCATTATTTTAGTTTTTGTAAAAATAAATTCTCACCTTAAGTATTTAATATCCTTCTCACTGTTCTGTGCAAAACTCTCACCCCAGTTTGTTGTCTCAAAGAGTCATTCAGTTTTACAGAGTTCTTTGTCCACCCCATGCCCATATTTCAAAGTAGACATTTGAAAAATTAATGGACGGACAATTTATGCTTCTCAGGCTATTTTTTTTTCATTTATTAAAAATTACCAATACCAATTACCACTAAGTATCCCTATCCATACATACCTAATATTTGTTATTACAGTACATGTTTTTTAGGGATTGCAGGAACCTTTAAATTAGGTTTAGAATTAGAAATTTTGTAAAAATTGACTTTTGGCCGTTGTTAACCAATCTTGTATATTATAATGTAATAAATTTGTTCTTGTCGATACGTTTTTGTCTATTATGGACTCCAAATCCGTAAAAATCATTAAGAACCGTCAATCCAATTTTAAGTTATAGCATTTTAAACATTTTGCTACCCAAATTTCATGTTTAGCAGTGTGTACAAGGCCTAAGAGCCTTAATCCAAAAACTGACAAAAACGTCTAGAGATATTGATGTTACCTTAGTAACGAACCATATTGCAACGACCAAAAAAATTGTTTGCGGAAATTTCAGTCATACAAACTTTTTGATTTTTTGCATGACTTCATTGATCACCCCGTATATAATAAACCTATAGTCCTACGATAAATATGCGTCGTACAGCTTAATCCGAAACAAACTAGCTCTTAAAATCTACAATCCGCGTTCAAAAATTTGCATTCCTATTGAAAATATTGAACTTTAAATTTTGCCTAAAAATCTCTATGTGTAAGTTCGAGTGGCCAGCAGTTTATAACAAAAATAAGTCTAAAAATAATATACTTCTTTGAATAGTTCCAACTTTCATGTACTTATATTTAAACGCATTTCGGATTAAAATATACTTTAATAGAATGCATTGGTATACTAAAATAGTTATTTTTGTACCATGCCGTAAAGTTACTTTTTCGACCGAATCAGAAATTTGCGGTCGAAACATAGCAGAGGCCAAGCAACTTCTGGTTAGGCCAAACAAATCATACACAACATTGTTTGTACTCGGACAAAATATTGGAGAAGGTGAGTCATATGCATGATCAACACTGTTGTCTATGAAAAATTTTATGGGGCCTAAAATTTCGTTTTGTCAAACGGTGTAGGAAATCAATTTTAATTGAGAGGTCAGATATAGTGTCCTGGCGACGGCGTTATCTACGAAATATTAAAGAGTTTAGAGTCGCTAAAAAAAGATATACTACATCGATGAAACGTGGGTGAATGCTGGACACACGGTATCTAAGATATGGCAAGATCCTTCTGTAACTAGTCATCGCCAAGCTTTTATAGAGGGATTATCTACAGGTTTGAAAGCACCATCAGGTAAAGGATAGCGCCTAATTGTTACCCATATTGGAAGTGACAGTGGATTTTGGAAAATAGTGCTTTTGTGTTTATATCGAAAAAAAAAACAGGAGACTACCACGAGGACATGAATGCAGAATGCTTTGAAAAATGGTTTACTGAAGTATTACAGCGTGTAGAAAGAAATTCAGTTATTGTACTAGATAACGCTTCTTATCACAGCCGACGAGTTGAACGCATTCCGATAATGTCCAGTAGGAAAGCGGATATGCAAACCTGGCTGCGGGATAAAGCAGTAACATTTACTGAGGAGATGCCATAAATATATTCAATATGTTGTCGACACAATAGCTCGTGATCGTGGTATTACGGTACTAAGACTTCCCCCTTATCACTGCGAATTCAATCCTATTGAACTAATTTGGGCGCAAGTGAAAGGGTTTGTAACTCGAGAAAATAAAACTTTTAAAATAGCCGACGTTCAAAGTTTATTAAAAACCGGTATAGAACGTTTAAAACCTGAAGATTGGCAGAATGCTATTTCCCATGTAATTTAGGAAGAAAATAATATGTGGCGCTTGGACGGTATGACCGAAACGGTAGTTGAACCTTTAGTCATAACTTTAAGTTCCGACGATAAAGACGATTCCAGTGATAGTTCTGCAGAATCAATGGATTACTAAACTTCATAGATTTAGAATTCAAGTGATACCAAGCTTAATTTACATATTATTATAATAAACAAAATACAATTATAAACATAGATGAATTATTATAACAAAAATAGATAACCAACCTACTTTCATCTAGTAATATTCACAAATACCCATTTAATTTGCCAATATAGTATTTCTGCGACACTGGAAGAGTGCATTTTGATATGATAACGATACCTTTTGCAGTTTTAAGGCACACCTTCTTCAATATTTTGTTCTAGTATAATACCCCATTTAATTTTCCATTAGTGTTTCCCACTGGTATAATATTTACATATTTTAACGATAAACAAAACAAAATTATAAACATAAATGACTATTACTACAAAAATAGATAACCAACCTACTTTCATATAATATTATTTACTATTACCGCATTTAATTTGCCAATAGTTTTTATACGCCACTGGCGTAATTCATTTTGGCAATAAACATGCATTTATGACTAGTTGGCACGTAATACCGATAACCTCTGCAGTTTTAAGCACCATTCATTATGCTCTGGTATAGTATTATTGTTGTACGTGAACAGGGAGGAATCACCTTCAATATTTTGTCCGAGTATAGACGGCTCGTCAAGTAGATCCAACATTTTTTTTTATATTCTTGTTCACGAAAAGAGACTTATGCAAGAATAGTCTCAAATTTTTATCGTTCGAATAAAAATCTATTGTTAAGTAATAAAATTACAGAATTACTAACGATAAGTGTTTATAAAAAGCGGCTGTAAAGTAAATGCGGACAAAAAGGTTATACTTTAGGGATGTTAATAAATCCGTAAAATGTAATTTTTTGTAACAGTCGCTTAAAAAAATTGTAGGATGATTTACGGCAATTATCAAAAATATCATAAACATTTAGACACCCCTAATTTTTCGATTAAATAAATATATTATTAACATGAATAATAAGCTCCCAAAGTTTGAATTCAAAATTAAAAAAAAAAAAAATTGCGTTCTTCCTGTTAAATGTTTGTGCCGCCGAAGCCGTAAGTTGTGATCTTCAGATTACTAACAACATGGATTGTATTGATGTCAAACCGTAGCATTCTATCGTAACTCACGACTGTAATACTTTATTTTCGCAAAACGTGAAATAGAAACTTTAGCTATAATATACAAGATGATTCAGAAGTCTATGAACCATTTTCGAAATGCAGTTTAAAAATAACGGATTTGTATAAGTGATGCATTGATTAGTGTTCAATTTATTGTTTATAGACGAACCCAATTACATTATTTCTGAAATTTTCGGAGATTTTCGTCACTTTTTGACATTAATTGATATGACGTGACATTTTGACAGGAAATAAATGTTTAACTGTCAGTGCTGTCATTCTTTCGCTTTTTATTAGTAATTTGGCTTGTTTAATGTTAGTGTATTTACAATTTTTTTTTCTTTATTAGACTTAATTAGACTTGTTTAGTGTTGGTGTATATTTTGTAAAATCGGTTTAAGTTAAGTTCAAAACAGTTTTATTCAAAACAATGCCATTGGGAGCAGAATCAGTAGCCAAGGTTGTAGTTCTATCTGATGAAGGTTATAGTCAACGTGGTATTGCTGGAATACTTGGTGCTGCTCGTAAAACACTCAGAGATGCCATAAGGCGTTTTCGAGAGACAGATTCTTACACCAGAAGGCCTGGTCAGGGCCGTCATCGCTGCACTTCAATGAGGGACGATTGTTTTGTTGTGAGTTGTGAGCACGATTTTAAGAGATCGGTTTTGTACCGATGTTGAAGCCCGTACTCGTCTTTCTGAGGTTGGAAATTTGGAGGTCAGCGAGAGAACCATAGGAAGGAGGTTGGCAGAAAGGAATCTTACAGCGAGACGCCCTTATCGAGCACCTCAGCTTCGCCCGCATCACAAAACAGCTAGACTTCGTTTTGCGCGTGAATACGGTATGTGGAATATGGATCAGTGGAAGAATGTTTTATTCTCTGACGAGAGCAGAATTGCTTTAAAATGTCCAGATGGCCGCCAGCGTGTATACAGACGCCCGACAGAGCGGTTTGCTCCGTGTACTCTTATGGAAACTGTGGGTTATCAAGGAGGCTCAATAATGATATGGGCCGGAATTTCTTACGAGGCTCGTACGGATCTGGTAATTTTTGCTAGAGGCGGTGTAGATGCTCACAGGTATGTTCAAGAAGTTCTTCAAGAACATGTCATTCCTTTTGCGCCATATATTGGCAACGACTTTGTTCTTCAACAAGACAACGCACGATGTCATGTGGCTAGAGTGATTACGCAATACCTTAACGAAGTTGACATCAGAACTTTGCCATAGCCAGCACAGAGTCCAGACCCCAATCCAATCGAACACATTTGAGACAACCTAAAAAAATGGATTCGAGTACGAAGACCAGTTCCAACCACTATTTGAGAGCTGAAAACTGCTGCGGTGGAAGAATGGGAAAACATCCCACAAGCTGAGATTCAAGTCATCGTGGATACCATTCCACGCAGGCCTAGTGATGTGATCAGGGCAAGAAGGGGTAACATTGGTTAGTAAAGTGAATTTTGTTAATAACAATACTTTTTTGTCGATAAATTTCATGTATTGCTCATCTTATTCAAATAGTTAAAAATTTTCAAAAACTGTTTTTCTTTTATTTTCTAAAATTAAACAAAAACGTTCATTTGATTGGTATTTGTTTGTACTTATACAATAAAAAGTAAACAACAAAATTAAAATTACAAATATCTCCAACTAAATAAAACATTGGGTGGGCGGTTAATTCTGCCGTTGAGTATATAATTCTTTTATTAACCTTGATTTTTTCCTGAAGATTTCATGTTGATATCGGTTTTTGTTTCTGTTTTAAGACTTTTTAATATTTCAACTCCCCTTAACCCACTCCACTTTTATACAGATTTTATTTTAGAATTAATAGGCTGATAAAGCTTGATTTTTACTAAACATTTCTTGGTAATTTTATTTCTATTTTTTTTTCTCAATATTTCAACCCCCCTTTAACTCCCCCATTCTTAATCAGATTTTCTTCAAAACTAATAGGCTTCGTCCCTTTATAGAGCTTTATTTTTGGTAAAAATTTGAAGTTATCATTTTTCGTTTTTGAGTTAGGATTTTTTTTTATATTTCAACCTCTCCCTTAACCCCTCCATATATAAAATCAATAGGTTTAGTCAGCATATAGATCTTTATTTTTCCTGAATATTTCAAGTTGATATCATTTTTCGTTTTTGACTTATCGTGCGGACAAAAAAAAAACGTGATATCGGACGGACGGTAGGACATTTTTAATTTTTTTTTTTAAATTTGATGAGAAGAACTTTGGTACAAAAATTTGAATCCATTGATATAAAATAGCTTTATTTAAATGATCCAAAAACATTTTCGTTCCGCCAATCTTCAAATATAAAATTATTGACTTCAAATAAATCAAAGTACGACTCTAAGTCGCCATTTTGATTAAACTTTTCCGTCAGTTAGGCATTACTAAATATGTGTATCTATCATATGGCAAAAATAGTGTTTATATCGTCTCTACTTTATTCTATCTCGATGCTGATTACAGACTACGTGAAGAGTATAATATTGTAACGATAGTCTAATTTATTTATAGTTTATTTATTTAAAACACACTATTTACAATTTTTTATGACGTACTAATTAATTTATATACTACTTAGGCACTAACTCACAATTCTAATTTATTTATTACAATTTAACTTTTCATTCCAATACTTTATACTAAACTGAAATTGTCAAGTCAAGAGTAAAGTACCTTTATTCTTTATACGACTGATACAATTTGATATCTGATGGTTGTATTTTAGGTTTTAGACCATGCTCGACTTTTTATAAAGAATAACTTTTTCCCAATATTAATAATAAAAAAGATTTTCATATGCCGCCAATTTACGTTCCTTTGATATAAAAACGATTAAAGCTCTGTACCTAAAATGTACACCTACAGGGATTTCTCTCAATTTTCTAATGAGAATTTTACTCTAGACCTGTCTAATGCAAACATTGAATATATCTACCAATTAAATACTGTCGATGACAAGGTTAATTATTTTACAAACACAATAGTGCAACTATTTAATAAGCATGCTCCTTTAAAAACTATTAAAGTCACTAAAAATAAAGCTCCGTGGCTTACTGCAAACTTAAAATTAATGATGCCCCTACGTGACAAAGCACTAAATAAATTTAAAAGAACTCAACAAGTAACTTACTATAATTACTATAAAGACCTACGAAATTTAACCAACAAAACTATTAGATCAGACAAAAAAAGCTTATCTTGAATTTCAACTTCGAAATCAAAAGCGTAACAACATCTGGAAGGAATTAAATAAACTTGATGTACACAGTAAACCAGTAACAGATATACCTGAGAATGTATGCAATGTTCAAGAAATTAATAAATACTTCATTAACATTACTAATTCTAATAAAGTACCTGATGATGATCTACTACAATTTTATCAAAACACGACAATTCTAAACGAAGGAAATTTTTCATTCAGTCATATATCCGATGAGGAATGTTACAAACAAATGTTATCAATAAAAACACAAGCCGTGGGTGTGGACAAAATTAATATCAATATATTATTATATTGTTATCCTTTAATTATCCCTTACATAACTCATATATTTAATTTTATTCTAATAAACGCTTGTTTTCCTGACCTTTGGAAGAAATCATATGTCATTCCTCTTACCAAGAAATCAATCTCTTGAGTCATTTTCTGATCTATGACGTTTTATGTTGCATATCCAAAGTGTTTGAAAAAATTCTAGACAAACAAATTAGAAAATATTTAAGCACTGATCTACTTCATTTGAGTCAGTCTGTTTTCGCAGTGGCTTAAGCTTAACCACAGCATTACTTAAAGTTACTGATGATATTCACATGTGATAATAATCTGTTGACCATTTTAATTCTTCTTGATTACTCTAAAGCTTTCGACCTCATTAATCATTCACTTCTTTTGGCTCTCTTGCACTGTTTTGGATTTACGTATAATTCTATTAATTTCTTCAAAAGTTATGAAAATAATCGATGCCAGGCCACCGTCATAAAACAAAACTCGTCTGATTTTTCTTTTATTAATTCTGGTGTTCCCCAGGGGTCAATACTAGGTCCACTTTTATTTGTCATGTATGCTTCTCAATTACCATCTGTTCTTAAAAACTGTCAGATTCACACTTATGCAGATGTATTACTCTTTTGAAGAGAAAAATATTCAGGATGCTTGTAATAAGATTAATGATGACATTTTGTCACTCGTTCATTTATCTATAAGCACTGTCTAAGCATAAATTCCTCTAAATCAATAGTTCAACTCTTTGGCCGACCTGTTGCAAGAAAACGTAACCTTAATAACGTAAATATTAGCTTAAATGGAGATCTCTTAATGCTGCATCCCTCTGCAAAAAACTTAGGTATACATATTGACAACTAACTACGATTTTCATCCCATATACCAATCATTACAAAAAGGTCTTATTGCAGTTTAAAATTATTATACTCTAATAAGAGTTTACTTGATAAAAAAATTAAAATAATGCTGTGTGGTTCACTGGTTTTATCACATGCAAACTACGGAGACGTAATTTACATGCTTATTAAACAGTGATAAAAAAGGTTGCAAAAAATTAAAAATTCATGCGTACGTTTTGTTTGTGGCTTGAACAGAAGATATCGTGTTTCTGCTCATTTAAAAGAATTAGGCTGGCTTAATATGGCTGAGAGACGAGCATTACATGCATGCTCGCTCTTCCAAAATATTTTAAATTCTGTAACACCTCCTTACTTATATAATAAAATATCTTTTCGATGTGATGTACATAATATAAATATACGGTTTAAATCCAAACTCACACCACCACTTCACAAAACTCATCTATTTCAGGGATCTTTCACTTATTACGTATCTTGGCTTCTTAATAGGTTACCCATGCATTATCTTAGTTTAAACAATATTAGGTTAAAAAATTATGTAAAACGTTGTTAAATCATTTAAAATTTTGAAGTTTTGGGTGTTCGCTGTTTCTGGTATATAATAGAATATTATTCATTTTACGGTTAATTAATAGAATTATAATAGATTACCCTTCTTTCGGTTTATTAATATTATTTACTTATGTAAGTACTTTTTTTTTTTGAAATATTCTAGTTAGTTTTAGTTTTACCGGTTGAGTGGAAGAACAGGTTCTAGTATTGCTCCGGCATAATAGAAACTGAACTCTGCCTTTTGGCTATACATTTATTTTGTCCTAAATTATAAAAAATGTATAATTTGAGCCAATAAAAACATTATTATTATTATTCCGACGTCGTTTGACGTTTACCCCCTCCCTACCTACCAAAAACCTTTCCAACTTCTGCCCCTACTATACGAACCTTAGAAACGGACTATTTTCAATGCGCATGCGTCTGATGTCCTTCTGATGATCAGATTAACTGTTGGAACACACCTTATATTATATTAACACCGTATGATCAGCGTAATAAATTATGTCATGTTTATTCTATAACAAATTTGGAAATCATTCTCCAACCCCAAAACAAACTAAAGTAAAAATTAAAAATCTGACCTGAAAAATGCCCAACCAGGAATCGAACCTGGATCCTCGAGTTATAGCTCAATGACCGAACTGACAATTTGAAGGTATTAGATTCTAGCCTACAAGCAATCTCCGGTGCTATAATCTCTGGTGACCTAATTGGTAAGGCAGTGAGGAGTAAACTCGAGGTTGGATTCCTCGGTGGTCAGCTTTTTAATTTTTCTTGGGCCATCTTTGAATTTGGGATATTGAGAATGGTTGCCTTAGTTTCGTAAAAGGAATTGGGATATTCATTTTCAGATTTCCAAATTTGTTATACCTTTTTTCTTTCCTTTTTTTCAATATTTATTCTATTCTTTTTAGGTACCTATCAAACAACAACCCATTTTTGAAATTAGCGCCCTTTAAAGTCGAAGAAGCCTACCTGAAGCCCGATTTGTTCGTTTTTCATGACGTTATGACCGATGCCGAAATCGAAACGGTCAAGCGATTAGCTCTGCCAAGACTTCAACGAGCAACCGTGCAAAACTCCGTAACGGGCGAGTTAGAAATTGCCCAATACAGAATTAGCAAATCAGCTTGGTTGAAGGAGGAGGAACACAAGCACATCGCCGATATATCGCAGAGAGTGGAAGACATGACGGGATTGTCTATGAAGACTGCCGAGGAGTTGCAGGTGGTGAATTATGGCATCGGTGGTCATTATGAACCCCATTTTGATTTCGCTAGAAGGGATGAGTTGAAGACTGCTTTTAAGAGTTTGGGCACAGGTAGGCCACAACATATATAATAATATGTAATCTTTATTTCTATAAATATTATTTCATGGACAAAAAATATAGGCTATTTTCACCTATTTTTCTATTTAAATCGAATTGATTTGTGAGAAATTAAGAGGAACAAAATTATAAATAACATTTATTTGAATGATACGTGTGTCTGCAATTAAAAGGTTAAGGTATGATGTGTCTATCTGGTTAGTTTCATTCCTTTATTTTTCTATCTAATTATCATTTTTTATAGATTTGCATTATTACTAATGCCCTTCCTATGGGGCCTCAGTATTGCATTCGTGCAGACGAAAACATTTTCTCAACCCCGCTTTTTAATTTTTTCACGTTTCCGATCATTCCGAGTCCGAAAATGCAAAAAAAAATATAAAATGTTTGTCCCATTTTTTAAACAAAAAATAACTTTGATATAAATATCACTTTCCTGGAGTTCCTATAGTTTAAATAATTTTTATATTTTTACCTTTTCTGGTATATATCTCGCTTTGAAACCAGATTTAAAAAAAAGTAATTTGTTTTGACTCTACAAACAGAGGCGTTACCGGTGACCCACCGAGAATCTATATAGCCAAATGCCTTTTGACCTATTGCCATTTTTGCTCTCGGTAGGTAAGCTAAGGCGGAGCTTTGATTTGTGCTGTATTATTTTAATATTTATTTTTGAACATATACAAAAGAATCCCTAAAAAATAGCTGTCGTAAGTCCTTCACTTTTTGTTTTCAATATAATCTATCTGAGGGATACCAGCGGTAATTCTACTAAAGAAATGTACAGCATTTTCAGTTCCTTTGTTCCTAATGTGGTAAGAAATTAGTGAAATATATAAATTAAATCTCTTAGTTTATTTTTTTATAGAATAACTAGCTATTGCCCGCGGCTTTGCTCGCGACTTTGCTCGCATGTAGTCGTGTTATTAATATAAAAATATACATAACTTCCATTTCCAGTTTTATTGATTCATTTTTATTTATTTTTACTCATTTTTATTCACTAATATTCATTTTTATTTATTTTTTATTCACTTTTATTAATTTTTATTAAATTTTATTTATTTTTATTAATTTTTGTTAATTTTTGTTAATTTTTATTAATTTTTATTAATTTTTATCAATTTTATTAATTTTTAATAATTTTTTTTTTAATTTTAGTTTATTTTTATGATACTACCATACAAAAATCTAAAAACTATAGAGCACGTAATTATTTATGCTACAATTATAATTTTCAAGTTCCAACGTTTAAAAAATGTATACTTCTATACAAATTTTCACCCCCGTTTTCCCCCCTTAAAATGTGAAAATCCAAAAACCCTAAAACACGTCATTATTAATTTGTACTTATTAGCTGCAATTCCAATTTTCATGTTTCTAACTTCAAAGAGAACAAAAAATATATACTCTTATACAAAATTTCACCCCCCGTTTGCCCCCCAAAAGATGTTAAAATATAAAAACCCTAAAACACATTATTATTAATTTGTACTCAGTAGCTGCAATTCCAATTTTCATGTTTTTAACTTTAAAGAGAACCAAAAATATGGATACTCCCAAATAAATTTTCAACCCCCATTTCCCCCTTAAAATGTGAAAATCCAAAAACCCTGAAATACGTCATTAATAATTTGTAGTCAGTAGCTTCAGTTCCAATTTTCATGTTTCTAACTTCATAGAGAACAAAAAAAATCGATAGTCCCATACAAACTTTCACCCCCGTTTTCCCCCCTTAAAAATCCAAAAACCCTAAAATACGTCAATATTTATTTGTGCTTAGTAGCTGTAATTTAAATTTCCATGTTTCTAACTTTAAAGAACAAAGAGTTTCATTAAAAGCTCCCTCTCCACATTTCCTCCCATTTCCCCCCTTTAAAGTTAAAATTTCCAAAAATCCTTTCTTAGCGGATGCTTACGTTATAAAATAAAACCTATGTTCCAAATTTCAGCTTTCTAGGCTCAGTAGTTTTGCCTGTACGCTGATAGGTCAGTCAGTCAGTCAGTCAGACAAACAATTTTATATACAGGGTGATTTATAAGTACTTTGACAAACTTCAGGAAATGATTCTTTGAGTAATTTTAAGGTAAAAAGTTCATATAAACATGTGTCCGGAAATGGAGGGTTTTCAAGATACAGGGTGTTAAAGTTTTAAGAAAAAAAATCGTTTTTTTATCATATCTTTCATACCACTGAAGATAATTTAATGAAATTTGGTACACGTTGTTTTACCATAAAATGACATTTTCTGATGCTATTAACTTTTTTATTTTCATCAGTGGCGTCCCTACTGTATTTAAACTAAATATTATTGAAGAAAAAAAATGGTACGCCACTGGTTTTTCAAAAATAAAAATTATTTATAAAATCTACATTTAATTTGGAACAAATTTGATCTCTTGACTTTTGTTCGTAAGACGCACCGTTTTCGCGTAAAAAAATAAAAACCATTTTCATACATGACTAAATCGCTAAAAATTTTTTGAGCGTACTTCTAGCACATTTTTCAGTAAAAAAAAACCGATTTCCCTATTAAATTTATGTAAAAAAGCTACCCTTGTTAGAAGTCGTTACGTTTTCTAGATATTTGGACTTGAAATCTTCAAGTCGATGCATGTTGAAGTTATCAGCATTATTTTGTTACACAAGAGTGCCTAGAAATGAATTTGACATTTAGGTAAGTATTTATGGTAACAACACATTATGTGACAGTTAAACACTCCTCGTTAAGTTTTTTTTGGCTTTATCATTGAATTGGTAAAGTTTCTGTAAATTTTAAAACACTCATTTAGAAAAATGGATTATTTAGACAATAATGCCTATTTAACCGACATGCATTTCGTTTATGGCCTTGCGGATGGCAATGCGCTCGAAGCGAGACGTATTTACCAGGAGCGATTTCCTAATCGAGTACTGCTCCAACGTTTTCCAGTCTCCACCGTCGTATGACCGAAACAGGTAGCTTTAAGAGGGCAGCTGATATTGTTGGAAGACCACGTGCAGTCCGAACCTCAGAATTGGAAGAAGTTGTTTTGAACGCTGTCGAGGAGAATCCAGAAACAAGTACAAGAATAATTGCTGAAGCTCTCAATTCTACTCAGTCCACAGTTTGTAGAATTATCCACGATCAACAATTGTATCCATACCATATTCAAAGGGTGCAAGCTCTTTTGTCACGAGACTTTCCTCAACGCATTAATATGTGTCAGTGGTTTTTGAGGAAATTGGCTGAAAATTCTCAATTTTTAAGATTTGTACTTTTTACGGACGAGGCAAATTTCTCCAAAAATACTATCACAAACTTTCATAACAACCATGTGTGGGCTCTAGAAAATCCGCACGCAATTAGTGAAAGGCATTCTCAGTATCAATTTTCTGTAAATGTATGGGCGAGAATAATTGATGATTATTTGATAGGCCCTTTCTTTCTTCCGCTCCGACTGGATGGAGAAACTTACAGACACTTTCTAGAAAACGAATTGCCGGGATTACTTCAGAATGTACCTTTAGAAAATCGTATCCGCATGTGGTTTATGCATGATACGGCTCCGGCCCATTTCAGCGTTGTAGCCAGGGAATTCCTTAACACTGTCTATCCAAATCGATGGATCAGTAGGGGTGTAGAAGAACCTAACCAGGCGTGGGCACCAAGGTTCCCAGATCTAAACCCGTTAGATTTTTATTTTTGGGGACATTCGTTTATAAAACTCCAGTAGCAAACGAGGAAGGACTAAGAAACCGAATAATAGACGCCTGTGAAAGAATAAGAAACACACCAATAATTTTTCAGATTCAATGACTAGAAGATTCGCTGAAGGTGGACACTTTCAACAATTTATTTGAATACAGTTTAATTTCGTTTATTTAATTTAATTTTATTTAAAATTTCTTGAAATAAAATGTTGATATTTCTTGCATATTGCATATGTTATTTAAAAACTACTGATTTTACACTCTCCGGATATTGATTTGCATTTCTACCGACTTTGTACAAATTTCTTTACGCGAACAAAAGTCAAGAGATCAAATTTGTTCCAAATTAAATGTAGATTTTAAAAATAATTTTTATTTTTTTTAAAACCAGTGGCGTACCATTTTTTTATTCAATAATATTTAGTTTACATACCGTAGGGACGCCACTGATGAAAATAAAAAAAGTTAATAGCATTAAAAAATGTCACTTTATGGTAAAACAACGTGTACCAAATTTCATTAAATTATCTTCAGTGGTATGAAAGATATGATAAAAAAAACGATTTTTTTTCTTACAACTTTAACACCCTGTATCTTGAAAACCATCCAGTTCCGGACACATGTTTATATGAACTTTTTACCTTAAAATTACTCAAAGAATCATTTCCTGAAGTTTGTCAAAGTACTTATGAATCACCCTGTATATATAGTTTTGAAAATCCCCGAACCCCAAAGGTGAAAACACATACTTGGAGATTTGAAAAAAAAAGCCTGTCGTCAAATAAAAAAGGAGCAAGTTCTCAATTCGTCGGATTATTTTTTAATGTATATATATCGTATTGAAAAAGCCTACACGTATTATAATAAGACTGATTTTATAATAAGCCTACGACATATATAATTCTCTACCAAGTTGTCCGATTTCTATGACTCTTTTTTTTGTTAGGGGGTATCTCTATATAATTTTGGTCAATATATTATGATGATGGGATTCATGAGAATCATCAAACTCTTCAATTTACAAGGGAATTTACACGATTTTTGAGTCAATTTTTAAAAATTACTTTTATAACTTGTTTAATCTATTGCATAATAAATATATGAAGTGGAAGTTTTTTGTTCTTGAAAACCAAACTGGGATTTAGAAATTACCTCAAAACATTGAATGAAGTAAATAAATAAGTCATGCTTCAAATGGGTATTTTGAAGATATCAATAAATCATTTTAACAAATTGACCAATCGTGGACACGTTAGAGCTTCAGGCTAAAACTAAGAGAAAGGAGAAGATTTAACTATCACTTAGCTATAACTAATAAAGATATGTTTCTTTGAAATAGTTTATCATTTACATGCAATTTCATATTTGTAAGGGTTATATTTATTTTCGATAAACCAGTCAAGTTCCTACAATCAACAAAAACAAAATTTTTTAAACAAATTCATTCACGAACATTTTCTAAGAGTACAGCCAGATTGTGCATTAATTTTATAATCATTTACCTTAACTTGTACGTGGCGTATGCATCTAAGGCGCTCGCAATCATTTGCGAGCAATTTTATTGTTAAGAGACACCCCGCTTCGAATCCTAGAGAAGGCCATAGTGTGAATTTATTTGCACGATTCTCTATAGGATTTGATGGATGTCGTATTAGCAGAAATTTAATTTCTGTTGATATGACATCAATATTATAAAAACCGGATTTTCCTTACCTATAAGTCAAATGGCATTATCAATCATCTTTAAGTCGCCCCGGAGCGCCACGGCAAATAATAGCCGTCCTTTTCCCTACCCAAGTTGCCCAGTCTGCTTCAGGGGGTCTAAATTCACTCGTAAGGGGATGAATTAGGGAGAGTGTTATTATTTTTTTATTATTATATGATTAATACATATGTCCGACAACGCTTTGTTTCCGAGATACAGGGTGTTAAATGTAATCTTTGTATCGAAACATTTTGATTAAATAAATACGAAACATTTTTTAATTTTAATTTATTTTTTATTTTTTAGGTTTTTAAAGAATAACTTTAGTTTAAATTCTTTTTTTTTTTACAAAAGTCTGAGTTTTAATTTTTTCACTCGAAAACTATGCAAAATTAGAAGAGACCAAAAAGTTATATTTTTAGTCGCCTTATCAAAATTAAACAAAAATATAAAAATTTCAAAAAACTATAGGATGTAGTAACAAAAAAAAAAATAATAGATTTGCTTCTTAGGTATGGCTATGGGCATTTTGGATTCACGCTAATAGGTCTAAAAGATATTATGTTGAAAATGGGGTATTAACATACTGCGACCTAAAATATCTATTGTGCCTCCGTCTGTCGCTAATGCAGCAAGGAAATGTATCGATGCCTATAACAACTTTTCCAATCCTATCTTCTCAAGGAAGTGTAGGATTTGGAGTGTCTTCAAGTTAGGTATATTGCCCTCCTAAGTGCAGTGCCCTTGGATTCTGAAGTGTCACACAGTCAGAATGTGAATGGAGGTTTTGTCCTCCTCACAGAATCTGCACTCAGTATATTCTACTACTCTCAGTTTACTAAACGTCTTTTGAGTCGGCAATGCCCGGTAAGGATCCCTGCTACAATGTGTAGCTTGTTCTTGCTCAGACAGATACAGGCTTCCGATCTTTCCTGGTCGTGTTCACCTAGAAGTATCTTTTTATTTATTTATTTATTTTATTTATTTAATTTATTTATTTATTTATTTATTTATTTATTTATTTATTTATTTATTTATTTATTTATTTATTTATTTATTTATTTATTTATTTATTTATTTATTTATTTATTTATTTATTTATTTATTTATTTATTTATTTATTTTTAGTTAAATTATCTTTTTTTGAAACGAAGCTTTTTAGAACTTATTGTGATGTTTGTTTATTTTAAACAACAGTTTATTTATTAATAATTTATTTAAACACTTATTTATTTTACAACACTATTATTCTAATTTATATATATTTCGAATGTCTCTAAACTGTTCACTATTTATATTCACTGTCCATATAATAACTGATACAGCGTTATTCTCCACCAATATTTATATACCAATTTAAAATTATGGTGAAGGTTCCAGAACGTTCTCGCCAAAAATTAGAAACACTATCACGTTATATTTGGAATAGACTAGAAATAGTATCCCGTTGACTCTAGAGTGTTAGCGAAAGTACCTCCGCCATAGTCGTCACATATGTTTGGTCTAAAGGGGTTTAATAATGCCTCAAAGGCCAAATAAGACAGAGCGGGACTTGGAGGGTTAGAGCATGACTGAATAATGAAATGGCTCACATAACATTATGTTTATTAAGCAAATAATTTGTCCCATATCACCCCGGTATATTTGTATTTCTAAAAATAGTTTCATAAACTTCTCCATATTTTAACGTATTTCCAAAGATTACACGAAATTTAGACTTGCAAATACAGAGTGTTTGTAGATAAGTGTGAAAGATTTTAGGGGGTGGTTGCCAGTCATTTTATTAAAAAAAGTTCCTATAAACGTAGGTTAAAATATGCTTCGTCTCTTTAATTTTTTCAAAGTTTTAGATATTGATAATTGACTCGAAATTTACAAAACGTTTTGGCGGGATAAATGTGAATTTTTTGAGGTGAGTCGGAATATATCTACTTGCGTTCGTGGCGTTCACTTTTTTTAAGAAAAAAATGGTGTGTCACTGGCTTTTTTCCATTTTGATATTTTTGTAGAAATTCGCTATCAATTCTGAATTAAATTTGTCTGTTGATTTTTTTTTTTTTTTTCATATGACTTACAGTTTTTGAGCAAAATAATTATAAACACTCTGTACCTCGGATACGAAGCATATTTAGACCTACGTTTATAGGAACTTTTTTTAACAAATTAACTTTGGCAACCATTCTCTAAAATCTTTCGCACTTTTTTACAAACACCCGTATAAGCAATTTTTTTTAGGAACGTTCTTTTTTTAATTTTGATTAAGCACCAAATAAAAAAAAAACATCAAATTTTCTTCAGTAAATCATTCAAGGACTGTTACTACGAATTAAATATTTTGTTTGCGTTCTACAAATTTATTTATAAATCGTTTTTGCTGCAATAATAGGATCTCTAAAAGGAGCCGCATTTATTTGTTAATGATCTTAGAAACCAGCTACATGTAATGATGTATCTCTTATGTAATATTCTCTTTCTGCGGTTTATTATTGCATTGTTATGTCACGATGGTACTTACCTTTACATTTTAATATATGACCGGTACTTATTCCAAAGAATAAAATAAAATTAATAGTTATTTCCAATATAAAAATGTATTTACTATAAAATAAAGATGGTTGGCATTGGGGAATCCATTGGTATTGTATTAGGATCTTTTATATGTTTAATTTCTAAATTTCTACTGTCCATTTAAATCAAATGTCAAGTTTAATTTGTTGTAGAAATTCATTACGGCATCAAATGTTTTTTCTTTCCTTGAAACATAACGACAAAGTGATATTTTTATGTGCCATCATCATTTAAAATTATTATTATCGCAACACAATGTAATTATTTTCGCAGGTAAAAAAAAATTGTAATTTAAATATACTACTGATTGCTTGTTGCAAGAATACAGGTGTGTATTTATTATGTACATTTAATAACAATAAAAATTAATTCTTTCTTCAAACGTTAGATAAATTGGATAGCATTAATCAGAAAGGCACCAACCAACACAATGTTAGAACTGAAAAAAATGAGATTAAAGTATCTTTAAATCAGAGTAATTTTAAAAAGTTTTTTTTTTTATTTATTAATTTACGTTATTTTTTCCTACGATTTTTGAAATAAAAATCAGGGTATTTTTTCTTGTTATTATACTTTTTTGATCATTTTTTGTGGGTTGGTTCCTTTTTGATATTTAAAAAATCATTAAAGAACCATTATGCATGGTTCCATTCTCTGAAATGCGATCAATCAGAATGGAACCAATCAACACGATGTTAAATCTGAGAAAAGTGAGGTTTAACCCCTTACCGCATGTTTTTTTTTATTTGCTTAAAAAAAGATTAAAGACGGGAAATAATATATATACATTAGGAAAAATAGAAAAAAAAATATTTACATTTTAAAAGGATATGGACATAAAATAAGGGTATGTGCCATTTATGGCACAGCATGTGATTAAGACTTGTATAAAAACAATTTCTGTCTTTGTTTATACAAAGAAAAGCTTCACATTTCGCGAATTGTATAATTTTTTCCAATACATCCAGGGTACTTGCACCTTTGTCTCTGACTTTGCCAATTTACCCAGTGGTCAAGTTTATCGGTTATAACTTTCCTGAATAGGGAAATCTGTGGTTGAACCACGATGCTTTTTCACCTGTAGCTCACCTTCAATTGGTAGTTTTGGTCAACCTCTTGGTTTAGTGAGGGACTTATTTGCTTTAGTTAGGCATTGGTTGACTTATATTCACCATAAAATAATATTGGATCCATCATGTACCTAAAAACCAAATCAAAAAAATGTGTTGGTTCAGTCATATTCATGTCATAATTGCATACTGTGCCATATATGGCACAGAGAAAATAATGGCAATAACTAGTATCTAATATATAAAAAACACCTCAAGAATCTATCACCAAAGTCACACTTTCAACTTACAATATTTTTTCAAAGAATAATTTTCGATAATTTCGATAATACACAACATGTAAATGTCTATTTCTCAAACGATCATCAGGTGTTATGCGCCATTAAAAAATTGTATTGTAACTTTCGAATTTATCCACTAGATATCGCTCCATGCTATTATACCCATGCCATGGTTTATCAAAGTAATAATCTATGCGTCACAGAGTGTGTTTATAAACACACACAATTTATAAATAGACTAAACACGCTTTGTGCCATATATGGGCTAGTATGCGGTAAGGGGTTAAGTTAAATTGGTTGCTAAAAGACATTTTTTCTACGATTTTTAAAATAAAAATAAATAGTCTTTTTTTTTGTTTTTACGCTTCTTTAACCATTTTTGTAGGTTGGTTCCTTTTCGATATTTTAAGAAACAGTGTACAAAAATTTGAGAGAACCATTATGCAATTGGTTCTTTTCTCTGAATGAAAATAATAGGTATTATGGAGATTTATAAAAACAACCAGTTCTTAAGAAACAATATGCATCATAATATATTGGTTTAAAAAAAAAATAAAAAAATAAAAATTAGGCCCATTTATTATTATATTAATCGAAACTGTCAGGTTCAAAGTCAGGGGGAATACAAAATCCATCAATGTAATTTTCCACTGCCGAACTACCTGATAAACTTTTATAAAAATCCCTAGCATCATTTGTAATTAAATTAATGTAGTAAAGATTTTAAGTCTTTTAACTTAGGTGCTGCAATATATTTTCCCACATTGGTTGAAGGACATTTTTAAAGCTAATTCCTTTAGCCAATTTGCGTCCAAGTTTCAGATTGAAAGTTATTTCGTCAGTACAGTTTAAGAGGTTCTTCTTTGAGTATCTTGATTTCGCGAATTGTTTACTTTTTCCTTTTCTTCACTTACTTTTCTATTAACAATAATTTTTTCCAATTGTTGTGTCCCAAAAAATCTGTAGCGTTTATTTCATTAACAATAAACGGTTTCTTTTTTCTAGCACTTTTCATTACTTGGATTTAGTCGTTCAGTAAGTAAAGTCTTTGTACATGTTGTAATGCTCCTTCAAAATAGCTAAAGTCCGTGTCATTGGGCAAGAAACCATGCCCAGATACCAGATACTTCATTTGTATTGTTTGGAGGGTGGGATGAGCTTCAAGGCAAAAGCCAATTTTATATTTCTGTTGTGCTCTCCACAAGAATCACTCCACAAAACTAAGTTTTTCGTTCCTTTTTCTACGCAATGTTCAATATGTTTTTCTAGACAGGAACCTATCTCTTGAGCCCCTCTACCTGCTTGGTATTCGGTCCAAACAGCAATAACCTTGACTTTTTTTGATCGAATGGACGCCGGCGTTTAATAGCCACAATTTTCTTTTATAAAAGACTATGTTAGTAGGTATTTGGGAAAGAGGTAGTGTTTTTTCTAGGTCGAATATTATGCATTCGAATTCTTTATTCTTTTTTGCTTCTAGTCCATCTTCATGCATAATTTTTCTAGTTACCTGCCACAAAAATGTATTGTGACGAAAGTCTAATTTATTTTTAGTTTATTTATTTAAAAACACACTATTTACAATTTATTTCAGACGTACTATTTAATTTTATATAATACTTAAATACTAACTAACAATTCTAATTTATTTAATTACACTTTAACTTTTCATTACAATGATCTATATTAAACTAACTGTCCGCCGACGAGTCGGCTATTTATATTAAGTCCAACTCCTACTAGAAGTCTCCAGACGGTCGTCTCGAAAACTCTATCCCGAGAATACCGATCAAGGAGAAGTGACAGTAGCTGTCGGTGCCTTTGATATCGGATGTACCTTTTTCACAGTATGACTTTGACTGATACACAAATTAGCACGCTGAGAAAACATGCTTATTTTCTACACTGAGCGAAATAGTTTGGCAAATTATCTGAAATTATTGTTATAGTCCATGCGCAAACGTTACAATGTGATTTAATTACATTGAAGTAAATAGGGTTAATAGCAATGATGAAATTTCGGCACCAAAGTATAATTCATTATGTAATAATTAATTATTTATTATAAAAGTAAAAGACGTTTATTATTTTATAATTTATCTATCAAATTTGTTGGTTTATTTATTGTTAAAAATGTTTAAATTAAATTACATTTTCCTTAACTAAAAATAAGGTAAATAAAATGAAGGGTGTCAAAAAAAATTTAGGTAACAATTAAAAAGATATTAAGTTTGAGAGGTTTAACTAAATATTTGCAATGTGCATATATTTTCAAAGCTTTTAGGTTTAAAAAGTACTTACATATTTTTAGAATTTCTAGATTTATATTATATTAAAAGGACTTTCAAGTTTATCACTCATTTCTGTAGAAACAAGTGTTTTCTCGCCAAGTTAAACCAGATGTCATTTAAGGTTTATGTATTTAGAGTTAAATACCTGGCCTGGCTATTACCCAGATAATACAAATATGTCCATTGGACGTCCATTCGATATACAATTTTGGATGTCTAGACGTCCAAAAATGAGTTTTCTGGACTTCCGACATCCAATGGACGTCCAGTGAAGTATACAAATGGCACACTTTTGACCATTCAGAGGACGTCCAATTCTGGAATATATTTGGACGTCGAATACTGGACATTCAAAAAAGGTCCAGGATTATATTTCCATTGAGACCACATCCCCACTTTTTTACAGAAACGCAACTCACCACACACTATTTTATATTATTAATAATTTGTTTATTATTTTTGCAAATCCCTATACACCATTTATTTATTTTTTATTAAAAATCGCTTGACCTGAGCAGGGATCGAACTCACGATGCATCCATTATCGTTTTACGCTTTCAATCGCTAGACGAGCTCGACCAAGGAACCACTTGAAAACTTTTTGCTAGATACAGTTCTAATTGAATAAGGTTTTAAACTTCTGCTGATAGAATGAAATGCAATAAATTCAATTTGTCAATTTTTAATAACCAGTTATATTAAAAAAAAAAGAAGTATATCCCACATAGCACACGGACGTCTAAAAGACGTCCTTCAGGAACATAAAGGACGTCCGAGGGACGTCCTCTTTTGGTACCGGGACGTCCATTGGACGTTCTAATGTCCCGTTTCCGTCCATCTTTGGGACGTCCCTGGAACATCCCAAAAGGGACCTTTGCGAGACGTCCTAGGGACGTAAATCAGACGTCTGAGGGACGATATTTGATCATAATCTATAAAGGGTAATAATAACAAAAATGTTAACAATAAAAGAGCTTCATTTAACAACTTTTATCCTGTAAAAACTAGCTAGAGTTAAACGATTTCAGTTTACAAAAAAAAAACAGGAATTAATTAAATTTAACACACAGCGCTGGTAAGATGAAACCTTGGGTCCTACTTATAGCTTGTGTCGACATAACTGAGTATTATAATTTTGTCAAAATTAGTTTTGTTCCAACTCTCCGCCATTAAGGTATTTTCTTTCCGTCAGCGGCTACGGCCAATACACATCACTTATTCTCACCTCAACACAAAACACTTATTTCACTTTATAACCACTTTACCACCAACATCAAAAAAATAACAAATAACACCATGTAACCTTCTTTTTTCTTTGTTAATCTAACTCACTTATATAAGTTAATTATTGAATGCCGAAAATTGTAGCTGTTGTTGTTCATTTGGAAATAAATGATAGGTTAGGTTTTCTGTCCTCATACTCTTGCAAAAACAAAACGTTGAATTTCAAGTTATCGATTCAAAGACCAACGATGCTAGTACATAAAAAGTTCCATAGACGTCCCATTAACGTCCCGGACTCGGACCGAAACCTAAATGCTTTGTCGAAACGGGACCAAAATAGGACGTCCAGAGGACTTCCTTCGAAGGACGTCCTAGTGTTCACTGTTATCGGAAGTCCAGTGGACGTCTTATTTAGGTCCGGGACCAACTGGACCAACAAGGGACCAAATCAGGACGTCCTATTTAGGTCCAGGACCAACCGGACCAACAAGGGACCAAATCAGGACGTCCATGGGACGTCCTGTGCTATCTGGGATATAGATGGGTATTATCTGGTAGGCTTAATAAATAATGACCTAAGATGGACGTCCACTGGACGTCAAAATACTACTGAACTTAAAATTAAGTCCAAAAACAGACGTTCTCTGGGTATCGATATTCAGCTTGTCAATTTAATTAGCATAAACGGACGTACACTGGATGCCCGGATATGGACGTCCTGACCCTCAAATAGATCTAAAGTGGACGTCCATTGGACTATGTGTGCATAGACGAATTTTTAGAAATAGTACTTATTTAAGTATGCACCAATATTTCCAAAATCAACTCAGTATGATTCATTCAATAAATGTAAATATGAATGGGCAAAACATCTTTATATTGACATAATTGTTACTTACAATTTAACCATAATAAAGGGAGTTTGCCCACTTTGACCAATCCTAATTGAAATACGCGAATTTATTATATTTTTTTAAATATAATTTCAAAATAAAATAAACAAAATCTGCAATTCATTGTTTATTAAATTTATTTAAAAGAAGAAAAACATATATTTCACAAAATACAATACCTACATATGAAAAATAAAATGTCAAAAATGATTAAATCATTATACTTAATATTTATGCATGTGATAAAATTCTTAGTTTCCTAATAACTTTTTTGGCACATTTTATATCTGTATTAGAATACCTAAGTGTGTAAAAATCATCATCTCATTACTACACAAAACAAACACCAAAAAATATCACTTAACATTGCTCACGTACTAAACACAATTTGGACAGACTTTGACAGATAACATAATTTTGAGTGATATACAACTTATTTTCGCACATGCGCGTTACAAAACGGTACATTGAAAACACCAAGCTGTCGCTTCTCCTTGATCGGTATTCTCGGCTCTATCTCTGACTCAACGACACACTTTGCCCGTTCTACCCGTTTCTCGAGCCGCAGCGGCATTCCCAGAACAATCCGTCGCCTCGAGCACGAGTTGGTTGCCTTCTGAAGGCCGCGCTTGCTTTAGGCACAGGGTCGGATTAGGAATTTCATGACAGTATGTTTGTTGTGTTTTTCTTTTAAAGTGTGTTTTTCTTCACCTATTGCACACTTCAGTTGTACCGCAAAAGAATCACATTTATTACAAGTGTCTTTTTCAAGGGATTATACTTTAAATTAAAACTATTTAAGAATATTCTTCTGTACGTTGAAAAAGTCACTGCATTAATATCTTTAATGATTTCCTTTTTTTCTTTTCATCCCCTTTTTCCATTCTTGAAATTTGTCCACCTGTTTTTCCCCAATCAAATATTCTATATAATCATACATTTTGACCAAAGTCATATCTTGTGAGAGAAATTCAGAATCGGTGTTACCTCGCCGGTAATACGACTTGTAACGTGGAAGTTTATTGATGTGCTTTTTGATAGCTTCTAACTGTTTTTCACTAGTTTTATTTTTCCCAGATAGATGTGGTTCCTTTTTCAGAAAAAAAAAACTATTTAAAGAAATCGTATATAGGAACCAATTTTTGTTGAATATACAAATGCTTATATTATAAAAATATAAAAAAAGTCACGGTTTGGTTCTTTTCTCTGAAATAAAAGAGTGGAATTTTGTATCAAAGAAATTTTTAGAGTACAAAAACAAAAGAAAAAACACGATTTGGGGCTTGGTTCTTTTTTGCTAAAAATAAATAACAATTCCGTCAATTCCTATTCAAAAGTGCAATTATCTCAGATTTGGTCATTTTGTGGGTTAGTTCCTTTCTGATTAATGCTGTCCACTTGACACTTTGCTATCAATTTTAACATTCAATTTAACTTTTTTTGATAACAAGGCGGAGTAAAAGTACTTTTCCCTTCTTTAAGAGTGAAAGCAAATGTAACAGGCTCCTTTAATGGTGAAATCCCCAATTTTTCATATAGACAAAATATCCTTAGTTTTCTATTTTTTATTTTTTTAAGTTTAACAAAATATGTTTTTAACGTTGAATATCAGGTTCCTCTTGTTAATGATAATATACTATAATAGTTATTTATGCAACCAGTTACGAAATGCCTTATTTTATGTAACGAGTGAATATTTGCGGCATTTCGTGATTGGTTGCATAAATAACTTTTGTGTTGATTTAGAGTGGAAAATAAGGACCAAAACAACATTATTACTAGGTTGTAAGTTTAACCAAATTTTATTTTTATGAGTTAACCTGCCGTTTTTTGATATAAACTTTCCATAATAATGTATATGGATTTTAAAACCAAAAATTGTTTATTTTTATTTGGTTTCTTTTCGCAACTGGTGACGTAATGAATTTTTCATAACCAGTTTCATAATGTTCAACATTATGCAACTAGTTGCGTAAAGTAGACCATTTTGACACTTGCTGCGATTACAAAAAATGTCAAAATTAGAAAAATTTTATTGTTTTTATTTGCTTTTCTTTCAAAATAAACAAAAAAGGCAATATAATTTAATCAAAATTTGCCCGTAATTTAACAATGGTTTATTGATAAAAAATAACATATGTATTCACAAACCATGTTTAAATTAAAATAAAACAGAAATGTCAAATCCAGTTTCACATAATACGAGTTACCGCTTCCCTCAAAAAAAAAAAACTATTCCTTCGGCTAATGCCGCAACAGGCATCGAAGTATATCCAAACGATAACATCAGAAAAAAAAAATTCAACACTTTACCATTGATTTTACTTACCAAGAAGAACGTCTTTTCTTTCTTAGATCGGTTTCGTCCTTATTAGAACTCATCAGCAAGAAATAAACATTCTCGATTCCAATCTCTAATGGAATCTGCAAAGGAGTTAAATTCACTCACCTATTTTATTTTACGTCTTGGTCACATTTGAGTTGGGATTTTTTCCTTTTTAATTTTTACTTTCCTATCTGTATACATTTGTGAAATCGATAGAAAAAATCTAAAGAATGTCAGTTTGCAAAAATTAAAATAATTAAATAATCGTTTGTGAAATATCTCTATGGGATGTTCATTATAATGTTTGCTTAGGGTTTTTAAGTACTTGTAATTAATTAATTATTTCAGAGTTGATTACAACTAATTAACCGAATTCGGTGGCCATAAACTTTTATTAAATTTAGTGCAATATATGTTGAGTTTAATTTCAACATCTTTGTAGATATCCACATGTTGAGCAGTTGACTTCCATTTTCGTTTAATAATATTAATAAGTGATCCACAAAAAATATTCTAAGTAGGCCTTAGAAAAAATCACGGCTGTTGTAGCGTACAGTTTTTAAGTGTCAGTTGGATTCAAAGATATCAGATAGAATAGATACGTCTTGTTAACATTAAATTTGTTCGCAACATCATCCTGATGGTACGCTCTTCCTATGTTGTCAGATCTCTTCTTTCAAATATCCTGCATTAAATTTTTATTACAAAATTTACTATTCTCTTTAATAAAATCTATTAAAAAAGAAAAATTACGAATTTAAAGCATCAATATGAGTTTTTTATTCATTGCAATAACTTGTATTTATCGTCGTTTACACGTCTATGTCGATATTAAACATTCTGGTTCATAACATTTAATATTGGCAAAATAAAACATTTCGTTGACGGCGTCAAGTGACAGCTGTGTTTTTTTGAGATTTTCGAGAATAAGTTGAACATTGAACTGTTTAATAAGAACATTTAGGATGATGAGGAAATGTTTAGTGTGCCGAAATATTTGGAATAAGAATGTTATGCGCTCATTTCATAGGTAAGGTATTGTTAGCATAAACGGAGTCATATATTATATGGAAAAAGGTTTGATTTATTAAGATTTAGCCAATAAATAATTTTTATAAAATATAAATAAACCCTTTCCAAACCCTACGTCCATGTCTGAGGTACCCCTTTCCCCGTCTGGTATATGGTGCGGACAAAAGTTGTATTGGTTATACAGTGTGGAGGGCGCGTTTATCTTAGATAATATAATGTCTACGGTTGTATTTAATTCAGAGCGGTACGCAGTTATCACGGACATGACTCTTATCTCTGTCTTTGTCGGTCATGGCCTACTTTAGAAACATTTTTGTGGATCATTTTTTATTATAAAAACACGTACATCTTTATATTAAGTACAAAGAATCTGTTTCAAGAGGAGAGAAGAATGGGCGTTTGGTCCCTCAAAACTCAATGTGAACTATATGTTCCTGTGATTTGCTATTATTGTTTCTTGTTTTTATATACGATTGATGACACTCCATAAAATCCCCAATTCTTATTTGATACTATCACAGAGCAATCGATAATTGATTTATTGTGGGAATACTGTCAATGCTAAAAATATAAGTGATAGAAACATGTTATTTGTTAGAATGTAGGCTTTTACTTACAAATCATTGTCCGATTTTAAAACTTCAATGTCATAAACATCAGTGGTTGACAGAACAGAAAATCGTGACACCGACCAGAGATGGGAGAAAAATAACGATATCATAGATATACCGTTAAATAATTTGTAAAAAAGTATGGAATAAGTAAATAAACATTATTATTATTATTATTATTATTATTATTATTATTATTATTATTATTATTATTAACTAAGAAATATGAGAAAATTGGTTTAAATCCTGAAATATGCAATTGTTTCTATATGAAATGTTTCCACACATGCCCAAAGTGAAAACAAGCCCAAGAAAAACTTGGGGATGTGCGGCTACAGTCATTTCTTAATTTCGTAGTGTTAATTGGGGATTATACTTTTATACAAAAAAATGCATTATTATTCATTTTAATTTTAAAATAAATCAAACCAAAATATCACAAAATTTAAAGTGATTTATTTTTCTTGTCGTATTTCAAATGTTAGATATGAATAATATATTAAACTAAAATATTTAATACTAAAAGATGGAGGGTTTAAGTTGATAGGGAATTAAGAAGTACATTTGATGTCAAACACTATTGAAATATCGTTTAAAAAATGCCTGTACATTTTTCTTAAATTGGCAGTTTAGCGGCTATTATTTCGGATAAAAAAAGATGTCAAAAATGAAAGCCCCTTATATACAGGGTGTATCAATAAAAACTCCCAGGCCGGATATTTTGGTAAGTGGTAGAGATATTTTAATTCTGTAAAAGCCAGTTCAGAGAGCACTAAGAGAGCATCAGTTTTAGATATAAATTTATTTTAAATAGGTCAATATGTAGATGGTGCTGCACTCAATATTTTTTTTTTTTTCAATGGGAGGGTCTTTCTTGTGTAGCGCATCTAGTAAAAAATGAATTTTTAAGCAGATTTTATTCTATGAAGTAATTCGATAAATCTAGCCATTTTTGATATACAGAGTGGGCCACTCAAAACACTCTCATCCTGTTTTTCAGCATTAATCATTGGATTTTATGAAAATGCTAAAACAGGTCGATTTTTATTCCAAATTAAAAAAAAATACAATACAGACATCTGTCATGTGTCAACCCCCTCCCTTTCACTTCTCCAACAACTTAACTAAATAGGTAATGTACCATGTATGGCACATCATTGAAAAGGTAATTTAATGAGCGATTCAGAAATATTTCTGTACATTGCGTTACTTAAATTGTATCGCCCTCTAGTGCGATAAAAAACTACTACGTATTATAGAGTGTGACACTACAATGTGTAGTACATCATTAAAAAGGTAATTTTATGGGGAATTTAGAAATATGACTGTTCATTTCGTTACTTTTAATTGTACCGCCCTCTAATGGGATAAAAGAACTGTACTTATTATAAACAGTGACAACTTATTTGAAAGCAAATGTAATTACTAATTCAATTCACCACATAACATTAATTAAATATCATGCATTATTTTAAACATTATTGCTAACTTTATTTTGTTGCAAGTGCAATGTGGAAATATTTATATTAATGTTATGTGGTGCATTGAATTAAGAATCAAATAAGCTTTCAAATGAAGTGTCACACTTTATAATACGTTACAGGTTTTTTATCAGGATAGAGGGCGCTAAAATTAAAAGTATCGCAATAAACAGTCATATTTCTGACTTCCCATAAAATTACCTTTTCAATGATGTGCCGTACATGGTACATTCCTTATTTAAAATTAAGGGGTTGGAGAAGTGGAAGGAAGGGGGTTAGTACATGACAGATGTCTGTATTGTAAAAATGTGTTCAATTTGAAATAAAAATCGATCCATGATTAATGCTGAAAAACAGTATGAAACTGTTTTGAGTGACTCACTCTGTATATCAAAAATGGCTAGATTTATCGAAAAAGTTTATAGAACAAAATATGCTTAAAAATGCATTTTTTATAAGATGCGCTATATAAGAAAGATCCTCCCATTGAAAAAAATATTAAGCGCAGTGTTATCTACATATTGACATATTTAAAATTAATGTATATCTAAAACTGAAGCTCTCTTAGCGCTCTATGAACTGGCTTTTACAGAATTAAAATATCTCTATTACTTACCAAAATATCCGGCCTGGGAGTTTTTATTGGTACATCCTGTATACCAGCCTTGCTTAGAAGCGCCTCTTGCTAAAATGTTTATTATAATAATATTTCCTTCAATAAGTTTTAAACTGAGAATATTATACCTAAAAATAATCTCTATAATTTTTTTTGCAGGAAACCGAATCGCTACGGTCCTATTCTATATGAGCGACGTGGCTCAAGGTGGCGCGACCGTCTTTCCGATGGTAGGAGCTGCGCTCTGGCCGAAAAAGGGTACCGCCGCCTTCTGGTACAACTTGTACCCGAGCGGGGACGGTGACACGCTAACCAGGCACGCCGCTTGTCCGGTTTTGGCGGGATCGAAATGGGTGTCAAATAAATGGATTCACGAGTTTGAGCAAGAATTCAGGAGGCCTTGCACATTGGAAAGGCCGCCAGAACATTTAACGATATAATTCTTTATATAACGATGAATGGCCGATATTTCGAAAAATTGTCATTTTAATTGCGTCGGAATTACTTGAATGTAATCTAAAGTACTTACCGTTTGATAAGATATTTTGGTAGCCCTATTCTCTGCTCCAATTTACCCAAAGTAAGACAGAAGCTTGTACCTATAGGTGAAAAATTCTTCGTTTAATGATAACATAGCTTGGCTTAATAATATACACCCATTCCGTGTCCTGTTTAACACGTTCCCCTTCCAATTCCGTACCCGTACCTATTTATTTACCTCTAGTCTAGAAAACCATATATCGTTTTATTTGGACTCATTGTCTTATTTGTATCCAATGGTTTATTAGAAATTGCTGAATGCAATGTGGCTAAAAAGCAGTTTCTAATATTTATCTAATCATTATTTGAAATATACTGCTAGACGATATGTTTATGTAGTTAAAATGTTACAGAAAGTCTTGGAAAAAACTTTTGATCGTATAAATACACCACAATTTTTTGATTTTAATATAGTTGACCATGATGAAAGCGATGATAATGGATATTTTGAACAAGAGCGTCTCACATTAAGGGGAGGAGGGGGTCGATATAATATATCTAAGCATTAAAACACTAAATTTGAACTATTAACAAATAACTTATTAATTTCTAGATGTAAAAGTGACGTCACAATTAGGAGGAGGAGGAGTCAAAAAAGACGGGGGTGGTCAAAAAAGATGGGAGTCAAATAAGACGAGGGGGGTCAAAAAAGACGGGCTGTCAAAAAAAAAACGCGGAGGTAAAAAAGACGGACGTTCAAAAAAGACGGGGAGGGATTGGTCAAAAAAGACGGAGGGAGGGGGGGGTCAAAAATCATGAAATTCGTGTGAACGGATTAGACTTTTGTTAATTAAGAAGTGGGTTAGTTAGTTTATAGACAACGTGATATATTTGAGGTCAACTCAGCTGTTGCTAGTACATCATGTTATACCAGAGCATTGTCTAAGGAAAACCTTATGATAGTCTAACCCAACTTAAGAAACATTACGAATTTGAACAAAATTTAAGCAGAAACGAATATGTATATACCCATAGTAGAAGCGGTTAATTAATTTCATCACGGTACGCCAAAAAGTTTCGTTCTAGACCCAATTTGACAGTCGAATCATCACAACTGACAATACCACATTCTCCAAAATTGAAAACATCAATTAGAGTACCACCTGTACCTGATTACGTACTAATTACGTACTATCAAAGTCAAATAGAACAAGAAGCCAAAAAACCAGTTTAAAGCCAACCTCACTAATAAAAAGTTCTTCAAATCTTCTGTAGTAAATAATACAAAAGTAAGAAACTAATCTTTCCAGTGCTTTTAAATGGATAGCACCACTTAAGAAAAAATCGGATCTTCAGTCAAAAAAGAACCAGAATCCATGCCAGACCTGTTCCATTTAGTTTCAAAAGCAAAGACAAATATATGATGTCGGAAAAGGAGCAACTAATTCAAAGAGTGTTGGAAGCTGAGAAGAAGGCTAGAGAATTCACATCAAACCAGTGCCTAAGTCTATTTTTCAGCACACGAGGGCATTTTCTTGAGTCCCAAAAAATGATGTGAACACAATAAGTTCAACGCCAATCCTCCGAGCGTGCTTTAGAAGAAACCGTTTAAACCGAAACGAGAAAACAGACCTCTGCTCGACATAGTCGATTTCGTTTTGAAAGCCGACGTAAGATTTGGAGAAAAGGAACACTTTGAGGATGGTTAAGGACAAGGATATGCGTTTGATAATGCTTCGGCGACAAGAAGAGATAATCAGGAGACAACAAGGGGCTGAAGTGGTTCAAAGAGTTCAAAGATCCATAACTTGGTTCGTTATGCATCAATGGAAATGAAAAAAATACGAAGCAATTTGTTTTTTTTAAGTTTTCATTTGTTTCTTATAATTTTTTCGACAGAACGTAAGATTTTTTTCTTCCTTGAGTCATTCCTTATACTATCTAAATTTCACGTCAATCGGATTAGTCTGAAAGAATTCGAGATATTTTTAAGATTTTGCATCTCAAGAATTCCAACTAGAATTGCTAATTATTGAGAATATATTTGAAAATGGAAACATATATCCTGTTTTTTACAAACAAAAGCAAGAAGACGATAATAAATTATAGAATTATAATTCTTCTATATTTTGTTTTTGTCAATTGACCTTTCCCATTATTTGATAATTTTCGCATTAATCGTGCGCAAAAAAAGCGCGGTACTTTTGAATCTAGTAATTTTCCAAACACTTTTCCTCGCACACTTGTTGAGTTATCTACAACGATTACCCCATGTCATCGATTCTGTATAGTAGGGAGCCAGTGAAACTTTTAGTACACATTTGCAGATGGCTAAATTATAAATATATCGGTAATTCTTACTCTGTATACGATGAAAATACTTTGTTGCAATTGATCTAGCGGTGAAATGCCCTGTTAGCAAGCAAGAAGGTACCTATACTGTGAACCGAATTTCAAGAAACTTTTTTTCTACTATGTTATGTTGAGAATGGGGAGTTAATGTCTATCGCGACCCTTCTAATCCTATTTTCTCAAGGAAGTGTAGAATTTGAAGTGGCTTCAAGTTAGGTATATCTCCCTCTTCTATTTGATATCCTCCTAGATATAGTGCCCTTGGATTCTGGAGTGCTACACATTCAGTTAAGATGTGCATGGAGGTTTCGTCCTTCTCCTCACAGAATCTGCACTCACTATCCTCTACTACTCTCAGTTTACTTAGGTGTCCTTTTAGGTAAGGATCCCTGTTACAATACGTAGCCTGTTCTTGCTCATGCAGATGCAGGCTTCCGATCTTTTTTGATTATATTCACCCAGAAGTATCTTGGCCTGTCTCAGCCCTAAGAGATTGTTCCAATTATCGGTTCTTCTACTGCCCAATTCTTTTTTAATCTCTCCTAATATTATGTTACTGCTGGTATCGCAGAACGGCTCAGGTCCTACAAAGAGTGTTTGAGCCCCTTTCCTTGCAAGACTATCTGCAATCTCGTTACCCTGTACCGCGTTATGTCCCGGAACCCAAGTGAGAGTAACTCTATTTTTCTCGCCTAGCTCATTCAATTGTTCTAGGCATCTCCAGACCTTTTTTGAGCTGATTACGTAAGAGCTCAGCGCTTAATGGTTGCTTGACTATCGGACATGATGATAATCTCTTGTCTATTATAGTTAAACTGGATACACTTCTCGATGGAGTGAATTTCCGCCTGGAAGATGCTTGGGAATTTTCCCAAGCTTTCGGAGTGCTTGGTTCTCGGCCCATACATTCCTATTCCAGTTCCTTCTATGGTTTTGGAACCGTCTGTATACCACTGAATAGCACGTCTTTTGGTTGCAAGCGCGATGGATTCTTGGCACCATTCTTTCTTGCAGCCCAGCTCTGTGGTTTTGAAGTTTTTCACAAAACTGTACTTCTTTTGCATTTTATCCTGGGGCATGTCCCAGGTATCTTTAGTCCTGAAGCAAGTAGACTTTCTTCTGATTACTCCGTTCCTGATCATTCTATATCATGTCCTTTTTGCCACATTCTCTATCAGCAAATGTAGAGGGGTGAGGTTTAAGATCACCTCCATTGCGGCGGTAGGACAGGTTATCATTGCACCAGTAATGCAAACACAGGGTGGGCTTTGTACTTTTGAGATATTAGCTCTCGTAGTAACTAGACTAGTTCTGTTACTCCAGGCTATAGCCCCGTAAGTGATGATTGGGCTCACTATTGCAGTATACATCCAAGTACGTTTGGGTTACATCCCCATCGTTTACCTGCAATGTTTCTGCATATCATTAGGGCTTTTGTGGCCTTATTTACTACTTCGTTCTCAAGTGTGTTTCAGAGAAGTTTGTTGTCCAGGGTCAGGCCTAGATATTTGACTTCATTTTTCCATTCTATATCTATCCCGTCTAATTTAACGGTTTTGAGATTAAGTTTTCTTTTCCTTGAATAGGCCACTAGTGTTGTTTTTGTACGGTTTATACTTCACGGCACCATCTTTTGGTATGTTCTAGTCCTTTTTTTCTACTAACTTTTGATTTAAATAATATCTGAAAGTTTTAAGTTTGCCCTTTTATGACATCATTTTCTACAGAAGCTTTTTTAAAACGTCATTGTCGAGGGCTCCATCGCTGCGTAGCAAACTATTTCCTAGTTCTACAAGATAAGAATAAACGATATATTTATAATAAAATTTTATCTTTCACTAATAATACACCTAAAAGTGTCACTGGCTCCCCTACCATTACTATCAAACACAACATCAAAATTACATTTGCCGATATATAATTGGAATTCAGGGTAGGAAACATAACGACAATAAATTTTGATGATTTTAAGCGGAAGTAGAATTTGCGCATGTGTAATATAGATCATGACTAATGAGAAAGGTCCATTACTTTTACAACAAATAGTATATTATGCATTAATTGCATGTAAGTTGCATATACTATTTTTTTCTATAAGCAAGAAGCAGTACTTCAATTTGATAACATAGTTTAATATATATATTTTTTTAACTTTTGGTAATCTAATTTTGATGCCTAAAATAACTAATACAATTTTTTAAATTAACCACAACGTTGAGTAACAAAACAAACACAATGGGCCTATTTATTGATGCCTAATCACTGCAGTGCAACCCGCCCTCTCCCTCTTTACATATAGTTCTGTTATGCGTCTTCCTCAGGTAAAAATCGTTAAGCAGTCTTATCATTTTAAAGTATCCAACATTTTAATATTTTTATGTACGATGATCTAAGATTGTCTAATGAAAGAAAATTACATAATGCGCAAACGGTAATAAATTATCTTAGAAAATTATTTCTGTCGTTTAATTAGTAGGAGAGATATAGAAATGTTTACCTCAGTCCCCATATTTAGCACCCTTTGATATTTATTTCTGCTAGCCTTATTATGTTGACGAATTTGATTAAGAACGATTTGAACGTAAGTTATGTGTCGTCATTAGTTACTATTATGTGGTTGTTTCGTTGTTGGGTTATGTTTCTAAAATCCTGGCAAGTTTACAAGTTTCGGTCCACGTCACAAAATGTGAATGATCAACTTTGAATGAGCATTTAATACATTTTTAATAAAAACTTGAAATTGACTAAAATTTAATGAAAAATTTTCGAAAAATCGGCCTATAAATTCACGAATAACACCAATTCCCTTGGAAATAAAAAGAATCTCGTGTCTTGTATCGCCACATATCGAATTTTTCGAATTCTGATTTTGATAAAAGAAAACGTTAGATTTAAGGAATTTTTTGTATGAAAACGTGTATAATGTTCTCTTAAGTAAATGTTTTATATTAAATAATGTATATTGTGTAATATATTTTTATTATATCGAAATTAATTTTTCTTTCCACATGGATTTCCCTGTACCAAAAAATTTTTTTTCGATGGTCAGTACACAAAATCACATATTCCGTATTGTTTTTTAAACGTCAAAGTACACATCAAATTATTAAAACAGAAAAGTGTGTAACATTGTATTCACGTTATTTTATTTTACAACTACACATTTAATTAACATGAATATTTTCAATGTAACGGGCTCTTAACAAAAAGTGTAATCAGTCCTTAACGCAGCGTCTAGCGTAGAAAGAGTAAGTCAGCGGTCAAGAGTATGATGAGAGTAGAGTAAAAACACGAATCGCCGGTTTCCTTCGAGAACTGGTAGAAAAATTGAACGAGTTGGTGTGTGCCTCTGGTTCATGTAAGTCGTAATTAATGTTTAAATTATTTTCTGAATAAATTTCCATCTATGTTCTGATTTATAACTATTTGATATTCATCTATATGAATTTTTAGTAATCCAATTGCTACTTAATATTAACAATAGTTCTTTTATTTCATTCATTATCGTTATTAACAAGCTTGGTTTAACGTTTTTTTTTTATCAGATAGGTATTCAGTAAGTTATAAAAAAAAAACATTCTTTTTTACAGTAGACCAACATTTCAACTAGGGTTTCTTTGGTAGTTACTTAGGTAGTTTAATATATATTTTATAACATTTAATTTCTTTATTGTATTGATAAACCACACATACTCCGCGGGCATAAATATATGTTGCGCATTTAAAGCTTAAATGGCACCGCCATTTACTGTTAATTTTTTCATGCGAACACGTTTCGATAATTATATTTTGTATTACTCTTGGGAGTATGGAGTACTTTCAATAACTTGAATAATTAGTTATTATATTATTTGGCTATAAGTAGCAAATTTTCTGTATTCAAGGTTTGATGGTTTTTGAATAATCAATTATTGGTTTTGCTCTTCATATTGCCTTGGTTTGTGGATACATAATTGATAAGTAATTGTGTTAGATTATATAATCACTTGTTGCAATTTTTATAATCTTTTCATGGATTATTAAGTATTAATATTGTACATTTAAATTTTGAGATTTCAAAACGCAAATTTTCTTGCTTTTTTGGTAAGTTTTTTAATTAAATTTGGTTATTGCCTAAATCTTGGGTTGGCTTCACCACAGTACTTTTTCGCGGACGATTTTTGCGATACAGGGGTATCCCAAAAAGTCTATTATTATTATATTCATAAATTCGATCCAGGACCTCAGTTTGTCTGATCTTGGGGCCCCAAAGATCTTAACACTTGTCTCACATATACGAATTTCCGAGGTACACCGTCATCGTTGGATCCCTAATCGCATCACTAACACCCGAGGAAGCCAGTATCAGTGAGATTTGAACTTTGCAATCTAGTTTCTTCGATGTCAGAAAATACTAGTTAGTAACAGTCAGCTGGTTACCTTAGATTATACAAACCTTAGATGGAACATAAGACACTGCGCATAATCCCATTTCGAAATTATTCACACCCGCCAATCACAGTTGAGAACATCACATGTCTGACCGTTGTCCATTCAAATTTAATGTGTCAACGAGAAATAATTTGGTATTTTAGTGACTTAAATTTTGGAAATTAACGTTGAAAATGCCAAGATGTGTTGGAAAAAGCTTTATTTATAATAAAAGTGCGAAATGTTACGGGGATAAAAGAAACTTACATTTATTTCGGTGAGATATTTAATTTTTAAAGATTCTGTCGACGTCCATATTTGTTGATTTGAAAATAAACAGAATCGGACTTGGTCATTGGTACATGTTATAATTAATTTGGTGTCATCGGCATCGACTGCTAAGGTCATTAGCCTCGTGATCTGTGTAGGCTTTGTTACTATTTCCCAGCACCACTTTAGGAACAGCACTATTAATTAGAACCCAACAGTGAATGGTCGAGTGGGGAATCCTACCAAGGCATCAGAATTAATTTTAAATAATTAAATTAAATAAAAAATCTCGGCCAACGGTGGGATTCGAACCTGGGACCCTTGGATCCACAGGCAGAGACTCTACCACTGAGCCACCCACCTCCAAGGTTATTATTATAAACTGTTTACTTGTTTCATGGGGAATCTTTTTTTAGGAAGATAATAAGAGTAACATACAATCAAATACAAAAATATCAATTTCATTGCCAATTTATTAGTTTCAAACTTCACAACTGGTTTTAATAGTTTTTTCAAAACTATTTATTTAGTATTTCTCTATAACAGTGCTACTCAAAATATGCTCCGCGAAGCCCTGGGGCTTCGCAAAGCCTTTATGAGGGCTCTGCGAAGAAAATATTTATAATAAAAAAAAAAACAGTACTATCGCCACAAAATGGAGGGACCTGGCTTGAGGACCTTTTTTTGAGAAGTAATTTTTTTAAGTCACTAAGAGGAAGGAGAATATGATTTTACTTGAGGACTTTTTTTATTTTATTTTTTATGGGTGAAATGGATTTGGGATAATCCTTGCAAGGAATCTTTGGAATTAATCAAAAATAAATTAACAAAAAATGATCGTAGATGCATCAAATGTGGGAATAAGAGTCATGATATGTCATGTTTTTGAAAAAAATATTGAGAAACCTATAGCTTCTTCTTCGCGTACCTTATCAAAGTCCGAACAAAAATATTCCCAAATTGAAAGAGGGGGCCTTGCAATAATTTTTAGCTTAAATAAATTTAATGAATATTTATATGGACATTTCTGTATCCTAGTTACAGATCACTTACCTCAGATAAATATTTTTAACCCAGCTAAAGGTATACCCCAAAAAAGTTTGAAAAACACTGCTCTATAATAATATCCATTTATTTACATTTTATTTTCTCTAATTTTGACATATAATAATATCCATTTAATTTACATTTTGTTATTTTCTCTAATTTTGACATATAAAGTAATATATTTTGTAATCGCAGCAAAGTGTCAAGACGATCTACTTTATTCAACCATGCAGTTGCATGAAGTAGAATATTATTCAACTGATTACGAAAAGTTGATTATGTCACCAGTTACGAAATGAAAATCGTCGAAAAATCGAGAAATTAAGAAATCGAAAAATCGAGTAATCGTAAAATCTAAAAATCGAAAAATAAAAAATCGAAAAATCCAAAAATCCATAAAACGAAAAATCAAAAAAACCAAAAATTGAAAAAAGGGCAATGCATAATGACTTTTCACATTTGAAAATAAGACATTACGTTTAACAACAAAAAAGAAGACAAAAAAAGAAAAGCTGTAAATTGCGTTTTATTTTTTAAATAATTGAACACCGTTATTGAAAACTGCCCAGAAATGTTGAGGGTAAAATTTTGACGTACTCCTTTAAGGATAATGGGTAAAAACCTTTTTTTTTTCAAATTTCTCACGGGTAATGTTAAAAATCAGATCGGCAACACTGCACATGTCCCTTATTTTTATTATTACTATTGAAAAAAAAAAACGTCGTAGGGCAATCAAATACAATAATTTTGTGAAATATTTGATTGGAAGTACCTACAAAAGATTGATTGTGAATCATTCTTCAACATAATTTTATAAATAATCAAGTCAAAATTAGAAAAAATCTTATATGTAAACACGTTACGAAATGCCTTATTTTGTGTAACGAGTAAATATTTGCGGAACGAGCGGAGCGAGGTCCCGCAAAATGAACTGGTTACATAAATAGCTATTAATTGACTTCCCAATATTTTAAATCATTGAACATTATTTTCCGTAAATAATTAAATCATAAATAATTACCGGCATATAAGTACCAAAACATTTTTTTCTCTTCGAAGAGTAGGCTTATGTTAAATAAACTTAAAATATTATAACGAACGAAAAGGTAACCCATTTCTAATAAAATTTAATTATTGATTTTATTTTGATGTGATCGTAAAAAAAATCTTGTGTGTAATTAGAACAAAAAGTACTTTGGCTGTTTCGATAACTTTTTGTCTCAACAGCTATTTTGTTACAATAATTTTATAAACTTTTACTTAGGGTCGATTTCACCGTTTTGTTAAACGAAGTTTAAAATACTAAACGAAGGTTAAAATGACATTTTTATATTAACAAAAACGAAGTTTAAATTACTAAATGAAGATTAAAATGACATTTTTACATTAACAATGTCATTTTAATGTCCGTTTAGTAATTTAAACTTCGTTTGACACAACGGTGAAATCGGCCTTTAGCTAACTATATATTGATAAAGTGGTATTGCCCTTATCATAAATGAATCGTGTTAACAAATAAAGTCAAAAAAACGTCTCATAATTTTTCATCTTTTAGTTACCTACTAAAATTAGGTACTACAATACAAATATTTAAGTCCGGCCCAGAATATCTCCCTACTCCTTCCACCCAGTTTTTCGGTTTTGACAAAATTCGCGCAGCGACATATGCTTCCTATGTTACCTCTATCCTTTCTAACCTCTTTGCTGGTTACTAATCCAGGATCTGCATCAACCGAACTAGTCACTAGGACTAGACCGTTCTGATCTGACCAACTGTATGCTCAAACTACCTCGTGGGATCATTTCAACCAGAAAAATCACAGGGAAGTCAGTTTTCAACACACCTCGAACAAGTTCAATTCGTATTTTAATCTGTAAAGGCACGCGGTCGAATAGTTAATTATTAACTTTTTTTTATATATATACTCTGGCCTTCAGCCATTTATTTTCTTAGCCCTCAGCAACAAAACCTTATTGAAGCCTTCAGTCATTCTTTTTTTCGCCCTCTGCATAAAACTTTGTTTAATTTTCACTTGGCCATCAGCCTAATGTATTTTTCCTTTTTAAATAAACTTTTAAATTGAATTCAAAACTTTTAATAAGCCTTTCCACTATCTAATTTTCAGGACTATATTTCTTTTCATTTAATAGAAGGTACTCTTAGATATTTGTTCACTAAAAAATCATTTTTTTTTTCATATTTTTTTCTAATAAAAAAAAAATGATGGTGCCCTATTAACGAGAAAAGGTAAACATATTCAAGTATCCAAAGGCCGTACCACGACCTGAGATTAGCTGGAGTATAATTCAAGGTGAAATCTTTAAAATATACATCTTTCTAAAAAACTTAATAACAAACTGTAGTCAATTGATGTTAAACACTACAAAAACGCCAAGGGAACACTGCAGGTGAGAAAATCGATTTAAATCCGAAAACTGAAAAATGCAATTTTTAAAAATGAAAAAATGTAATCCCCAATTCTCCTTATTTCCAAAAATTGCATTTTTTCAATTTTCAGATCTAAAGCTACTCTCTCACCGTTCTTTGTCATTTCAAGTTTACGGCGGCCCACAGTGGAGTATTTGACACCGATTGTTGATCGAAAGGCTTAGTTTTATCTTTCGTCAGACTTCTTCGCATCAAACAAGAAATTATTTAAATATATTTTATTGTTTTAGAGGAAAATATACCAAAAATTCATAAACTTTTTTATTTTATTCAGAAACTTTTAATGTTTATCAAATATTTATGCTTCATGAAAAAATCATTGTGGGAATTAAAAAAAATTAACTGCGCACATACACACACAGGGTATTCAAAAAGTATAAAAGGTGATGTTTTTGTCATTTATGGTTTACAGTTTTTGATGATTTCAGAGATTAATAATAAAACAAAATATATGTCGTCTATTTCGTTTTAAAGGAAAAAAGCAAATGTATCTTTGAGGTAATATAACTAAATAATTCAGATAAACAAATCCTTGACACCGCGAGTGTAAACAAATATTGTTTTGACTTTTATTTTTGGAATTCAGCGTATACTTGATTTTCGATCAGATTTATCATGTTAATACTCCAGTGCGAAAGAATATGCAAGTAGCTCTCAAAATTATAGAACAGTGGTGCAAGGACCATTCACTGTCTATCAATTCCAAGAAGACAGAAATGATCCTTTTCACAAGGAAAAGGATAAAAATGGAATTAGCATTGGTGCGCTAATCAAAGAGGATGGCAGAAAAAACTTCCAACCTCGAAGATAGCATCAAACTTCTGCTGTCAACACACTTCCCTGACTCGGTCATCACAGACGTGGCGGACTGGGCAGAGGAAGAATACAATCCATCTGTCTATGATTAGCAAACTGCCAAACACATTGTAGACGATGAAAAAATTAGATGGACAATATCCACCTTCTCTCCATTTAAATCGCCAGGACCTGACGGTATCTATTCAGCCCTACTTCAGTGGGGTCTGGAAGAACTGACACCGCACCTGGTGGGTATATTCAGATCCTCGTTGGCTCTGAGGTATATCCCCAAAAAATGGAGAGAGGTAAAAGTGGTATTTATACCCAAACCTGGAAGGATGGATTCAACTGCCCCAAAAACATACCGACCAATTAGTCTGACATCGTTTTCCATGAAGAAATTGGAAGGGCTATGCGAAAGGTAGATAAGGAATGCGGTGATTACAACAACACCACTACACCCAAACCAACATACATACACCCCAGGCAGATCTACTGATTCAGCCTTTCATCTAGTTGCTGGCCGGATAGAATGATCCCTGGACAATAAGGAGTCCGCCTTAGGTGTTTTCATACACACAGAAGGTGCTTTTGATAAAACCACCTTCCCAAAGATAATAAATACACTCACTAACCAACAGGAATGTTCCACAAATGGTTAGTGGGTAGATACATAACATGCTCTCAAAGCGAGCAGTAAACATAAGTGTAGAAGATGTGAATATAAGAGGATTGGTTGCGAGGGGATGTCTACAGGGAGGGGTGCTATCACTTCTACTATGGTCCTTGACACCCTTATCATCCGCCTCTAATGATACAATAGCATATGCAGATGATCTGGTGCAAACAGGGAATTTTAAGAACATACTCTGCGAAAGAATGCAGATAGTTCTAAAAATTATAAAACAGTGGTGTAAGGACCATTCACTGTCTATCAATCCTAAGAAGACAGAAATGGTCCTTTTCACAAGGAAAGGGATGAAAATGGAATTAAAACCTCCAGAACTCCTAAACACAAAACTAAGCTTTGCAACAGAGGCGAAGTACCCAGGTCTCACCTTTGACAGCAAGTTAATATATGTCTGAAAAAGTGACAGTCTGGCTAGCAAGCGGTTTCTGGAGTTAACTATGCCTATCAACTTGTCCAATTAATGGTTCATTCTGATACAGGAAATATTGTTTCCAAATACTGATTTTCCTCAGTACATATTTATTTTTTAGGCATTGATGAGGTTATTTGATCCTTTGCGAATGATCTACGTTTTTACAATCATATATTACCACATACCACATCGGTTAGTCATTGGAATAAGAACTAATATTATGTAGATCATTTTGTTATAATAAGACTAAAATTGGTCCACCAATTTCAGTACGAATCTGATTCGTCCCGTGCTCACTCCGTTTATGAGAAGAAATACCTGGTTAATTAACACAATATCTTACAAACTACATACATTATTCTATCAAATGTTTTTAGTATAAACTGTATGTTTATTGCAATTAAAATTATCACTAGTAATACCACTAGAGGTCAAAAAATTTCCTGATATTAATTTGACCTCGCGTGGTATTCGGTAAGAAAATTCCACGCCGAATTATGGTTGAAAATTAAATATTTTTAAAATTTATTTTTCGTTTCTCAACAATGCAAATTATTTTCTCCAAGTCACCAGTGAAACATAAAAGGTGTTGTCGCCTTGATTGTTGAGTTGTCATGGTAACTAAGTGAGACCCTAACCTCGAATATAATTTCAGTTTTGAAGTTGTCAAGCGGCCCGACGTAAAAAAATGTTTCGCTGCAATTATTTAGGCCTTCAAATTGCTTATTTCTACTCATTGTAGTTGCATGGGAATACCATTTGAAAATAGAAAATAGTATATTCTTTAATTTTACGTAAGTTTTGAATAACTACAAGTGGTAGAAAATTGTTTTTCTGCGTTTTTATTAACATGCGTTATGAGCGCTTTAAAATGGTATGAAATTCATAACCAGCGTCAGCAAGCATCACTCGTAGGAGGCTGTGATCATTGTATTTTGATAGTTCAAAACATTAAATAACTCGCGTTTTGTTGCGATAAAGAATATTGCACAGCAAGTAAAACCAACAAAATTACCTATTTGTTTAAAAATGAATCGATTTGAAAATCATACGCTATGCAAAATATGCGTGAAATTGTCTGATGTAATGATCAATCATTGCACCATGACTTACTTACTCGGATTAATAGAGGATTGTGGCTCCAACTTGAAAAACGAAAATTTGTTCCGAATTATCCACGAATATTTGCACCTAAACTACGCAAAATTCAAAGTGCTGAATGGGAAAAAGGTGAATAAATTAGTGTCTAAATATTATATATATTTTATTGGACATAGACACATAATTCAAAGCATCCAAAGTCCTGCATTTTCGCCATTAAGAAGAAAATAAGTGGCCGAAGAATATAGAAAACACCTTAGCATTGTAACTAAAATGTATCAAAACTAAACCTATTATGTGAACAAATAAAAACCAGTCTGTCAAAAATGGTCTGTTATTGTAAACGTCAAAAAATTTCCAGTATAATTCGCTGTTGGGTACCCCACGAGAAAAAAATTTCCACTAAAATACCTCCGTTGCCATGGTGATCTGTCAAAAACACGTATTTTGATTGGTTCAAAATTACAGGTGTGGAATTTTCACAATTATTCCATTATTATAAAGTGGCCAGTATCTAAAAAGTTAGGAGAGTTGACTTAGCTCCACAATTCTTAGACCCCATTGATTATATTATGCTAATTTCTTGTTTTAACATTTTAAAGTTGTTAAATAACGTCTCCAATAGGTGCCTCTTTCTATACTAGATAGAATGGTCAATATACATACGCTGTTCCAAGATTATCTAGAAAGAAAATTACATAATGCACAAACCACAGATAAATTAATAAGTACATATTAATTTATCTATGGCACAAACGGTAATAAATTATCTAAGATTAATTTTCTTGGTTGTTTAATTAGTACGATTGATATGGTAAAATGACTCCCTCGGTCACCATATCTAGCACCCGTTGATATTTATTACAGCTAGCCTTATTCTGTTAGCAAATTTGATTAAGAACGATTTTTGGACATTAGGTTCTGTTATGTAAGTAAATTTCTGGCAAGATTTAAAGATGAAATTATTATATACGTTTAGTAGAACGCAATGGCCCATTTTTTGTTCTGTAGTCTGTATATAGAACAGATAATATCTCTGTGGGTGTATAAAAAATAAATTTCTGAAATAGCGTCTTAGAAAGACGGCAAAATATTTGTCTCGCCTCGGCTTCACTTTTAAACGCGCCGCGCGCCGGTTCTGTTCAAAATGATATTAAATTGTCGTCATTGTCGCCATCTATTAACACATAGCGAAACTTATAGTTATTAAAATGTAGGTGTCTTGAATGAAAATTCTTGAACCTGTTCTTGGTATTTGTGATTTGAATGGCCTGGCCTGGCCCCACGAACACGAAACGCATATGATTTCAAAACATCATCGGTAGTAGTTGAGTGAAGAGTAATCGAAGTTTATTTACACAGTGCGTTTTCGTAATTACAGGTGTTCGTGAAAGAAACTCATGTGATTATGCTCTAAATTAATTGTTGTGAATATGTTTTTTGTGAATAACACACTTCTCATTCAAGCTGGAAGAGGTAAAATAAATATTGTTTTTGTTTTTTTTTCATAATTACTGTAAAAAATCTAAATTATATAAAAGACAACAAACATTGGAATTTAAAAAGGTGTAGGTACCTAGTCTGTTTTTTTACTTGTTTACTGACCATTATTATTAAAATACAATTATTAGATATTAGCTTTAAAATTAAATAACTGAATAACCTTTAGCTATAATAATTCCTACATATTTAGTTAAATTCACTTATTTTTGTTATTTTCTAATACCTATAATAAATAAAACAATTATATAATAAAAATGCAATATATTTGGTAAACATAACCTCTCCTTCAATCCAAGTGTGCAATATTTGATATTGATTTTTTACAATTAGATTATGTCTGGGATTTCAAAGTCAAGGTTGTGTAATTTACCACATTTTTTCTGGAACTCATAATTTCAGATCATACCTACTATTAAAATTCAGCAGTAAAATGTTTATGAAAATAATTCAGCATGGATTATTAAGATGGCAATGCAAAGATAATGAATTGTATTCCATACATTAAATCATAAATCAATTAATTATATAGTAGTCTTTATATTTTTGCTTTCTCTAATATTACAAACATTTTTGAACACTTCAAAAATACTTATTGTCTTAAAAATTTTAAAAATGGGATAAAAATGCCCTTTTAAACTCTCAACCAAGGTACCAGACACTCATTCATTTGAATTAACATGATAAAATTTGCAAATAGAAATATCAATAAAGGAGTACCTCAAGGAACAGCTGTGACTCCAATATCTCTATTAGTAGAGCTAAGCCAGGAAATAGAGTATATTTACCTGTGAAACATTAGAATAAAGTTACAAATATGCTAAATTAGTGATGACATAATTTTGGTTCTACTGACAGATTTTTTTTTGAGTGCATTCCCAACAAACAATGAATTGTCGGGATATTGCTGGCCTTTTGCTGTAATTGAATGAATGCGGTGAATAAAAGATAAAAGCCTACTTTTGGCCTTTCGATAGTGGCCCAGCATTATGTTGGTTGAAGATGGCCTTATGAAGGGTAAGTAACTGTAGTTGGTAAAAGGCAAAAGGCTTTTAACTGCTGCAGACCCAATCCCAACTTACTTGCTACATTACTCAACGAGTGGACATGTACTATGCTGGTATTCACTATTCAGTTTCATTGTAATTTCTTACTTTTATATGTTGTTAATTTAGAATATTTTATAAATATACTTTTTGTAAAGACCTTTTTTATCTATTAATTAAATTAAATAAAATGTCTACAATATTCTATATTGGAATTTCTTCTGTTTTAGTATAGAATTTATAATTAAAACGGTATTAATGGTCAAAGAGGCACTATCAAATCGCCTGTATGGTCATGTGCCTGGCACATGGCCTCTATTCAGCAGTTAGTATTAATATGGTAAAAGACCTGAAATTTGCTGTTAACTTCCCAGAAATGGACCATTCATTGTTAATATATTTATTTCTAGACAATAAAGGGAAAAGGCAGGCCTATTAACTGGATTTGATGGCTAAGTGACTTTGGCTGACTGTCGGCCATAGTGATTATAAAATTTAAATGGCCATCATTACAATTGGAGGGTAACAGTTATTGGGCCTTATATTCCCCTACACAAAATGTTTGTTGAGCAGTTTGTGGGGTTTTGATCGTTTTGTTTACCTAAATTATATTGTTTTTAAACTTTTATATGCTACGTTTGAAAAGTACGTCCTGGAGCGGAATAGAGCTAGAGTTTTTAGTCATGTGATCATTGTGCAAATCGAGCTTATGTGGGATTTGTTTAGTTTCCTGTATTAAAAAAATGGCTTTGAGTTAAAAGGTACTTTTCAAACACAGCAATAAATACAGGGTGTTTCAGATTTAAATGGACACAGCTTAATGGGAGGTACAGTACACTTAGCTGATTTCAAAACACCCCCATACTTAGTCTTTAATCTTACTCGTTTCTGAGATATAGGGTGTTTTATGATTTTTTGCCAAAACAAATCGGTCATTTTGTTTGAACAGCTTGAGATATTTTGATAAATTTTTTTAGATAAATTACACTCTCTTAGGTTAATCAAAACCATAATTTAATTTTATTGCTCTTCTTAGCTAGAACATTACCCTGTATATCGGATTTTAATAAATGTTACTGCATATTTAAATAGTACGTGGATCAATAACTAAAATAATGTAATAATATTTAATGGCACCATCTTGATTTTCTTACAGTAAATTTTTATAATGGCGACTATAAATCAGTATTTACAATATTAAAATCAAATATCTTACTCTGTACTTTTAAAACTCTACACAAATTAGTTGCCATCTTCATTTTTTTAACTACACCATTTTCCATTAGGAAATTGAACATCTACACAGGACCGGGCTCAGTTTATTTAATAAAGTAATAGAACAAACTAACAGAAACAAATAATTAATTAAAACCAAAGTAGATTTTCAAAATGAATACCGTGAATGTCAATACACCTCTGCGAACGTTTTAACAGGTTTTTCACTGATTTGTCAATTATTTTTGGTTTATTTCTAATGTTGTTACATACATTGTTAATTTCTTTCAATAACTGTGCTTGGGTATTAAGTGATTTTTTATAAATTCCACACCAAACATTTTATGTGTGTTCGAGTTGCTGTACTTTTTGTACATAAAATAAATGCATATTTAATTTTTTTTAAGTTCTCCATACACTTGTTTCTGGTAACTAGGTACTGCTTATTCATTACTAATTCTTACACTAACAGAAAGATGATTTCGAACCTCCTCATTCATTCCTCTCTCCACGTTCATCTTTAGGTAATTATATTTTGAAATTAAAATTAACTAAAACTTACTAAAACTCTGATGAAATCAAATTTAAAAATTCAAAAAACTAGGTATTTTATAAACGAGCCGAAAACTCAATTTAGTCAACTGCCAATATGCGCCAAATTACACCATTACTCATTCCGTTCTAAACATGATTAATGTAAAATTGTATAATACCAGTAGGCTTGTGTCAAATAGTATCATTTATTTTATGTACAGTATTTTGAGCTACATTACTTTTGTTCTAGTGTAAGTTTCTAATGGTATGAAAATAAGTATTTCAGGATGCCGTTTCAATTTAGTAATGAAGAATATGCAAACATTATTTTTGTGTTCGGTTTTTGTAACGGAAACGGTAGAGCAGCAGTAAGAGAGTATCACAGATGCTTTCCTAATCGCCGTTTACCAAATTTTAAGACATTTTCGCAGGTTTTCGAATTCAGTAAGCAACATGGAAAGTTTCCAACTACAGTTAAACATGAACATGTTCCCAGAAATAATCTTCGACAAGAAGAGGAGCTACTACAGATAGCTCGAAATAATCCTTTTATCAGTGTAAGAAAAATTCGTAATGAATTAGCAGTACCGATAACAAGAGTATGGAAAACTTTAAAAAAAGAAAATTTGCATCCATTTCATGCACAAAAAGTACAGCGACTTGAAAACGGAGACGAAGTATCCCGCTTATTTTTTTGTAGATGGACTTTGGCCCACAGAAGGACAATATCGAGAATTTTATTTACTGATGAATCCCAATTTACACGTGATGGGATCAATAATACTAGGAATGATCATATTTGGGCAACTGCAAATCCTCACACTGTATCACAAAAACATTCTCAATGTAGATTTTCTATAAATGTATGGTGTGGTGTGTGGTATTTATAAAAATCATTTAATAAGCCCTCATGTTTTTGAAGGCAGAAGGCTGAAGTTTATTTAAATTTCCTTAGAGACATCCTGTCAAATTTGTTAGAAGGGATTAATACCAGAGGAATGTGGCTTCAACACGATGGTACTGGGCCTCCTTTTCAAATACTGGTCTGAGATCATTTAAATCATCGTTTGCCAAATAGATGGATAGGTCGAGGCGGTCCCGTCAATTGACCACCAAGATCTCCAGATTTAACATCTCTGGATTATTTTTTATGGGGCTACCTTAAATCAGAGGTGTACAATGAAGAAATGAATACTCGAGCACAGTTATTCGAAAATATTAATAATGTATGTAACAACATTAGAAATAAAACGGAAATAATTAACAAATCAGTGAAAAACCTGTTAAAACGTTCGCAGAGGTGTATTGACATTCACGATGTTCATTTTGAAAATCTACTTTAGTTTTAATTAATTATAAACTTTATCAAATAAAGTGAGCCTGGTCCTCTGTAGATGTTCAGTTTCTTATTGGAAGAGGCAGTAGTTAAAAATAAATCAAGATAGTAGCTAATGTGTGTAGAGTTTTAAAAATACAGAGTAAAATATTTGATTTCAATTTTGTAAATACATTTATTAAAATCCGATATACAGGGTGATATTCTAGCTAAGAAGAGCTATATAAAAAAAAGAGTCCGGTCCTGGAATTTTTTAAAAATTAAATTATGGCTTTGATTAACCTAAGAGAGTGTAACTTTTGTACAAATTTTTATCAAAATATCTCTAGTCGTTCAAACAAAATGGCGGTCTTTAGTTTTGACAAAAAATCTCAGAAACGTGTGAGATTAAAGGTAGTGTTTTACAACTCAGCTAAGGGTACTCTACCTCCCATTAGGCTGTATCCGTTTAAATCTGAAACACCCTGTATATTCCTAGAGTAAGTAGATAAAATGCATCAAGTTTAATATAATTATTTAGTAACCAATTACATGCCTTTAAACTACTTTTTATAATCTGCAAATAATATTTAATAAAAAAATAAAAACAGTAGAAACGTATGTGAAATATTGTTAGAAGTATGGTTAGAAATTAACTGTCAGAGGAACCAAAATTACGTCACACTTTATGGCGTATAGTTTTGTTGGTCAAATTCAAGCTCTGATGATTCCCTTTCGTTTTCTCCCGGGCTATCTGGCTTTAAAAACGGCTAGTCTGAAATGAAAAATTCTTGTCCAGTCTTCATCTAGAGGACATTTGTAACATTTATAGCTACCCTCTAGACTAGAGCGTTCTGAATAGCGGTATCTCTTGTCGTTGAAGACCACGTTCCCATGATGGTCATATTGAAAATTTTCAAGAATAATATACCTGAATAAATACACTTTACAATAGTTTTTCGTTCGAGCAGATAGCATGTCAATTAAGGGAATGGCGAGCGCTTAAAATCGACTGATGTTTGTAAATTTCATCAAAGTTGCCTATTTTGTTACACTTATAGTTTTCTTTGAAAACCGATTAGAAAAAATGCTTCCAGACAATCAATTAGAAATGTAGCATAGGTTCATGTTCCCCAAATGGTGTATTTTTAATGCATATACTGCATGATTGAGACGCAATTAAAGGCGCGGCTATCTTAGGACAAGAAATTTGGAAAAATTAAAAGTTGTAGAGCACTGCAAAGTCTTCCATCTGTTCCATTTGTTCAAAATGTATTGCAAAAAACACTGTTGGAATCAGTTTTCATTTAGTGAAGCATGATAGCATATGATTCTATTAAAATTTGGATTTGTTCATTCATCGAAGCATTTTTTTTAATATATGGATCTGCAAAATTTCAGCGCTCTACGACAACTTTTAATGACAAAAGAAGGCAATAGAGCATCTAGGGAATTTTGAATTATTTTTAGGCTATTTGATACCCTATTCAATGTCAAAGAAGGCAGCAGAGCACCTAGACAATTTTAAGTTGAAACCTATGCCATATTTTTAGACTATTTTAAGGCTATTTTTATACCCTATTAAAAAATTGTATGCTCTTCGTTTTTTTGCAAAAATCAAGGTGCCCTGGTAGCTTCGAACGAAGTCGGCAAAGCACCTCAGTTTTTTTAAGTTTTTTCAAAAAAAGAACAACACCATATTTTTAGGCTCTTAAAATATAAAACTTTTCAAAAAAAAATTGATATTTTCAAAAAATAATAAATAATGAAGTGTTTCAGGGTTTTTGCATTTAAACATTTTAAGGGGAACTGGGGGTGAAAATTTGTTTAATAGTATGTATATATTTTTTTGTTATTTAAAGTTTGAAACAAAAATTTGAATTACAGCTACTGATTAAAAATCAAAAATGATGTATTTCATGGTTTTTGGATTTTCACATTTTAAGGGGGGAAAACGGGGGTGAAAATTTGTATGGAAGTATAAATTTTTTGAACGTTGGAACTTGAAAATTATAATTGTAGCATAAATAAATAAACGACATGGTTTTTAGATTTTTGTATGGTAGTTTCATAAAAATAAACTAAAATTAAAAAAATATATATTAAAAATTAATAAAAATCAATAAAAATTAATTAAAATAAATTAATAAAAATTAATGAAAATTAATAAAAATTAATAAAAATTAATAAAAATTAATAAAAATTAATAAAAATTAATAATAAAAATTAATAAAAATTAATAAAAATTAATAAAAATTAATAAAAATTAATAAAAATTAATAAAAATTAATAAAAATTAATAAAAATTAATAAAAATTAATAAAAATTAATAAAAATTAATAAAAATTAATAAAAATTAATAAAAATTAATAAAAATTAATAAAAATTAATAAAAATTAATAAAAATTAATAAAAATTAATAAAAATTAATAAAAATTAATAAAAATTAATAAAAATTAATAAAAATTAATAAAAATTAATAAAAATTAATAAAAATTAATAAAAATTAATAAAAATTAATAAAAATTAATAAAAATTAATAAAAATTAATAAAAATTAATAAAAATTAATAAAAATTAATAAAAATTAATAAAAATTAATAAAAATTAATAAAAATTAATAAAAATTAATAAAAATTAATAAAAATTAATAAAAATTAATAAAAATTAATAAAAATTAATAAAAATTAATAAAAATTAATAAAAATTAATAAAAATTAATGAAAATTAATAAAAATTAATAAAAATTAATAAAAATTAATAAACTAATAAAATTAATAAAAAATTGATAAAAATGAATAAAAAATTAATACAAATTAATACAAATTAATAAAAATTAATAAAAATTTAATTTTAGGGAAAATTCAGCAATACGACTGTTCATTGCGTTACTTTTCATTTTAACGCCCTGTAGCGGGACATTTTTATTAATTTTTATTCATTTCTGTTCATTTTTTATTCATTTTTGTTTACTGTAATTCTTATTTATTTTTGTTTAGTGTAATTCATTTTTATTGATTTTTATTAATTAATATTTATTTTCTTTTATTTTTATTTATTTTTATTTTTTTATATTTATTTTATTTCTTTTTATTTATCTATTTTGGTTTAGCTTATTTTTATTTTTACGATGCTTTCATACAAACTTTCACCCTCCATTCCTCCCTTAAAATGTGAAAGTCCAATAATCCAGAAACACGTCATTACTTATGTATGATTAGTAGCTACAATTACAATTTTAAAGTTTCTACCTTTAAAAAATCGATACTACCATACAAACTTTCACCCCCCATTCTCCCCTTTTCTTAAAATGTGACAAGTATTAAAAGTAATTTTAAAAAACCGACTTCAAAATCGTGCAGATGCCGTCACCACATTTTAACCACATTTATATGGTACCCCCTTACTAACAGAAAAAGAATCATAGAAATCGGACAAGGTGGTAAAGAATTATCGCTAAACGTACGAGGTGTGGCAGAAAAGTAATGAGTCTGATTTTTTTACTTTACAAAGTTTTTCTTTTTTTTAAACATCAATGTTATCCCCTTCAAAGTAGTTCCTTTGGGCAGCTACACACCGATGGAGACGTTGTTCCTTTTTCTTAAACTGAAAAATGTCCTCATTTCGGGACTTTAGAATTCATCCAAAAGACTGTAACGGACATGCTAAAAACCATAACGGTTGAAGACTTCCAGCGCTGCTACGAACAGTGGGAACAATGTCTCCATCGGTGTGTAGCTGCCCAAGGGAACTTCTTTATTAGGGGATAACATTGATGTTTGAAAGAAATAACTTTGTGAAGTAAAAAATTAGTCTCATTACTTTTCTGCCACACCTCGTACATAAAAATTGAAGAGTTTGAGGATTTTTCTCATGGACACAATTATTAGATTTTGACCAAATTTATGTGGGACCACCTCTGAGGTACCTCCTTACTAACAAAAAAAGAATCGTAGAAATTGGACAAGGTGCGGTAAGGAATTACCGCTAAACATACATTAAAAATGAAGAGTTTGAGGATTTTCTAATGGATCCAATTATTAGATTTTGACGAAATTAATATGGAACCACCCCTGAAGTACCATCTTTCTAAAAAAAAAAGAATCATTGAAATTGGACACCGGGTTACCGTGTTAAAGAATTATCGCTGAACATACATAAAAAAAAATTACGACGAATTGAGAACCTCCTCCTTTTTTAAAGTCGGTTAAAAAATCAAAAACTCTTAAACACGTCATAATGAGTTCAAGTTCCTACCACAGCTTATACAATACAGCTAAAACACTCTCTTGGCGGCAACGGTTTGCGTCGATTCCGTCGCGCATCGCTTAAGCTCCGCCTTCGGACGGAAAAAAAGGCTTTGGCGTTCAGAAGCGTACTTAGGTAAGGTATTGAGCCGTGCGTATAATTTCGTTGATTGCATAATTTTGTTGAGCCTATAATTTCGTTGATTTTGTTTGAGCTCTCTGTTGTGTTAAGTCGAGTGTTAAGTTAAAGGTACTGTTATTATTTTGATGACTCTTTAGCTGTGAGTAGAATGAGTGAAAAAAAAAGACATTATTCTGTTTGTGCAGTCAAAAGCTGTTTTAATAAGGGTTATACATGCAAGAAAATATTCTTTCGTTTTTCCAAGGACCCAAACTGGAAAGTACCACATTATAAGAAATTTTCATTGTTAATATAATTTATTAGTGCGTAATTATTCAATATTTAAATTTGGGCTGTAGACACGCAAAAAAGTTTGAAATAAAAGTTATATGGATTTTAAAAAAACATATTTTAAAATATTTTTGGATATACAGGGTGTCGCTTTTTTCCTGGCAAATCAAAACGTATGTTTTTTAAATGGAACACCCTGTATTTTATTTTATTTTTAGAATGGTTTGGTAATACTGTATTTAACTCTAGAATGTATTAAAAAATATTACAGTGTCGTTAAGCAATTAATTTTTTTTTGAAATTAGAGAATGATGCAGATCCCAAATTAAATTATCATAATTTAGGTAGGTCTACATTGATTTCAAAATTGTTTAATATACAGACTTATAAGATATTAAGCTAACGAATAGTGGTGATAGAACTGGTTTATTTTATACAGAGTGTTTTGAAACATGTCTTAAACTGACATCTACTCACCAAAAAATGATTTGCAAAAACTGTGCATTTAAACCATCAAAGAATTGATATCCGCGTCAAATAAACCTTAAGTAGTAAATTTGACCCTGTTCAAAATAATTTTTCTACGCATGGATATTAGCTACGCACAGACTACAAAACGAAAAAGTATTCTATTGTGTTGAACTAAACGAATATATTTCATATCCATTTTAGGTAGTAAGAACACTTAAAAAAATGAAAAAAAAAAAAACTAAATTTTAATCAATCAACATGATACTAATTTAATTACGAGTATTAAAACTAAAATCCTAAAAGTGTCGGTGAAGATGAGGACGGAGCATCTGCTTTGCACGCGAAAATCCCGGGATCGAATCTAGGCCGAGGACAAATTAAATTGAATCTTTTATTTTATGTTTATTTTATTTTATGCATTAGTAAAATTCGTAAAATATTTTAAAATTAGTTATTTTGTCTAAATTACCTAAAATATTTTTTTAAATTTGTAGATTTTCCTCAGTGGGTCGTAGAAAAAATATACTATTACAATTCGAGTGGATTGTCTATATCCACTTTTGTTACACAAACTACTATTTATTTGTTTTCTTGTATAAATCGATATTACTTTCTACAAGTACAAATTTAGTACCTACCTAAAATAGGTACTAATTATGTAATTTCGCGTAATATTCTAATTCAAATTTCACATTACTATCAAGTTTCAAAATTCCCTACTTCGGTACGGTCAGATAAAAATTGATTATATTAATAAAAACTGTCAAAATATTACTTCTACAAATCTTTATTCCAATGAATAAGAATACAACTAAAAAACAATATTGTTAAAATAAAAGCACAAGTGCCCGATTCCTTATAATAACCTAGAATACCATCGAGTTCCAGACCTCAGGCGAAGCATTCATTTATAAAATGTTTGAGTAGGGAATAAAAATCGCCCTAAAATAGCCTAAAAATATGGCGTAGATTTTAACTCAAAATTGCGTAGGTGCTTTACTGCCTTCTTTGGCATTAACTTTTAATTTTTCCGAATTTCTTGACCTACGACCGCGCGCCCTTTATTATTCGCTTTAAAAACACACCCTTTGGCTAAACAAAATATCTGATTAGGGGTAACTTTGGTGAAATTTACAAACAGCAATCGATTATGAGCGCTCGTCATTCACTTAATTATCAAGCTACCTACTCGAACAAAAAACTATTGTAAAGTATATTTATTCAGGTATAATGTTGTTTTGGAAAAACTTTAATAAGACCATCCGTTCGGCCCATAGCACTTGTAAAATAAAAGCAGTGCAAAACATAGGAGCGTGACCTTTAACGACAAGAAATGTCAGAACGCTGTAGAGGGTAAACTATAAATGCCCTCCCTTGTTTTTTTGTGACAAATATTCTCAAGATGAAGACTGGACAATACTTTTTTATTTTAGACTAAAATATTTAAAACAAACCCTGGCCGGAAAAGTTACAAGATTTAAAAAAATATTGAGCTAAAGACACGAAATTTGGTAAAGTTATTTGTCAATAAAACTACACTTTATGAAATTTTTTCAATACCTGAAGTATGCTTAGATGCTAAGATATTTTTTCTTACAACTTTTTTTATGTAAACATTTTTCTTTTAAAAATGTGAATGAAAAGCCCAATTCGTTTACTAACTTTTTTATCTCTACAAGTTTTTTTCGAAAACAAGCATTTACGAGAGAAAAAAAATAAATGCAATGCATTTTCAAAAAGATGAGCTAACACGAGGTCTAGTGGTCTGTGCTTTGCAATGACATCCATAAAAACAATAATACTGATACCAGGATTGTGCAGTGTCATTTTCTGTTACCTTTCTTATTGTTTCACAAGTTTTATGATTGTGTATTGTAGAAAATATTTGATTGAAAATATGAATGCATATTCCAATTTAGAAATGGATTTTACATATTGTCGTGCTAACGGTAATGCATTGGAAGCACAAATACTTTATGCTGAATAGAGTTAGAACTGCAGCTATAGACGAAGCCGTACTTAATTTAATTGAAGAATCCCCAGAAACTAGTACCAGGAGAATAGCTCGTGTCCTAAATGTAAGCGATTCCGTTGTCTTCAAAGGGTGCAGGCGTAAAAGAATCGAGATTTTTTACCACGTGTGGTTTTTTGGCTTATTAATATGTTTGGCCAAGCACCACAGTTCTTACGTAATATTTTATTTACTGACGACCTTTGGGCTAACGAGAATCCTCATGGCTTTTTTGAAGGAAATCATCTATATCAATTTTCATTAAACGTGTGGCTCGGAATTATTGAAAATTATTTAATTGGTCCCCATTTTCTTCCGCTATGATTAAATGGTGACTCATATTGTCATCTCTTTGAAGAATTACCTGTTCTTCTTGAAGAGGTTCCCATTCAAATTAGACATTAATGGTTTATTCACGACGGTGTATCAGCCCATTTTAGTATACGTGTAAGAACTCACCTTGATTAGGTGTGTGCCAATCAATGGTTGAGGAGGACCTGTAAACTGGCCATCACGCTCTCCTGGCCTTAATCCTTTGGATTTTTTCATATGGGGATATATGCAATCTTTGGTACACACAAACCCAGTTGAAAATATATATTATCTGCGCAACCGCATTGTGGCAGGGTGTGAAACATAAGAAATTCATCAAGAATATTTCATCGCATACGCAGTTCTATGATGAGAAGAGTAGATGCTTGTATTGATGCTGAATGCGGTTATTTTCAACATTTATTATAATTGTATTGTCGATATTCGACAGGTTTTTGTTCATTTTTTGTTCACTATTGTTTTATTTGTAAAAGTCTTGAACTGGTAGAATCATAATGTGGTTGGCTGTTGCAGGTATCGGTAACTGGTAACCATGTCTTAGTTTCAAAGAATTGACACTCGTGGCGCTGTACACACAATTTACAGAAATCCACAATCAATGGTGGAAAGAGAGGGAGTTGGGGGAGGAATGTTGTTTGCCATTGATCATTGGCATCCATTACCAGTATTTTTTGTTATTAATATAATAATGTTAATAATTATTGTTTAATTGTTTATATTTGGGAGTGTCCTGGATCCTGGATGAATAAATAGTAAGTATCTTGTAAATTGTAAGTTTTATATTGATTTAATTCAGATTGTTACTTTTACTGTTTTTTATTTGTTCTAGTACACACTTTCTTCCAGCCGTTTGGAGTGGCAGTATTACATTGTGAAAGACAAATTAACCTAATCAGGGAAGTAATAGTCACTGCACTTTTTTATTCATGTCACACTTTCTGTGCTCCACAGATTTGAAGGGTGCAGGAAAAAAAGGGGCCAAATCACAATTACCAAATTGGAAAGCAAATTTAAATTTAGACTGACTAAATTAACTTGTTATATTTGGAGGTAATTGATTACAAAAAGATGTTACTTTGTAAATATGCTTCCTGATTATATTGTAGTTTACCACTTAATTTACCAGACAGTTTTAATTTCTTAATCTAAATACTGAAAGTGTCAAAAAAAAAAACAGTAGAAAAAGGTGCTAAGTCCTTGGACATAATTTTAAATGTACTGTTTTGCATTTGCTAATTTGGCTTATTACATGGAAACATACAAGTATTTTACAAAATAGGGCGGAACCAGTTCAATTTTGACAAAAATTCCTGTACCCTTCATTTGCTTTATAAGTTTATTAATATTTATTTTTTGTTCCAGATAAAACTCTTCAACCGCTGTGGAAAATGAAGCAACTTGATTTTCCAGCTAATTAACATGCTACATTTAATTATTTCATTTGTATTTTTTTTTGTTTTAATAAATTAATTTTGTTGATTATGATTTTTAATTTTTTGTGTAATAATAAAATATTTAAACTTGTAGTCAAGTTAAGATTGGTTTATACTACTCATTTTTTGCCTTATTGTAACGAATATAATTTTATTGCTACAATAACGTAAAAACGGAGTTAGTATGAACAAATCTTAATTTGATTACCACTTTTAAACTATAAATAATATTGAATGACACTTTTGAATGTTCCTGCGTTTTGTATTAACTAATGTGACCGTGAGATGGCGCCACTTCCTTCCAAATAATTCAAAGAAACGACACACGGTGCTACAATACTGTCTCGAATTTTAACATGGCCGTTTCCATTCTAAAAGTAAGTGATCTGTGGGCTGGTGTTCAATAAAATGCTATTTAACATGAGCTTGCAATACATTTTTTTCTCGTAAATGCTTAAGTTTTCGAAAAAAGTTAATAAATGAATTGTTCTTTTCAGACACATTTTTTTAAAAGAAAATTTTTTATCTAAAAAAAAGTTATAAGAAAAAATATCTTAGAGGTTCACTATTTCAACCTCTTCTAAGAATACTTCGGGTGTCAAAAAGTGAAGTTTTTCGACAAATAATATTTACCAAGTTTCGTGTCTTTAGCTTAATATACAGAGAAAATAAAAACGAAAAATACTTTTTTTTAAATCTTCGGAGAGGTGTAACTTTTCCAGGGAGGGTTTTTTCAAAAAATTTGATATCAAATACCCACCTTAATTTTCATCACAGAATCACCCCTTAAATTTGTTTGGTGTTATTTAGATATCCCAGTATAACCAAACGAGTCAAAAGAACATTTTTCGGAAAATTTTTGGCTTGCATGGTTACAAATAAAAAACAAACTTCCGATTAGCAAATAAATGCGAGTGTAAAACTTTTCTGTCATTCATTTTTTTATCGTGCGTCGTTTTTGAAATATAACATCTTTTAACGATATAAAAAAAATAGCAAAACAACTTTAATACTATTTAACACGTTAAAGACCGCATGCCCACCGGTGGGTCACTCCGCAACATCACCGGCCCGCGTGCTCACGGGTGGGCACACGAAATGTTTTTCCTGCCAGGGGGTCGATTCTCGACTTTTATTCCCATGGGAAAATAAAATTTTCCCATGGAATTCAGTTTTCGTATTCTCGACATAAGCGGTGGAATATTTTCCAATGAGAAGTATGGGAAAATATTCCCCTGCTTACGAGCATTGGAAATTGTGTTTTCCAATGGGAATTGTACTAGAGTTTGCGTATTAAAGTCGAAAATTTAATGAAAGACTAAGACATAACCAAAGATTATTGGATATCTTGGATTTTTGGTGAAATTGTAGTTAAAACATTTTTTTGGCGTATTTATAGATTGATATTATTTTATTTATGTAGTTATATTATTTTTACTTCTCTTTTACTACGAAACTGTATGAACTGATTTTCTTAAATCAGTTAAAAATTGTGGGAGCTGCTAAGGGACTGGCAAATAATACAAATTGAGAAATTTGTAGTAAATTTAATAAGACCCTTTCGAAAATTTTATTATTTCCGTTAACGAAAGAATTTCTTAGTTTCTCGAAACTTTCGTTGCTCTTCCATACAAAAGCTACTTTTTCTTTTTTCAACTTGTGAAAAGAAAAACTAAGAATAACTAGACACGTTTTAATAATAATCGAATATTTTCACTTGTTCCTCGGTCATGCTAGCGATTGCTCGGCACGGCACCTGCTCCAGCGCTTAGGCTCTGAATGTAATCGGTTACCTAAAAACCACAACAAATACAAATAATGCCAACAGTAAACTTTAAAATATCTTTAATGTTATTGGTTGTTTCGAAATTTTGGTGGACTTATAATATCAGACATACGTGAAACTACTATTTCCATGGGAATGTCTATTCCGACAAGTTCGAGAATTGCATAACCTATTACCATGGGAATATAAGTAGTGAAATCTTTTCCCATGGGAAAATTTTCCAATGAACTCGAGAATCGAGCCCCTGGGGACCGCTTGTACACCGGTGGGCATGATTTAAATTCAATTTATGTACAGTAGTTCATTCGCTGGTCCCTCGAAGATATACTGCATATAACGGACTTGTTAATTTAACATAGCCTCATTTTAAAACGATTTTTTTTTTAAATCAAACAAAATTAACGAGGTTTTAAGATTTTCAAGGTAAAATAAAAATAAAAAATCATTTAGAACTTTTAATATATATTATATTCAATATTTGTGCTACAACTTATTTAGTTTCGTCAAAGCTAGAATGTGCAAGATAAAGTGACTCACCGGTGGGCATGCGGTTTACGAAAGTAAATTTACACGTTGGGACCGGGTGATCATCCGTGGGCACTTTAGTTGAAATAAATCTAGGGGTTAAGTAATGTCTACCTCAAATGATTGTACACTAAGAACATATTTAAAAAATAATATACGTAATTAACAATAAAAAAAATGCCGGTCCCTATGTGAAAAATAAGATTTTTCAATGCGGTCTTCAACGGGTTAAACATACATAATTTTTTTTCACACTAGTTATTTTATTGCTTATCGGATAATAATGTTAGTCATCCTACATGAAGTCTGAAAGCAAAACAAAAAAAAATCCCTACACCCACGAAACCAATCTATCAACACGATTTATACGTGAAAGTCTTTTCATTTTGGCACACACTCACTACAGGTACTTGAGTTATTTTTCACGTATGTAACAGACTTAGCTTACATCCTTTCCCTAATGCCCTAGATACCTTTAAACATTTTTTTGTTTCAAGTAGGTTCATCAAAACCGTAAATGGTAATATTCACAACTATGTAATTTGTTTTTGAACTGGAACACCATAATATACTTACATTTCAAAATGTTTAAATATTTGAGGTTGAAATTTAATAATCTAAAAATATAGTAGATACCTAGTATAGTACCTACAGGTTGTTTGCCAAACATTGATAAGATATATATTATATATGATTTAATAATATAAAATAAAAATTAATACATTTATATAATAAGTAATGATGTGTTGAAAATGTTTTACTTTAGGTTTTTATTTTTGTTTTTGACAGATTGTCAGTTTTCACGTGCCCACACGGTTTTGTTGGAGGAACCAACAAAACTATTGTGAGTATTTTTTATTTTATTTTTTTTGGTTGTGGTTTATGCCTTGTGTAAATAAATATCTCCGATAACTATGGGCATAGTTTTAAGTATTAATATAGATATTTTTGTTTTCTCTTATTTAACGTTTACGAGAGGTGGCTAAAAAATTAGTATAACCCAAGAAAAATTAATAAAACACTTTTTATATATTTAAAATTTATTGATTTGACATATTAGAGAAAAAAAAAATAGAAAAGAAAGAAAGAAAAAGAATGACCCATTATGCCAATAGACTATTTGGATTAATAAGTAAATAAACTTGAACGAAACAATGACTAAATGATTCCATCTAGGTATCATTCTACGAAATTTTCAGCATATTGTCTATTTAAACGAGCTATAAACAGGGCAACTTATGTTTTAGTATCATTGAGAACAATGAATTTGAAAACAAATATATCACGTGCATGAAGTTAGTACCACCTCATTTTTATAAAACAAAGTTGACATTCATTTGTCCACGATTTGTCCACGATTGTCCGATAAAAAGTTATAACAAAATGAAAAATTTGAGCCAAATTTCACATCAGCACCACCATAAAATCTTTTTAATAATTTCAAAGTGCCATACGATTGGGGTCAAATTTCGTTTAGCCGAAATCTGTTACGTAAAAATTGTTGCCATGGCAACCGTTGCCATGGTAACCAGTAAACAAAAACCCAAATCTCGTGGTGAGGAAATGCATAGTTGCCAAGTTATAGATTATTTAATGTTCACTTTAGTTTAGACGAAATCAGTTATAGTAAAACTGTTGCTATGGGAACGCTTGGCATAGTAACGACTAAACAAAAAGCCAAATCCCATGGTGAGGAAATGCGTGGTTGCCAAGTTACAGATGATTTCATTTAGCTGTAATCGGTTACGGAGAA
>OV651819.1:71149284-71166784 GCA_927349885.1 Psylliodes chrysocephalus | reverse complement strand
ATACACATACACATACACATACACATACACATACACATACACATACACATACACATACACATACACATACACATACACATACACATACACATACACATACACATACACATACACATACACATACACATACACATACACATACACATACACATACACATACACATACACATACACATACACATACACATACACATACACATACACATACACATACACATACACATACACATACACATACACATACACATACACATACACATACACATACACATACACATACACATACACATACACATACACATACACATACACATACACATACACATACACATACACATACACATACACATACACATACACATACACATACACATACACATACACATACACATACACATACACATACACATACACATACACATACACATACACATACACATACACATACACATACACATACACATACACATACACATACACATACACATACACATACACATACACATACACATACACATACACATACACATACACATACACATACACATACACATACACATACACATACACATACACATACACATACACATACACATACACATACACATACACATACACATACACATACACATACACATACACATACACATACACATACACATACACATACACATACACATACACATACACATACACATACACATACACATACACATACACATACACATACACATACACATACACATACACATACACATACACATACACATACACATACACATACACATACACATACACATACACATACACATACACATACACATACACATACACATACACATACACATACACATACACATACACATACACATACACATACACATACACATACACATACACATACACATACACATACACATACACATACACATACACATACACATACACATACACATACACATACACATACACATACACATACACATACACATACACATACACATACACATACACATACACATACACATACACATACACATACACATACACATACACATACACATACACATACACATACACATACACATACACATACACATACACATACACATACACATACACATACACATACACATACACATACACATACACATACACATACACATACACATACACATACACATACACATACACATACACATACACATACACATACACATACACATACACATACACATACACATACACATACACATACACATACACATACACATACACATACACATACACATACACACACACACACACACACATCATCCCGAAAATAGTCACTACTAATTCAGGGGACCCCAAAACGTAAAAATCTGTCGAAAACTGGAGGTCGAAAAAAATCATGATTCCTATACTTTCCTTATCTGTATACAGATAGGAAAGTAAAAAGAAAAGCGATATCAACATGAAATGTTTAGTAAAAATGAAACTCTATAAGAAGAGATAAAGCCTATTGATTCTGAAAATGATTGAAAATGGGGGTTAAGAGGGTCTGTTAAGCTGTGAAAATTATAATTTAGAATGCCACGCATTATATATTATTCTAGTTTGTATCTGTGTAATATTATGTATTGTGATGGGACTGATCTTATAAAATACATATATTTTAGTTCATTTTTTGCCAATAAAGAGTATTTAAAAAATATATTACTTTATTTAACATGTGTGACAAATAGTGAAAATGATTTTTACAATAAAAACTGAAAATACGTTAGGTAAAGTTTCATGTAATAATATTTTTTACACAAAAAACAATGTCAATTTAAAAATAATCTCAAAATATGAAGAAAAGTCAGTTGACTAATAATGTTTATAGATGGTTTTCAATGTATTAAAAACAAAACAAATATTACAATAACTAAAATATTCATTTATTCATTCATTAATAGTTGTAGTGCTTGAAAACAGTATGATATTGATAATAATAACTACACTTGTACAAGATTTTGAACCGAACTTAAAAATGATAAAATTATTGGAAAAAGTGAACACCCATTTTAAATTATCACAGCCGCCACAGGCTTCAATATATATGTTTTTTAAAAAAATCAGAAAATATTTTATGCCCAAACTTTTAGTAGATACCTTACATCATTTATTATAATAATTAGTAATTAATCTTGCTAGTGATCTATATCAAGATGTGTTTTTTATTTTTCCACAACCAACAAAGGTAGAATGCTTTTTTGAATAAGCTTTAGAATAACGATTCACCCCAATCATTTATATAAAGCTTTTTAGGGACACTTTATACAATCAGCGTAGTTTTTCTTATAAATCCACACTCGATTAAATACTTATGTAGGACACTGTCAAGAACAGATAGCCTGCAGATGCATTTGACCTACTTTATTCAAATTTTCCAACATGATAATTGTATGGTTACTGCAGTATTTTTAATCGATTATGCAGCGGTATAAACAAACAATAACCATATTGTCATTTATTTGAAGGCTAATAGCAATAGTGTCTCGTAATATAATATAATAACTGCTCTGATTTGTGTTTAATAGTTGGATAAATATTCAAGTACCCACTTATTTAAAACCTGTCAAATGCGACTTGGAAGATTAATTTTTAATTTTTATGAATCAAAAACTACAACAAATAAATTTTAGTGGATGTCGTTATAAATGCATGAGTTTCTTTGATAATCTCGAGCATAATAAATTTTACCAATAGGTAATAAAAATTAAAACAGTCTTAATTTACAATTCAAATTGAACCATTCTTTTAATGCTGTCCAGAAAGAAAAGGAATATAATAGAAATTCAAATTTACATGCTGAGAATAGGTATGGTGATTTTGAATCATCAGTACATCACTGGCTGGACAATGATTACACTAATAATAGTCCTAAAGCTGGGGAGTAAAATAAACTGCCTCATAATTATCAAAGGTTTGACAGTAGCAGTGTATAGCTATAAAAATACCAAATCAAAAATCGCTTGTGTGCCGGATCTTAGTGGTCGCTGTTAGGACACATAATTTTCAAAATTATAAAAATTTGAAATAGGTACATTTACCTCTATCTCATTAGTAGCAAGAAGAAATTTGTATCAAAAAAAGAGAAAATACACATTAAATATAAAATATGGATATCAGCCGCGCCATGCGATCTCGATTTTGAAACTGACGGTGTTAAAACTTTGCAAAAAACGCCTTTAATATTGTCATCGATGATTTTTTGCATGTAATTAGTTTATTGTGTCATTCGTATGGTAAAAAGAAAACTTTTGCAGATAGTGGTATTTATAAATAAAAAAAACTTAGTTAACATATGACTAAAATGTACATAACACAAAGACGATATTTGAGCACAACGCCGTTATTATATTCAAAGTTGAAGACCATAAAATTCTGCATCGAAAAACTTCCCTAACTTTCAAATTAGATCGATTTGTAAGGTCGCCATCGTCAGTCAAAAAAAAAGCCAATTTTTAGCAACTTTTGTGAAAACTGCAAGAAACTCACTTTTTAACGTCTGTGATGTGAAAACAGCCACTCTACGTAAAAAACTCGTAGAACAAAAGTTATGTATGTATGTATCTCACTAGTTTAGTTCACAGATTTCTGTGTACTGTGTGCAATTATGTACTGCTATTACAAACTTTTAGTATTCTTTGATAAAAGAAGTTGAATATTATTGTTGACCTTCTTAAATGGTTTATTTTACCTCTTACATTTTTTTCTACTCTTCATACAGTATTCTGTGAAGAGTATTATAGGTTTACTTTGTTCGTCTGTCCGATGTCACGTTTTGTGTCTGCATGATAATTCAAAAACGAGAAATGATATCAACTGGAAAATTTTAAGCAAAAATCAAGCTCTATAAGGGGAGAAATGATATCAACTGGAAAATTTTAAGCAAAAATCAAGCTCTATAAGGGGAAAAAGCCTATTGATTTTTAACAAATCTGATTAAAAATAGGGGGTTAAGATGGGTTGAAATTAAAAAAAAATCCTAAATTAAAAACGAAAAGCGATATTAACATTAAATTTTAAGTAAAAATGGTTTATGAGAAGATAAAAGCTATTGATACTGAAAAAAATATGAATATATATATATTAAGAAGCCCCTCAATTATAAAAAAAATCTGATTAAATATGGGGGATTTAGGGGGTAGAAATTAAAAAAAAATCAAAAATGAAAAGCGATATCAACATGAAATTTTTAGTAAAAATCAAGACCTATAAGGAGATGAGGCCTATTGATTGTGGTATCTGGTAGAAAATGGGTAGTAAAGGGGATCTTAAACTGCGAAGAGTATCATTTAGAATGCCTGGCATTATAATTTTTATTCTAGTATGTATCTGTGTAATAGCGTTGTATAAAGATAATATAGTAGGGTAACCTTATGGAGATATCATTGGAGGACGATGGATATAGAATGTAGATGGCGACACTGTACTTATATCCAAGTCAGGTCTTTAGATCATGTCTGTGCTTGAGTATGAATTATAATTTCAAATTTTCTTTTTCATTTCTACTTGTTTTCGGTAATGTATTTTTATAGTTACAATTTACTATTGCAAATTATTACAAAAGGGTATTTGAAGGTCACATAAAATGCCAAAATCAATATAATAAAATAAACCAGTTTTTGTTTGAAAAAGATTGAATAAGATGAGTTTGGGTGGAATTTTACTATAATAGGGAACATTTTTTTCTATATTGTGGTTGGATGTTGGATTTTGGATTGATCGCTGATGGTTGATTAAAACTTGAGCTTTAGGCTGTTAATTTTTATTCACTTTTATATTACAATGGTATCAAATTAAGAATAGGACAAGAACTAAAGATTATTGTTCAAAATGAGACGAATAGACGAAAATAAAAAATGCTTGGAGAAAATGTTCTGAAATACAGGATGTTAAGTTGAAAATTAAAAAATTAATAATGGGTAAATATGTAGGTATAGTCATAATTTTATTATTCAATATAATTTTACTGAAAGCGGCATTGACAAAATTTAACTAACAGATTTTTTTGCTGCAAAGTAAACTTATAACATAATACCAAACACGTTTAGTGAAATTATACTAAATAATAAAAATATGTAAGCCACTAATTTTCAGTTTTCAACTTTTAACACCATTTGAAACGAATCGAGTACCAATTTATGGTAGCGGAATCAGTAGCACATTTAGGAGTATTATTTTCGAAAGACAAAATTTAAAATTTTTCATTTTTTTTTTATCATGGAAATACTTTGCTGCATGCCCTACAGTGATGAAGCGCTCAACGAAGGCGTCAAAAAATTAATTATAGAAAATGCGAATGTTACATATTTGATAAGATAATTAACAGACATAAACCTTCATTGCTCAGGACGTTAAGTGCTCAACTTTGGATTTCGTGATTTTTTATCTGTAATTGAATCCGGGTTGGGAAATCCAAACTTGAACGCTTATTGACTTAAGTCTTGAAGGCACTTATATCAAGTTAATTATCTAATAAAATATGTGACGTGGCTTTTTAAAATACTATCATTGTGCGCTCCACTGCTGGTGTGTCCATCTTCTACAAGAGAAAAAAGAAGGAAACATTTGTAAAGTTGCCTTGCACAAATGTGTACCAAAAAAGGTCAACTGGCTCTCGTAAGCCTTTTTGGGAAATATATGTTAAAGTTAGTTTTAAGACCTTTTAACATTCAAATAAACAAAAACAATTTATAAATCTATTATTCAAATCCGTGTTGGAACAAAACATAAAATTGTTGAATTTGAAAGATAATATTCTAAAAATGGAAAGGACTTCGGTCGAGAGCCTATTGGACTGAATATTCGGTTCAATCAATGACACTTATTAATATTACTATTCTTAAATATTTTATTTAATTTGCTTGTAAATTTATGTGTAAATATATTTATAAATTACACTGGTTAACAGTGATTTTGTGGAAGGGGGTTTAAGAGCGTTTTTGGGCGAACGTTTTACCGATTTCAAATCGCTTCTCCAGCCTATAAATCTTCAATTGTTTCAAAAAGAATAAAATAAAGTAGTTCTGTCTAAAACTAAAATAAATTTGCTATCTCGAAGTCCCCATCGATTATTTCCAAACTTTTCCTTAACGTCTTAGTTGTAAGTTTCATATTACATTTTTTTTAATTTGCTGTTTCTGTGGAATCATTAATTTTCACTTGCGTCATTGTTCTTCTGAAAAAGCAAAATATGACTTACGTTTTGCTTGATTGGCTTTAGTTTTTTGGAATAGTCAACCAGTCGAAATAAAAAAAATTAAAATAATAATAATAATAAGACATTAATTTATTTATTTATTTAAACAGTTTTGTCTGAGCTAGCTAAAAGGCTGTATTCTATAAACAATGAACAATAGTGATTGTTGTTTTGAACTAATTAAAACATTTTCACTCGAACGGCGTGCGTGATTCAATTTAAAAATAGTTTCCAGACTAAAACCATGTGTTCCGGTTTTGACTTCGTTTATTATTAAACAGCGAAGTTATATACAGAAACGTTAATTCACAATCTAAATCAGGAACTATCACAAGAAAATCACTATGTTACAATTAATTACTTAACCAAAAACTAGAGTACTTATTAATAAACGTATACAGGGTGTTAAACAAAAAGTGTTACAAAATAAAATGGTGAATAGTATGACCCAAAATAAGCAGAAAAGTCTTAATAAATATATGGCCGCAAATTAACGGTTTCGGAGATACGGACCATTTTGTGTTTATATAACAATTTTTTATTATTATAAAAAAACAATGATATTTATAAACAATCAATAACAACATAGAGTTAAATGAGATGTTCAAAGTGCCCTCCCTCCATTTCAATGCATTGCCATTTGCACGACCGTACATAAAATGCATGTCAGCTAATTCAATATTAGTGTAAACAGGCATAACGAAAATTTATAAAATTATTCACCCACAACAAAATAATAACTGCAAATAGTATCTATGAAAAAACATCGGTAGACTCCGATAAGAAAAGCAAGTTTTTGAGAATGAAAAAAGATAATAAAAAAATGATACAAAACACAAAACACTCCGTATCTCTGAAACCATTCATTTGCGGACATATGTTTATTAAGACTTTTCTGCATATTTTGGCCCATACTACCCCCCGTTTTATTTTGTGACACTTTTTTTTAACACCCTGTATACAGAATGGGCGCATTTTGTTCATACTTAACATTACACTTGCGCACTGACACTTAACCTGGATTAAATATAACTATAGATACAAATATTTACAAGATTTTCTTTTATGCTCAAAGTTAGGACTTTATAATTATTGTGTCGTTCGTAGAATTCTGTACTAAATAGAGCACTGATTTTGAATATAAATTTTAACCATTTTGACAAGTTGTTGAAACTTGTAACATTGCATAATGAAATATAAAGACTAACTGAATATGTCTGCCACAGATAGACCACTTGTAGGTCTATTGATTTTGTCTTGAGCTGTTCCTAACCAAAGAGCGGAGCTATTGAAAACTTTCTTTCAATGTGATTTATTTCAACACTCAGAGCCAGCCGAGAGAACATTTTTTCTTATATTCATGAACAACAGCCAAGATACATTTGGAAGTCACTAATATTTCCCTGTGACTGCTATTTTTTTTAATTTGTTTTCCAGTGTTAAGGATTGATTTTTCCCTGATTAGTGATTTTCTTGTTCCTTAACTCAATTTCTTGCAAACTGTTGATAGCTTTGATGAAATTTTGTAGCAATTTTGAAAACTATAAAAATATTACACAAGTCTTTCAGTCGACTTCAGGGGTTGAAATTCACTCGTAAGGGGGTGAATTATTATTATTATTATTATTATTATTATTATTATTATTATTATTATTATTATTATTATTATTATTATTATTATTATTATTATTATTATTATTATTATTATTATTATTATTATTATTATTATTATTATTATTATTATTATTATTATTATTATTATTATTATTATTATTATTATTATTATTATTATTATTATTATTATTATTATTATTATTATTATTATTATTATTATTATTATTATTATTATTATTATTATTATTATTATTATTATTATTATTATTATTATTATTATTATTATTATTATTATTATTATTATTATTATTATTATTATTATTATTATTATTATTATTATTATTATTATTATTATTATTATTATTATTATTATTATTATTATTATTATTATTATTATTATTATTATTATTATTATTATTATTATTATTATTATTATTATTATTATTATTATTATTATTATTATTATTATTATTATTATTATTATTATTATTATTATTATTATTATTATTATTATTATTATTATTATTATTATTATTATTATTATTATTATTATTATTATTATTATTATTATTATTATTATTATTATTATTATTATTATTATTATTATTATTATTATTATTATTATTATTATTATTATTATTATTATTATTATTATTATTATTATTATTATTATTATTATTATTATTATTATTATTATTATTATTATTATTATTATTATTATTATTATTATTATTATTATTATTATTATTATTATTCAGCTATTTTTATGGTTATAAACTTTTCCAACACTTAGTCCAGACATAGTTATTGGTAAAAGATGCTTATTGCGTCCAATTAGAGGTACTTAGATTACATGCAACATTTTCAGAAGCTTAATCCTTTTTTGTCTTCTACTTGGAACTTTTCAATTTATTTAAAACATTGGACATTGTTATTAGTTATTATTGTTTATATACATTGACATAACCGCACATAACCGCACATAACCAAAATATTGACCTTAACCACTTTTTATCACCTTCATCCAAAAATTGTATTTGTACGGTTTTGTCGACTGGAATAAATTTTCATTATTATGTTTAATTTTTTATGTCTTTTATCATGAATTGTTATTTTTAAATAAATAAAGATATGTTTTTAACTTTAATAGGTAGGTCATACATAGTAGAGGCCACGTGACTCATCGAAAAGAAGACGTAGAGGGCGTATCTGCATAGCATTAAAAATTGACTACTTCATGAAATCGTCAGTAGATGGCGCTCGAGATTGCATCCAGCACTTTTTACTGTTGCAATATCCTACTATATTATCTTCATACAACGGTAATAGTATGTATTGTGAAGGGACTGATCTTATAAAATAAACATTTAAAACATTTTAGTTCTTATTTTATTTGTCAATAAGGTATTTAAAAAATATATTTTACAATAAAAACTGAAAAATGCTAGGTCAAGTTTCATATAATATTTTTTACACAAAAATCAATGTCAAGCTTTCTAGATAACCTGATATATATTTAAAAATAATCTCAAATTATGAAGAAAAGTCAGTTTACTAACTAATAATGTTTATAGATAGTTTTCAATGTATTAAAAACAAAACAAATATTACACTAACAAAAATATTCATTTATTATTTGTTGTAGTGCTTGAAAACAGAATGATGTTGATAATAATAACTACACTTAATACAAACTCAAATAATAAAAAAAACAGCGATATTGGCTCTTGTACAAAGTTTTGAACCAACTTACAAATGATAAAATTATTGGAAAAAGTGAACACCCATTTTAAATTACCACAAGCCGCCACTGTTCTCAAGTATTAGATAAAAGAGCGTAAACTAAAAATATTCTAAATTGTATACAAAAATTCACTATATGTATTAGATTAAAATGTCTACTAACTTAATTCAAAATCCAGAACTAAATATTCAAAAAAATAAAAAAAAATCTAATTTTTTAATAATAATACTTTCATACCTTAATAATCACAATTCGCATAATATCCTTGTTTCGTATTAAAAAATACACAAGCATAAAAGATTATTTCGAAAACGAAATTTGACTTTTGCTAAAATCGTACTTTATTAAATCAGTTATGCAGTTCGCGAATCTGAGACGACTGACGTCGATTTCAATTTTCAGCCTCCGCAAGGATTCCTGCTTCGTCCTTGATCCTTCTAGATGACAAGTTCACCTTTTCCTTTTAGTGCGAGCGGTATGTTCTCATTCGTTCTAAATGTATTGAGTGAAAATTATAATATTGATTTAAGAGTCACAAGAAAATGAAAAATGTTTAATAAATGATATAAATAATCTTTCCTTAGATTGTTTTTGAAGTTATTGAATTTTAGGTTTTGGGATGAAATTACAGATTTTGACTTCTGCAGGATATTTCCTTTTTTTTTTTAATTTTTCTCTTAATATAGGTAGGTAAGTACTATAAAAAATTTCCCATTACAGGGAAGTTTTTTTTAATTCTTATTGCTATTAATATTTTTATAATTTTAATTCAGTTAATAAAGTACATAGTCCAATTAAATAACGAAAAAAGCCCCTTCGAGCTTACATTAATTTGTAATTTGATGAAACAAAGTGGACCTTATGAATTTTGATGTGATCTTTCCGAAAAAAAGCAAAAAAAATGTAGCTATTGTTAAATTTTTTTTAAATTAGGAAAAACCGGTTTTCCGGAATTTTCCATGTTAAAAATTCTAATTATCTGGGTAAGTATCATTCCGATAGTAAAAACAAATGCACCAATCGAAAAAGGAGGCAAAAATAGTTCGGAAATTGATTGCACAGGTAGTTTTAATGGCGAATTTATCGCCACCGGAAGTGCCTTTACCAAAAAGTTGTTTTTTCGTTTCTTTGATCAGAATCATGGACATGAAATTTGCGATGAATTTGTGGCGAAATTATAGATGTTAGACATACAATGTGCCCATGAGAGAAGTTGCCTATTTTTTTGTTGGCTCTCAAATAAAATAAGTCCCGCGGCGAAATCTGCCATAATTTTTCGGGAATTCGCAGGAAACAGGAACGCGTAGTTTTTTAAAATTTTTTTCCCATATGATTTTATCCGGGTTTTCCGAAAACATCTAAGCAAAAATATATATTTGAAAAGAAGAAGTCCGAAAAACCACGTGTACACAGAGCTTGCTGAACACGGTTATTAAAAATCTATGCCGATGAACACTATGAAGCGATTCAATTTGTAATAATATGAGCGTTTGAAGTTTAAACTTGGCTATCCTTGATGCGACGTGCGGCTAATTTTGCGGCAATTCTATATTTTGCACAAAACTCAAGAAACATCTTATAACAAGTCAGTAAAATACAATTTAATAAATTTTAAGCCTAATAAATTTAGGTATGTAAGAAATTTAAAACTGGAAATCGCAAAAAAATCAAATTACAGAAATGCAGTGTATAAACGAGTTTTGGATCTCGCGGAACGCGTGTAATGTGACTTTTGTCGGGAGAATTCTACAACTTAGAAGAAACATACACAATTTAAACTGTATACACATTCAGAAATTTGCTTAATTTTTAAACCAAAAAAAACTGAAAATCGTCAATTTTAGGAAACTTTTCTCAAAAACCGTGTTTTTTGGTCGTCACTCAATGAACAGTGGTCAAAAAAATAGATAAAATATTTTTGCAGAATATTGCGTAATGTAATCATATTCTAGACACAATAAAGTACTCAAAAAAAGTTTTGAGCTATTCGGTGCATTTTTGGCATTCTTGTGCCACTTCAAACTTTCGAAAAAAAATTTAGTTTTTTTTAGGGAAAAAAATTTGTTTAATTGTTTGATATCTTGACCAATTATAGTCCGATTTCGGTGAAATTCACACACACATAAGATTTCACATTCAAGAAAAAGCTTTGTAAGTGGCATTAAAAAAATTCAAATAGTTTGGCCGTTATAGGCAAACAATGAAATTAGGCCCGCGGTACATTTAGCCCTTCCGCCATATGCCCAATTTTGGGATTTATCTTGTTCCCTTCTGGGAATCAATAGTCACATCCCTTAAGTTCAAAACGCATTTTTGTTTTTTCAAATATCTTAATTTTTACCAAAGTTATAAAGAATTTAGTGTTTGAACATTTAACAAATTCAATTTTTCGACCTTAGCTGCCTCAAAATATTAAACAAATTTCAATCGTCCATACCGCGAAAACGGTGCATCGGATCAAAATTTCTCAAGAGACATGAAAATTAGCATTTTTCCTAAGCTTTCAAATGTCGTAAACTGCGTTTTGAACATTTCGGCACTTTCGAAAAACAGCTACATTTTGTTTTGCCTTTTTTCGAAAAGATCATCTCAAAATACATTTTTTCTACACCCGTATTATAATAATGCACTTATATGCCCATAATCCGTTTCATAATGATACCCATTATGATACAGATTTTTCATTACGATACAGATTTTTAATCAATAGAAACCTACAATTTTTCAATCAAGCATGCTGTTTGACGTTTGTCCTAGGTTCCTATGTAATTATTTTAGTTGTCAAAACGTATTAAATTTTCGTAGGTAGCTAAACTTCGATAATTATAATATTAAAATGTCTGATATTAGCGATATAGAAGACTCCTCCACACACATCGGAGAAAGCAGAAAATACAGTACAAAATATTTTACCGCAAAAATCTATACGAGTAATTACTGTTATTGTGTTCAATACCAATATAAATATAATATTTATAGGTCTTGATTATTTATCGGGTGTAGAAAAAATAGCGTATGCAACTCTCATGTAATGGTTATTAAAACACTCGCATAAACCATACGAAACTCGCCTTTGGCTCGTTTCGTATCCCGGTTAATGCTCGTGTATTAATAACCATCATTACATGATCGTTGCATAATATACTATTGTTTCATCTAGTTACAATTTAATGTAAGCTCAAAACCCGTAATTTAATTCGATTAACATAGGATTTTTTAGTTAAAATTAATTGACTAGGTGTCTCCTGCTAAACCAAAAACCTTATGCAAAAATGATAAAATGGAAATAATAAAAATATATATTTGATCAGTGAAAATTTATGAAAATTATAAAATATATCTATCCCGGTGATGTCAAGGTAAAGTTGCTTATCCAAGGATTTGTATGTTTGTATGACTCTCAAATAAGATTATTGCCCTTGCAAGCATTTTTTATTTAATAGTTCTACCTCATTCAGCCTTTGTTACCCCGAGTTTTCGAGGAAAAAATGTCAAAATAGTCTAATTTATGGAAAATGGGGTAAAACTACTCAATAAAAATGCTTGTAAGGACAATACTCTCATTCGAGGGCCATTCAAAACATTTTGAGAACAATTAACACACTTTTTGACTTTTGGTTTCGATTTTGCATTTATTTCAAAAAACGAGTCACTTTTCGCCAGGTTGCACATTTTTTCTTAGATTCAGATAAAACGCATTTGAGCTATTTCCCGAAATTACTGCTTATTTATTTAAGATCTTCCAGACTACATAAAATCATGTGTTACATATGGTTGAGTTGAACTCGTATTGAATAGGAGATTCCAATAATGACTGAATATACAGGGTGATCAATTTGAAAAACCAAAGTGACTAATAATATAAGAGAAACGGCAAATCTGGTAACATTGCAAATATCAAATCTGGAATCTCCGTGTCCCAAAATAGGTGTACCCCACATTTTGTACAATTAGGACTAGCAATTTACGAGATAATTGGTCGTTTCCAGACTTTTGGGCAACTCCGTATGTTTTTTTTTTAATTACTTAATCTTTTATACATGTTGTACCTATAAGTGTTTGTATTTATTTTTCGGTGTTTTTTTTTGTGAATATATTTAATAATAATAAATGTAGTCTGATCAAATGGTGTTCAAAAGTGCATATTTCGTAACATGAGTGCGGTAGAAGTTTTCTCAACAGAATTATATGTTTTTTGGGGTGCTGAACACGAATCTAAAGTTTGCTGCCTCATAGCAGTGCCGCTTCAGGTCGAAAAACGCAAAAATCCTCGAACTTTTTGGAGTTTTTCTGGTTTTTCGCTTATATAATGGAAACGATGCATCGTACGGAAAATGTAATTCTATTCAAAGTTGAAGAGCATAAAATTCTGCGTCGAAAAACATGCCTAACTTTCAAATAAAAAACTTACTTTTAGACGTCTGTGATGTGAAAACAGCCACTCTACGTGAAAAACTCGTAGAACAGAAGTTGTAAAGCATAAAATTTTGCGTTCAGTGAGTATCGAAATTTTAAATTTGGATTAGTACATACGTATATACTGATTATTTCTTCATTTTCCCTCTATGCGCTTATTTGACCAAGGTGAAGGAGTTTCGCAAACTTTTGTGTAAACTGCAATAAACTCACAAAATCCATGGAACGGTTGAGGAGATAAATCAAGAAACACTCAATGGAAATACAGTTTAGCCACACAATGATACCGACGGTGTCTCAAGAAAAGTTTTGCTGTAATGCCGAAAACAAAAGTCGCTTAATCACCATGCTAATGGCAAAGTGTGAAGACGCTGAAATTGCCTGCAGACAAGCAAACGAGAATGCGGTTCACTGATTGTTCGGACGGCCGAATCCTTGGCCCCAACTCATCAAACTGTTGCGATTGTGGGGGAAGATGTAGATCTGCTGGTGATAATGATGGGTCTCAACACATTTCAAAACACCTATCTGCTGAAGCCAGGGAAAGACACAGAGCATCAGTTGCTGTACTAACCCCAGTCTGCAGTGAAACAAAATCTTGCCAAGCACATGATGTTTCTTCAAGCGATGAGTGGATGCGACTCGACGTCATCTTTATATAACCAAGGCAAGATTTAATTATTGAAGACTGTCTCTAAATATCCAGACCTTGAAGAGACCGTTGGGAAATTCTTGAATCCGTCAGCCCAGCCAACGGCAATTGCTACTGCTGAAGAAACATTTTTGGTGGCCCTGTACGGGGCTAACGATCTAACAACTTCCTTGAATGCGCTGCGATACAAGCAGTCACGTGACATCTGCCTTCAAGTTTTCCAGCAGCATTGCATATATCCCTCCCACCGATGCTGCAGCCTACCAGTATAGCTAGCGTGTATATTTACAAGTGCAGCAGTGGCTCGGCAACAGTTTAGATCCGAAGCTGTGGGGTTGGAAGTCAATCAGAAATGGTCTGGTCCCACTTACCACCCTGAAACCCCTCGCTCCTGATAAACTAATGCAGCAAATATCATGTAAATGCCGCACTGACTGTGGTGGGCGTTGTGGATACAGGGGCACAGGTCAGTTCTGCACCTAAAGCTGCATCAACTGTGCCGATTCCTGCACCAACGTGGACGGAAGAACCGACCTCAATGAGCAAGAAGACGACCCTCCGTTTGCTGCACCACTGAGAGGCAGGTGAGACTTCAGAAAGTAATTTATGCGTAATTTTGCAACACACAAACTCAACAACATTGCTTTCAGTTGAAGAACCGCCATCCCTGCCTGCCACTGCGAGTGCTAAAGAGCCTGAGCCTGGACCATCATCGTCCATTGAAAACCCTGCGCCCGGACCTTCCACAATCCCAGCCAAACGAAGGAGAGTAAAATAAAATGGACATCGCTATCAGGTATTTTTTACATAGCATCTTTACACTATACTTCAACTTACTTGCTCTTCTTTCCAGATGACTACATGGTCTTCCCACAATTTTTCCTCAAATATATAATGAGAAGGTACTTCTTTTATCCTTGTAACTCTAAATATAATAAATGAGTAAATATTTTTTTTGTAAATGAGTACTTATTACATCAACATAATACTTATAAATCCTCAAGTCAGACTTGCAATAAAAGGAGGGGAAGGGAATTTAGAATTGGGAAGGGAGTTTGAGAGAGAGAGGTGGGAGTTGGTACTTCAATTTTGGGTTGGGAGGAGGAGGAGGAGGAGGAGGAGGAGGGGTTTGAGAGGTAAGGGAATCATATTGACAGCGCAGAGTTATTATTATTGAACCCCTGCATATTGGTCAAATAAGCGTTTAGAGGGAAAATGGAGAAATTATCAGTATATGCCTTTATACTGATCCAAATTTAAAATTTCGGTGCTCATTGAACGCAACATTTGATGCTTTACAACTTTTGTTTTTCACGTAGAGTGGCTGTTTTCACATCACATATCTCTAAAAGTGAGTTTCTTGCAGTTTTCAGAAAAGTTGCTAAAAATTGGCTTTTATCGACTGACGATAGCAACCTTATAAACCGGTCCAATTTGAAAGTTAGGGAGGTTTTTCGACGCAATATGCTCTTTAACTTTGAATGGAACGACTTTTTCCGTACGATGCAACATTTCCAAGATATAAGCGGAAAACCAGAAAAACTCCGAAAATTTCGAGGATTTTTGCGCTTTTCGATCTAAAGCGGCACTGCTACGAGGCAGCAAACTTCAGATTCGTGTTCAGCATCCCAAAAACATATAATTTCGTTGAAAAACTTTCTATCGTTTTCATGTTACCGAAAACCTACCATTTGATCAGGCTAATGGTCTTTATTCACAGTTTTACATATTACACTTACAATAAAAGAAAAATGTTGAAGTTCAGTGCAAGGGTATTTTTCTATTTAACCTTAAGGATTTTCTAATTTAAAATTGTTTTTATATGGGCGCGCCACTGGGAACACTTCGCGATGTTATGTGTCTCGAGATAATGAGAACTTTAAATTTGCGCAACGATAAGGTAGCACTTCACAAAAATATTTAAGAAAAAAGGTGGGAAACCATCCCATTTAAAAACTACTATTTATTAAAACACAAAGCAGCAAATAGTCGTAGATGTAATACAGAGTAGCGCTTAAATGTTTTTAATTTATTTCAAAAATTATCAAAATAAATGCTTTTTCAAGATTTACGAACAAATTAAGGTCTCTCCACCTTGAGTTTTGTTAGTATTGACATTTCCTGAAAAACCCAACTTTCACTATTTTTTTAGGATTGCTGTGATGACGGCTTTGTAAATCCGTAAGTGGTAGCCTGATTTTAATAAATATTTACATACGAACGTGAAGAAAATGCTTCTTTTTCACAGGCATTTCTTTAATAAAATAAATATGTACATTCTGTAACTTGACAAACCGGGTCCTAACCTAGTTTTCCAAATACCCTTAACCTTGGCCTAAATTTCATCTAGGGGATCCCCATGAAGTGATGTTAAAACCCCCAGAATTACGTTTAGAGTTCAATGTAGCTGTAATGGAGGAAGAACAAAGTAAACACGGAGATTAATTTGGAATACTGTTTATTTAACATCTATTATTTTGTACAGCCAGACATTTAGATTAGGTGCCGTTTTTAGGCTTAACATTATGTTTTTGTAGGCTTTCCAATGTGTCATTTCTAACCTCAGAGCTTTTAGTTCCCATAAAAGGGTAAAATAAAAGTCGAAAGTACTTTGGTTTATTTGTTTGTCTCCTAATATACAATCATACCTTTCCACGGAAATACTGAATTACGCTTTGTATAATAAAAGAGAGTAAAGCGGTAGCACAAAAGTTCGGTGAAATATAAAATGATGTTTGTAACATGTGTAAAAACCGGAGTGTAGATTTATCTCACCGTGCGTCACGCCTTTCCCTAATATTCCAATGCCGTAATGTACTGACATACTCAGTCCTGCATGGCA
>OV651819.1:71061800-71148784 GCA_927349885.1 Psylliodes chrysocephalus | reverse complement strand
GACATAAACCTTCATTGCTCAGGACGTTAAGTGCTCAACTTTGGATTTCGTGATTTTTTATCTGTAATTGAATCCGGGTTGGGAAATCCAAACTTGAACGCTTATTGACTTAAGTCTTGAAGGCACTTATATCAAGTTAATTATCTAATCAAATATGTGACGTGGCTTTTTAAAATACTATCATTGTGCGCTCCACTGCTGGTGTGTCCATCTTCTACAAGAGAAAAAAGAAGGAAACAATTGTAAAGTTGCCTTGCACAAATGTGTACCAAAAAAGGGCAACTGGCTCTCGTAAGCCTTTTTCGTTTAATCGTCTCATTATTTGAACACTAAGCGCCAGCATGGGAAATATATGTTAAAGTTAGTTTTAAGACCTTTTAACATTCAAATAAACAAAAACAATTTATAAATCTATTATTCAAATCCGTGTTGGAACAAAACATAAAATTGTTGAATTTGAAAGATAATATTCTAAAAATGGAAAGGACTTCGGTCGAGAGCCTATTGGACTGAATATTCGGTTCAATCAATGACAATTATTAATATTACTATTCTTAAATATTTTATTTAATTTGCTTGTAAATTTATGTGTAAATATATTTATAAATTACACTGGTTAACAGTGATTTTGTGGAAGGGAGTTTAAGAGCGTTTTTGGGCGAACGTTCTACCGATTTCAAATCGCTTCTCCAGCCTATAAATCTTCAATGGTTTCAAAAAGAATAAAATAAAGTAGTTCTGTCTAAAACTAAAATAAATTTGCTATCTCGAAGTCCCCATCGATTATTTCCAAACTTTTCCTTAACGTCTTAGTTGTAAGTTTCATATTACATTTTTTTTTAATTTGCTATTTCTGTGGAATCATTAATTTTCACTTGCGTCATTGTTCTTCTGAAAAAGCGAAATGTGACTTACGTTTTGCTTGATTGGCTTTAGTTTTTTGAAATAGTCAACCAGTCGAAATAAAAAAAATGAAAATAATAATAATACTAATAAGACATTAATTTATTTAAACAGTTTTGTCTGAGCTAGCTAAAAGGCTGTATTCTATAAACAATGAACAATAGTGATTGTTGTTTTGAACTAATTAAAACATTTTCACTCGAACGGCGTGCGTGATTCAATTTAAAAATAGTTTCCAGACTAAAACCATGTGTTCCGGTTTTGACTTCGTTTATTATTAAACAGCGAAGTTATATACAGAAACGTTAATTCACAATTTAAATCAGGAACTATCACAAGAAAATCACTATGTTACAATTAATTACTTAACCAAAAACTAGAGTACTTATTAATAAACGTATATACAGAATGGGCGCATTCTGTTCATACTTAACATTACACTTGCGCACTGACACTTAACCTGGATTAAATATAACTATAGATACAAATATTTACAAGATTTTCTTTTACGCTCAAAGTTAGGACTTTATAATTATTGTGTCGTTCGTAGAATTCTGTACTAAATAGAGCACTGATTTTGAATATAAATTTTAACCAGTTTGACAAGTTGTTGAAACTTGTAACATTGCATAATGAAATATAAAGACTAACTGAATATGTCTGCCACAGATAGACCACTTGTAGGTCTATTGATTTTGTCTTGAGCTGTTCCTAACCAAAGAGCGGAGCTATTGAAAACTTTCTTTCAATGTGATTTATTTCAACACTCAGAGCCAGCCGAGAGAACATTTTTTCTTATATTCATGAACAACAGCCAAGATACATTTGGAAGTCACTAATATTTCACTGTGACTGCTATTTTTTTTAATTTGTTTTCCAGTGTTAGGGATTGATTTTTCCCTGATTAGTGATTTTCTTGTTCCTTAACTCAATTTCTTGCAAACTGTTGATAGCTTTGATGAAAATTTGTAGCAATTTTGAAAACTATAAAAATATTCAGCTATTTTTATGGTTATAAACTTTTCCAACACTTAGTCCAGACATAGTTATTGGTAAAAGATGCTTATTGCGTCCAATTAGAGGTACTTAGATTACATGCAACATTTTCAGAAGCTTAATCCTTTTTTGTCTTCTACTTGGAACTTTTCAATTTATTTAAAACATTGGACATTGTTATTAGTTGTTATTGTTTATATACATTGACATAACCGCACATAACGAAAATATTGACCTTAACCACTTTTTATCACCTTCATCCAAAAATTGTATTTGTACGGTTTTGTCGACTGGAATAAATTTTCATTATTATGTTTAATTTTTTATGCCTTTTATCATGAATTGTTATTTTTAAATAAATAAAGATATGTTTTTAACTTTAATAGGTAGGTCATACATAGTAGAGGCCACGTGCCTCATCGAAAAGAAGACGTAGACGTATCTGCATAGCATTAAAAATTGACTACTTCATTAAATCGTCAGTAGATGGCGCTCGAGATTGCATCCAGCATTTTTTACTGTTGCAATATCCTACTATATTATCTTCATACAACGGTAATAGTATGTATTGTGAAGGGACTGATCTTATAAAATAAACATTTAAAACATTTTAGTTCTTATTTTATTTGTCAATAAGAGGTATTTAAAAAATATATTTTTTATTTGACATATGTGACAAATTGTGAAAATGATTAAACCATAGCCCTCAGAAGGTCTAGATACCGCATCGTAAAAACATTTTGACCCCCCATATGATGGGCGCCATGATAAATAAATGTCAATAAATTTTAAGTTGGCACTTCTGACAAGACAGAATCGGCATAAGTTTAGTAATTAGCACATACTTTGATTACTATACGAGGCAAGAGAGAGGTCCGACACGCCCAATATAGGGCGCGGCCATTTTGAACCCTGTGACACAGTTTACAGCTAAAGAATCAGATCGCTCACTCTGCGTCGGCACTTTGGATCCTAATGTTTCAGTTTATACACTGTGCAACTCGGATAATACAATATATGACAACCGCCTATAATAAAACAGCAGTCTTCTGCGTATCCTGAATTTGTATCCCTGAAGTGGATGTTCCGAAGCAGAAGTGGATGATTAAAACGCACCTATTAAAAATATTGCGCCAAGATGTAGGCAACACGTAATAAGGGTTCAAAATGGCGGAGTTTTCTATCTCCTTTTAAAAGGCACTCAGAAAGCTGCGCAGTGCGACCATTCTCCGTATAGTAAAAGAAAATCAAAGTATGTGGTAATTAGGCATTCCAACGACCTGTCAAACAATAGGTGCCAGTGGGAAATTCTTGTATATTTAAGGGGGTAGCGACATAGTCTTGCAACTTGGACGCTATTTTTATTCGAAGTAGTACTCGCCAAGCCTGCCAATTTATGAAGAAATGTATAGGTGGGTTTTTTAAATATTATTTTTATTGTGTTTGACATAAAATATTTAAATGTGATCCATTATTCATGATTTTACGTAAAGTAGATAGAATACACCATATGTCGCCACCCTTAGATATACCAAACCTGCCCACTGGTAATTCATTTGTTTGAAATGCCTAATAAGCGTAAGATCGGCGTTCGACGTATATAATCGATTTTATTATCTGTTGTGTTGTTTATTTTGTTCTTCTAGTAAAGGTTTTATTTAAAACATTATTTTTTAGTTTAGTCGTTTAGTATTTTATTTTAATAAAAAACATTTGTGGTTTGGTGTTAAATTTTTACAGGATTTTCAAAATCTCTTGTTGTTTTGTACGTGAATTGCATCCAACAGTAGAAGATACAAGGCAGGAATAACATTTCACATGTAAGTTTTCAAAAATATTTGTATATTTTCAAAATCAAATAATTTGTGTTTTGTTGTAGCATACCAAAAAATTTTAGGAAAGAATAACTGATAGCCATAGGAAGACCATTGAATCATTTTGTGACTTTAGTATAAGTCCAGAAAATTTGGGGATACTAGCTGAAACGGCAAATGTGTTATTGGCTCCTTGTTAATGACCTATTGTACAATTTTTCCAACACACGTTCCATGATCCTTTGAACTTGCCTGCACCGTACTGATGAAGACCAATAGTCAGAAAAACGTGTCGATCGTTACTTCTTTTTTACTTTTTTTTCATTCGGAAAATGTCCACTATTACTACCTTGATACAATAATATTAGTTCCGTTCTAAGTAGGTACATATTATAGTTTGTATGTTTTATGCTTTATTTTATTACATGTAATAAATGATAGGAAATATACTTTTATAGTAAATAAATTGATTAAAGCAATATGTAAGAATAAGTTTATCTAAGGATTAAATTGTTAAAATTTTTCATATCCATTGTTTATTAATTTGTTTCATTTAATTCTTTCTTATTGAGTAAGTTATTTCATATAAATATGCGATACTTGTAAAATGTAATATTTTCTTTTAAATAGGTATATATTATGTTTGTATAAAATATTGTTCAGTTAATAAAAACAGAAATATTTTGTCTTTTATTCAAAAGAAGATTGTAAATTTTTCAAAATATATTTACCTACCCCAAAAAAAGATTAATAAAACCAGTTAGTCATATACACATTTTCTATATATTTATAGAGGTACTTTTTAAATAACTTTCAATACATTCGAAATCTGTGGTTTTATTAAACTCAATGTAACAAATTAATAATAGGTATTCTCAAAAATATTTAAAAATAAAATCGAGATGGGACTCTTGTATAATTTAGTGACTATTCGCCTATGGTTAGTGCACTGCTGTATGTCCCTGGGTTTTCTACATTAGAACAATACTGCTTCTCCACTCTAGCAGTATTTTTTGCATCTCACAAGATTATATTTATTAAAAAACCAAGGAATTGTTTTGGGCCTATTGCTGGGCCCTTTTCCAACATTCCCAAAGTTTTTTTTTTACTTTCTGCTGATTGGATCTCCGATAGCGACAACTCCATTTGTTGTTCCACTAGTTTTTTATCAAATTTTTAAAATAACTTCTATATATTTATCTTTTGCAATGACTTTGCTTACCTGCTTCATAATCTCTTCCCTATGCCCCAATTTCTCTAACAGGTGAGATCTTATACTCGCTCTATTAAATCAAATTATCATAGTTTATTTGAAAATGCTTGGTAGCACAGTTTTTATGGCAAAGGTCCATATTTTTATATAATTTTGCTATTATTCATTTTCAAATAAACTATAGGAATAGGAGTAATCTATTAGTTTTTCTAAAAATACCTTGTTACCGATGTAAGTATATCTTTCCCTAGTTAAAAAATTCCAGTTTTTATTTTCATAATATAAATAAATGACCGGTTAACAATCACATTCTTTTAAATAGTACATTTGACATTGAAGTAAGTATTTTCTCCATATTGCCAAACAGGAATAGATGGTTTACTTGTAATTTGAATTATATTACATAAATCTCACTGAATTTCTCTATAATTCTCATAGCAATATGTACACAAAACACTTATCCAATAATATATATAACCATGTAAAAATAACATTTCAAGAACGAGAAAATTTATAAAACCGGTCCTGTCTGAACAGATCTAGAAAAATCAAATAGGTTTGTCAAAGTTTTGTTCTTAATTTGAAATTAGAAATTGTGCGTCTCACTCACTTATAACTAATAACAAAGTGCAGATTATCGGTGTTCACGTATTACAGAACACACAAACTAAAAATCAGTGTAGCCAAAACATAAATTTACCTAACATGGCGACAAGCTTGAATGGGGTCATTTTTTTGTATTGACAGCATACGCCAAGCGGTATCTAGACTTTCTGAGGGCTATGGATTAAACTTACAATAAAAACTGAAAAATGCTAGGTCACGTTTCATATAATATTTTTTACACAAAAATCAATGTCAAGCTTTCTACATAACCTGATATATATTTAAAAATAATCTCAAATTATGAAGAAAAGTCAGTTTACTAACTAATAATGTTTATAGATAGTTTTCAATGTATTAAAAACAAAACAAATATTACACTAACAAAAATATTCATTTATTATTTGTTGTAGTGCTTGAAAACAGAATGATGTTGATAATAATAACTACACTTAATACAAACTCAAATAATAAAAAAAAAGCGATATTGGCTCTTGTACAAAGTTTTGAACCAAACTTACAAATGATAAAATTATTGGAAAAAGTGAACACCCATTTTAAATTACCACAAGCCAGCACTGTTCTCAAGTATTAGATAAAAAAGCGTAAACTAAAAATATTCTGAATTGTATACAAAAATTCACTATATGTATTAGATCAAAATGTCTTTACTAACTTAATTCAAAATCCAGAACTAAATATTCAAAAAAATAAAAAAAATCTAATTTTTTAATAATAATACTTTCATACCTTAATAATCACAATTCGCATAATATCCTTGTTTCGTATTAAAAAATACACAAGCATAAAAGATTATTTCGAAAACGAAATTTGACTTTTGCTAAAATCGTACTTTATTAAATCAGTTATGCAGTTCGCGAATCTGAGACGACTGACGTCGATTTCAATTTTCAGCCTCCGCAAGGATTCCTGCTTCGTCCTTGATCCTTCTAGATGACAAGTTCACCTTTTCCTTTTAGTGCGAGCGGTATGTTCTCATTCGTTCTAAATGTATTGAGTGAAAATTATAATATTGATTTAAGAGTCACAAGAAAATGAAAAATGTTTAATAAATGATATAAATAATCTTTCCTTAGATTGTTTTTGAAGTTATTGAATTTTAGATTTTGGGATGAAATTACAGATTTTGACTTCTTCAGGATATTTTCTTTTTTTTTTAAATTTTTCTCTTAATATAGGTAGGTAAGTACTATAAAAAATTTCCCATTACAATATCAGTTTTTTTTAATTCTTTTTTTTTTTTTTTTTTTTTTTTTTGGTGTCATCGGCGTCGACTACTACGGCCATTAGCCTCGTGTTCTGTGTAGGCTTTGTTACTGTTTCCCAGCGCCACTTTAGGAACAGCACTGTTAATTAGAACCCAACAGTGAATGGTCGAGTGGGGAATCCTACCAAGGCATCAATTCTTATTGCTATTAATATTTTTATTATTTTAATTCAGTTAATAAAGTTTTTATAACATACATAGTCCAATTAAATAACGAAAAAAAGCCCCTTCGAGCTTACAATAATTTGTAATTGGATGAAACAAAGTGAACCTTATGTATTTTGATGTGATCTTTCTGAAAAAAAGCAAAAAAAGATGTAGCTATTGTTCAATTTTTTTTAAATTAGAAAAAACCGGGTTTTTCGGAATTTTCCATGTTAAAAATGCTAATTATCTGGGCAAGTTTCATTCCGATAGTTAAAACAAATGCACCAATCGAAAGAGGAGGCAAAAATAGTTCGGAAATTGATTGCACAGGTAGTTTTAATGTCGAATTTATCGCCACCGGAAGTGCCTTTACCAAAAAGTTGTTTTTTCGTTTCTTTGATCAGAATTATGGACATGAAATTTGCGATGAATTTGTGGCGAAATTATAGATGTTAGACATACAATGTGCCCATGAGAGAAGTTGCGTATTTTTTTGTTGGCTCTCAAATAAAATAAGTCCCGCGGCGAAATCTGCCATAATTTTTCAGGAATTCGCAGGAAACGAGAAGGCGTAGTTTTTTAAAATGTTTTTCCCATATGATTTTATCCGGGTTTTCCGAAAACATCTAAGCAAAAAAATATATATGAAAAGAAGAAGTCCGAAAAACCACGTGTACACAGAGCTTGCTGAACACGGTTATTAAAAATCTATGCCGATGAACACTATGAAGCGATTCAATTTGTAATAATATGAGCGTTTGAAGTTTAAACTTGGCTATCCTTGATGCGACGTGCGGCTAATTTTGCGGCAATTCTATATTTTGCACAAAACTCAAGAAACATCTTATAACAAGTCAGTAAAATACAATTTAATAAATTTTAAGCCTAATAAATTTAGGTATGTAAGAAATTTAAAACCGGAAATCGCAAAAAAATCAAATTACAGAAATGCAGTGTATAAACGAGTTTTGGATCTCGCGGAAAGCGTGTAATGGGACTTTTGTCGGGAGAATTCTACAACTTAGAAGAAACATACACACTTTAAACTTTGTATACACATTCAAAAATTTGGGTTTGCTCAATTTTCAAACCAAAAAAAACTGAAAATCGTCAATTTTAGGAAACTTTTCTCAAAAACCGTGTTTTTTGGTCGTCACTCAATGAACAGTGGTCAAAAAAATAGATAAAATGTTTTTGCAGAATTTTCCGTAATGTAATCGTATTTTAGACACAATAAAGTACTCCTAAAAAAGTTTTGAGCTATTCGGTGCATTTTTGACATTTTTGTGCCACTTCAAACTTTCGAAAAAAAATTTAGTTTTTTTTAGGAAAAAAAATTGTTTAATTGTTTGATATCTTGACCAATTATAGTCCGATTTCGGTGAAATTCACACACACATAAGATTTCACATTCAAGAAAAAGCTTTGTAAGTGGCATTAAAAAAATTCAAATAGTTTGGTCGTTATAGGCAAACAATGAAATTAGGCCCGCGGTACATTTAGCCCTTCCGCCATATGCCCAATTTTGGGATTTATCTTGTCCCCTTCTGGGAATCAATAGTCACATCCCTTAAGTTCAAAACGCATTTTTGTTTTTTCAAATATCTTAATTTTTACCAAAGTTATAAAGAATTTAGTGTTTGAACATTTAACAAATTCAATTTTTCGACCTTAGCTGCCTCAAAATATTAAACAAATTTCAATCGTCCATACCGCGAGAACGGTGCATCGGATCAAAATTTCTCAAGAGACATGAAAATTAGCATTTTTCCTAAGCTTTCAAATGTCGTAAACTGCGTTTTGAAAATTTTGGCACTTTCGAAAAACAGCTACATTTTGTTTTGCCTTTTTTCGAAAAGATCATCTCAAAATACATAGAATCCATTTTGTTTCATCTAGTTACAATTTAATGTAAGCTCAAAACCCGTAATTTAATTCGATTAACATAGGATTTTTTAGTTAAAATTAATTGACTAGGTGTCTCCTGCTAAACCAAAAACCTTATGCAAAAATGATAAAATGGAAATAATAAAAATATATATTTGATCGGTGAAAATTTATGAAAATTATAAAATATATCTATCCCGGTGATGTCAAGGTAAAGTTGCTTATCCAAGGATTTGTATGTTTGTATGACTCTCAAATAAGATTATTGCCCTTGCAAGCATTTTTTATTTAATAGTTCTACCTCATTCAGCCTTTGTTACCCCGAGTTTTCGAGAAAAAAATGTCAAAATAGTCTAATTTATGGAAAATGGGGTAAAACTACACAATAAAAATGCTTGCAAGGACAATACTCTCATTCGAGGGTCATTCAAAACATTTTGAGAACAATTAACACACTTTTTGACTTTTGGTTTCGATTTTGCATTTATTTTAAAAAACGAGTCACTTTTCGCCAGGTTGCACATTTTTTCTTAGATTCAGATAAAACGCATTTGAGCTATTTCCCGAAATTACTGCTTATTTATTTAAGACCTTCCAGACTACATAAAATCATGTGTTACATACATATGGTTGAACTCGTATTGAATAGGAGATTCCAATAATGACTGAATATACAGGGTGATCAATTTGAAAAACCAAAGTGACTAATAATATAAGAGAAACGGCAAATCTGGTAATATTGCAAATATCAAATCTGGAATCTCCGTGTCCCAAAATAGGTGTACCCCACATTTTGTACAATTAGTACTGGCAATTTACGAGATAATTGGTCGTTTCCAGACTTTTGGGCAACTCCGTATGTTTTTTTTTAAATTACTTAATCTTTTATACATGTTGTACCTATAAGTGTTTGTATTTATTTTTCGGTGTTTTTTTTTGTGAATATATTTAATAATAATAAATGTAGTCTGATCAAATGGTGTTCAAAAGTGCATATTTCGTAACATGAGTGCGGTAGAAGTTTTCTCAACAGAATTATATGTTTTTTGGGGTGCTGAACACGAATCTAAAGTTTACTGCCTCATAGCAGTGCCGCTTCAGGTCGAAAAACGCAAAAATCCTCGAAATTTTTGGAGTTTTTCTGGTTTTTCGCTTATATAATGGAAACGATGCATCGTACGGAAAATGTAATTCAATTCAAAGTTGAAGAGCATAAAATTCTGCGTCGAAAAACATGCCTAACTTTTAAATAAGAAACTCACTTTTAGACGTTTGTGATGTGAAAACAGCCACTCTACGTGAAAAACTCGTAGAACAGAAGTTGTAAAGCATAAAATTTTGCGTTCTGTGAGTATCGAAATTTTAAATTTGGATTAGTACATACGTATATACTGATTATTTCTTCATTTTCCCTCTATGCGCTTATTTGACCAAGATGAAGGAGTTTCGCAAACTTTTGTGTAAACTGCAATAAACTCACAAAATCCATGGAACGGTTGAGGAGATAAATCAAGAAACACTCAATGGAAATACAGTTTAGCCACACAATGATACCGACGGTGTCTCAAGAAAAGTTTTGCTGTAATGCCGAAAACAAAAGTCGCTTAATCACCATGCTAATGGCAAAGTGTGAAGACGCTGGAATTTCCTGCAGACAAGCAAACGAGAATGCGGTTCACTGATTGTTCGGACGGCCGAATCCTTGGCCCCAACTCATCAAACTGTTGCGATTGTGGGGGAAGATGTAGATCTGCTGGTGATAATGATGGGTCTCAACACATTTCAAAACGCCTATCTGCTGAAGCCAGGGAAAGACACAGAGCATCAGTTGCTGTACTAACCCCAGTCTGCAGTGAAACAAAATCTTGCCAAGCACATGATGTTTCTGCAAGCGATGAGTGGATGCGACACGACGTCATCTATATATAACCAAAACAAGATTAAATTCTTAAAGACTGTCTCTAAATATCCAGACCCTGAAGAGACCGTTGGGAAATTCTTGAATCCGTCAGCCCAGCCAACGGCAATTGCTACTGCTGGAGAAACATTTTTGGTGGCCCTGTACGGGGCTAACGATCTAACAACTTCTTTGAATGCGCTGCGATACAAGCAGTCACGTGACATCTGCCTTCAAGTTGTCCAGCAGCATTGCATATATCCCTCCCACCGATGCAGCAGCCTACCAGCATAGCTAGCGTGTATATTTACAAGTGCAGCAGTGGCTCGGCAACAGTTTGGATCCGAAGCTGTGGGGTTGGAAGTCAATCAGAAATGGTCTGATCCCACTTACCACCCTGAAACCTAGACTCCTGATAAACTAATGCAGCAAATATCACGTGAATACCGCACTGACTGTGGTGGGTGTTGTGGATGCAGGCGCGCAGGTCTGTTCTGCACCCAAGTCTGCATCAACTTCCGATTCCTACTCCAACGTGGACGAAAGAACTTACCTCGATGAGCAAAAAGACGACCCTCCGTTTGCTGCACCACTGAAAAGCAGGTGAGACTTCAGAAAGTAATTTATGCGTTATTTTGCAACACACAAACTCAATGACATTGCTTTCAGATGAAGAACCGCCATCCCTGCCTGCCACTCCGAGTGATAAAGAGCCTGGACCATCATCGTCCATTGAAAACCCTACGCCCGGACCTTCCACAGTCCCAGCCAAACGAAGGAGAGTCAAATAAAATGGACATTGCTATCAGGTATTTTTTTATATAGCATCTTTACACTATACTTCAACTTACTTGCTCTTCTTTCCAGATGACTACATGGTCTTCCCACAATTTTTCCTCAAATATATAATGAGAAGGTACTTCTTTTATCTTGTAACTCTAAATATAATAAATGAGTAAATATGTTTTTTGTAAATGAGTACTTATTACTTCTTATTACTTCTTATTACATCAACATAATACTTATAAATCCTCAAGTCAGACTTGCAATAAAAGGAGGGGAAGGGAATTTAGAATTGGGAAGGGAGTTTGAGAGAGAGGTGGGAGTTGGTACTTCAATTTTGGGTTGGGAGGAGGAGGAGGAGGGGTTTGAGAGGTAAGGGAATCATATTGACAGCGCAGAGTTATTATTATTGAACCCCTGCATATTGGTCAAATAAGCTTTTAGAGGGAAAATGGAGAAATTATCAGTATATGCCTTTATACTGATCCAAATTTAAAATTTCGGTGCTCATTGAACGCAACATTTGATGCTTTACAACTTTTGTTTTTCACGTAGAGTGGCTATTTTCACATCACATATCTCTAAAAGTGAGTTTCTTGCAGTTTTCAGAAAAGTTGCTAAAAATTGGCTTTTATCGACTGAAGATAGCAACCTTATAAACCGGTCCAATTTGAAAGTTAGGGAGGTTTTTCGACGCAATATGCTCTTTAACTTTGAATGGAACGACTTTTCCGTACGATGCAACATTTCCAAGATATAAGCGGAAAACCAGAAAAACTCCGAAAATTTCGAGGATTTTTGCGCTTTTCGATCTAAAGCGGCACTGCTACGAGGCAGCAAACTTCAGATTCGTGTTCAGAATCCCAAAAACATATAATTTCGTTGAAAAACTTTCTATCGTTTTCATGTTACCGAAAACCTACCATTTGATCAGGCTAATGGTCTTTATTCACAGTTTTACATATTACACTTACAATAAAAGAAAAATGTTGAAGTTCAGTGCAAGGGTATTTTTCTATTTAACCTTAAGGATTTTCTAATTTAAAATTGTTTTTATATGGGCGCGCCACTGGGAACACTTCGCGATGTTATGTGTCTCGAGATAATGAGAACTTTAAATTTGCGCAACGATAAGGTAGCACTTCACAAAAATATTTAAGAAAAAAGGTGGGAAACCAACCCATTTAAAAACTACTATTTATTAAAACACAAAGCAGCAAATAGTCGTAGATGTAATACAGAGTAGCGCTTAAATTTTTTAAATTTATTTCAAAAATTATCAAAATAAATACTTTTTCAAGATTTACGAACAAATTAAGGTCTCTCCACCTTGAGTTTTGTTAGTATTGACATTTCCTGAAAAACCCAACTTTCACTATTTTTTTAGGATTGCTGTGATGACGGCTTTGTAAATCCGTAAGTGGTAGCCTGATTATAATAAATATTTACATACGAACGTGAAGAAAATGCTTCTTTTTCACAGGCATTTCTTTAATAAAATAAATATGTACATTCTGTAACTTGACAAACCGGGCCCTAACCTAGTTTTCCAAATACCCTTAACCTTGGCCTAAATTTCATCTAGGGGATCCCCATGAAGTGATGTTAAAACCCCCAGAATTACGTTTAGAGTTCAATGTAGCTGTAATGGAGGAAGAACAAAGTAAACACGGAGATTAATTTGGAATACTGTTTATTTAACATCTATTCTTTGGACAGCCAGACATTTAGATTATGTGCCGTTTTTAGGCTTAACATTATGTTTTTGTAGGCTTTCCAATGTGTCATTTCTAACCTCAGAGCTTTTAGTTCCCATAAAAGGGTAAAATAAAAGTCGGAAGTACTTTGGTTTATTTGTTTGTCTCCTAATATACAATCAAACCTTTCCACGGAAATACTGAATTACGCTTTGTCTAATAAAAGAGAGTAAAGCGGTAGCACAAAAGTTCGGTGAAATATAAAATAATGTTTGTAACATGTGTAAAAACCGGAGTGTAGATTTATCTCACCGTGCGTCACGCCTTTCCCTAATATTCCAATGCCGTAATGTACTGACATACTCAGTCCTGCATGGCAAACACTGAACGGTCGATCGTAGAACACCTGATATAAAGGGGGATGCCCGTCAGGCCCACTTCTGGGGTATCTCAGTAGAAATCCATCCTGCCTCTATCAGGCTTTAATTTACATAGCCGCAAGAAAAATACCATTTTTAGGCCCTTACTATTGAGGTCCCTAGCGGTCTATGGTGGCCTAAGGCTCTTTTTCGGCGCGATGCTCTTTTGCTCTGTCGATTGACAAATCATTGTTATTAATCACAGTTTTGAGGATACGTTAGCTAGTCCACAAACACAATTTCACCTATTTATTTTAAATAAATAACAAACATACCGACTACTTCTGCGTAATGTCCCGCTAAAGATATGTGGATATGTAGAAATAAATCCGACCCTCCTCAATATTCATGGTTCTACCCGCCGCTGTACATATCCCCTTTTTCCCGAAAAATCGATATACAAAACTAACACTCCCTACGGCTAAAATGACACATTTGTCTACCCAATTTTGTTTTACAAAGAACGTCAGAAAACATATTTTTTAACCGCAATCTAACTTTAAAATATATACAAATCGAGGCATTTACCCTACTAATCTACATCTGTTTGACATTTAAAAGTAAAACCGAAAGTGCGTTTCCTCTTTACTGAAAAGGGGCAGGTACGTTTACAGACAACCAAAACGTTACAATTCGGCCCTTTGGCCATAAATCTAAATGACTTAATTCATTACTTGAGATTGTTGACCGACTTTACAACAATTATTATTTATGACAATAACATCACTATCGATTCTCTAAATAGTATAATTTAGCACAATATAAAACCCTATAATTTTTCCCACAATAAACGTTTATCAATGAATACCAAAAAGATGACAATAACACACAGACGCGAATTTTCCCGCTAATGAATATAAAAGTAATAAAGTGATACCTGTAACCCATTAATGTTAGTACAAACTCTCCCCCGGAGTTATAAATATTAAATACTAGTTTGATTACTTACAGAAAAAAAGTATACCGCTGATAAAAGTGACTACCGGGCACAAGTTCACCGGGTCAGCATTAAGGGTGACGAAATCCACTACGAACTTCGCCCAGAGTAGTACTTTTAATCATTTAGTAACATTTTATAATGTTGAATCGGAGATATAAAATATCTGGCATTTAACTATACTATCATGGTTATCAGAACCTCTGCTCGACAGGCAGTGAACAGGTGGATAACCATAAAACACCAAATTCACTGGCAGCAGATAAGAGGGCACAGGATCAGTAAGCTCATGCTAAGGGGACCAAACCCACGCATGGCTACTGAAGCACTACAACTCGCAAGGCCTCAAATATCCAACATTGTGGGATTACTAACGGGGCACTGCTTGCTGAAACACCTTCATGTAATGGGATTACACAATGATCCCACTACGTGTAGACTTTACATGGAAGAGGAAGAAACCTCATACCATGTGATCTTCGAATGCGAAGCTCTTACTGGGCGATGTTTCATCCTTTTCGGCCTAGAACCGGAAAGAACGCCCCAGGAACACTTGGTAGGGAACCTATTAAAACTAACCAAAGACACAGGACTATTCCAAAGCTAGTACCTGAATACGGCAAAAGCAGGGGAATACAATAGACCCAAGAGGCCGCAGTGTTCTGGGCCAAACCTAACCCTACCTGCTTACAACCGATAAAGATAAAGATGGTATCACCAGTATCAGTTACGCCAATATTTTAGTCACTCGGTAGATACAACCTTACAAAATAGTTCTAGGAGCGAAATCTGGTTCTATTCAACGTGTATCTGCTTGGTCAACCTGACTATATATCTCCTTTTACTTATATATAAAATATAAGAAAACGGTGGTCATCCTAAGGACAACTGGATATCTATGCAGAAGCCGTCGTTTATAGAAACTAATTACTCTACTCCGTCGATATCTTTCATTTCCGTTCTCAAAATATAACAAAAACGCGGCCACCGTAAGGGTAGCGATATCTCTTTTTAATTATATTTGAAGAATATAAAGAAAAAGGAGTCACCGTGGCGGTAACGTGGATATTTGCGTTTTTTGTTAACTTGACTCGGTGAAGATGAAAAAGCTAATAATCCCCCAGCCCAAAAAAACCCTGGTATTTATACTTAAATTTCCCATATATTCAAATGTATCGGAAAGAGAACGACTGTGAATTCGGTGCATAAAGACCTTAAGGCTTTGTATTAATTCCTGAATATAGCCCTAACGTTTTACAACTGATTTGTTATAGCGATCGTTACAGTTTACGCGTCGATTTCTTTTCCCAGAAGTAATTAAACGGCGCCTACGAGTCGGGATATGCTAGGCTGTTGTTTGAATCCAAAATAAAAATGTGAATATATTATGTATTATATAAGAATTATTCAAATTAATTATCAACCTCCGGTTGTCGGATTTCAATTCCTGCACTAGTGCGGAAAAAAGTGATTTTTTCCATTTACTTGCCGGAACTAATGCGGAAAAGTTAATATCTTTTATTAGACATTTTCGAACAAGTTATAGCGCAATTATTTGCATTTTTGGACAAGTTACTTATGCGTTTTAAGATTGTTTTGGGAACATGAAAAATTTGTTCCTAACACATGCGGAAAGTGACTTTTCGCACTGATTAGGAAAATAATTATATACGCATTCATTTATACATTTCCTGTCTTGTATTTAAGTATATAGGTACGTTTTAATTTTTTTGTAACACCTTGCGTCTTTGAATCTTCGATTTAAAATTCTTTCTCCTAGTCTAGTACATTTTCACCAGGCAACCAAAGTGAAAATTCCTTGTATTGATATATTCTTTCTGGATACTTTCTATAACTTCTAAGAATCAATTCTGTACAATATTTTATTTCAATTATAATAGCTAATAATCTATTGAAATTTTCACTTACCTAACCGCTATGACTACTCCCTGTTATTCTATTATTTACGTTTTGCATTTGCATTTACAGTTATATTGTTAGATTTCAATAAGAATCTGTATAACGGCACTTTTATGCAACACCCTAGCAGTTCTTTCAATCTCGATTGCTTTTGTTTACATTCCGAGCAAAACGCGTAATTACTTTTCTTGCTACTTACTGCAATTTACAGTTAGAGTTAGATAAACAAGAAAGTAAAAGTGACCATACACTTTATAGGTGCGTATACCGTGTATACAATAAATCTAGGTGGAAATTACAGTTCATAATTGGGTCATAAAACATTATACTCATCATTTTGAGGTTTCGATATAATTACATACAGGGTTTCAATTTAAAAACTTACAATGGTTATATCTCGTGAACTAAAGATGTTTACAGAAAATGCTTAGAAGTTTTTTAATTCTCAAATTAAAAGCTTGGAACTGCTTATAGAATACAAACTGTTAAGCAAGATATTTGATATTTTTTGATTTGCATTTATTGCATTCTTTAATAGTAAATACTCTATGCGGGAAATGGGAGCTTCTTCCTCCCTCCACACAACACTTTGGTTCACCAACGGTTTTTAAAAGCACTTTAAAAGCCATTTTAAAGCGTTGACTATATAAAAATTTTCTTGAAAAAAAAAAGTATTGTTCAATGTTAAATTGCTGGAGTTTTGAGGATTGAAGTTGAAGCAGAAGATGAGAGTATCAACAATCGGTATACTTGAGGCTCCTACCTAAATCGGGATATCTGGCCTCTGCCAACCCTATATGCTCGGTGCAGCCATCACTATTATTCAGTAGTGCTGCGGTGCTAGAGTACCAATGGAATAAGTAGAAACACAATATAAAACATTTATTAACTATCATGAATTTAGAATATTTTTCATGATTTATTAATATACACATAATGGAGAATTGTATATATACACGGTGGCCATTTGAAAACGAAACAGAGCCAATTTTAGGCACCTCAGGTCTTTGCTCGTTCAGTCATAATTTCACAAAATTGTAATCGCTTATCGAAATCGTCTTAGTTAAGTTCTTGTACCATATGTATTTTTTAGGGATGATACTTGTATTTTTTCAATATTTATCTGAATGCTACTCTTAATACCAGATGTTATCGACAACTGTCTTGTGCTAATGTGCCCTAAAATCGCCACCTCTGTAGAATTTACTACAGCATTTTCCATTTCACGTTATTTGTTAGTTACTGACCTTGTTTCCCAAAATTTATGGACTATACTTGCGATGGACTTGTCGATTTTGATTGTTAAACAGTTGGACAATTCTATTAGTACATCCATTGTTCGCAAAAAAAGTGAAATTATTTGCACCCTCTTAGCAATTGAGTAAACCATTATCACTGATATGCCACTTTTGTGCCAACTCTATAACGAAATAAACTACACCTTACTACTTTACGGCGACCAAAGAATGTCATCTGATAACAATAAAACTAGAATTGTTACAAACATTTTTTTTTTTTTAATAACAATGTAAATATTATGTTAAACCGGTTTTGTACTTTTGGTTAGTCACGTAGATAGTAGCGATGTAAAACTCGGGAGTAAAAATACGTTTAAAATCATTCGACCCCTCTTTGCATTTAAAATTTTAGAGTTGAGTGTCATCCTTGCTAGAGAGTTTCCGTTCAGGTGGTAAAACTAACAAAAAATGTTACTCGCGAGCACTACTAGAGAGCTGTATCTGACTGTAAATGAACATTCTTTTTTAACGATGCTTGATCTGGAGCAACTTACAAATGTTGCCCCTTCTCCCCTCAAGCATTTGCTCGATAGCATATGTACAGAGCTCTTGTCTTGTTAATCCTAGACCGTTATTAGTCGTTCTTTTTTGACGTCATAGGGTTTTATACAACAAAAATAATAAACCTTTAAGTCCAAGTTCAACGCGTTGTCAATGACAACTGACGGTGACTTTTATCACAAAAAATACAGCTCCGAACAATAATAATTTCAGAAATTGTTTTTAAAAATGGGTTCAGAGTACGGTAAAGAATGGTGGAAAGTCTATAGTTTGTTTTACTATTAATGCATAATATTTTAATAAGTGATATTTAACAAATATTTAAAAGTTATGGACTTTCCACCATTTTTTATAGCATTTAAAAGCTAAAACGCAAAATACACTCTTTTATTTGTGTCCTAATTATTTAAGGAAACTTTTTTTAAGATTTAAAAATGTACTGTCGATGAGGTGGAGCCAATTTGCAACCGTGATAATAAGAAACATACGTTTTATTAAACTCATCGTATTACATATTTGTTAAAATTAAGAGATAGTAATTTAAAGTGCATTACTTCGAATGAAAAATCGTCTTCTAACCTAAGAAAAAAATTGAGTTGGGTCTTAAGAAGAAAGCTTTAATATTTTGCATTAGGATTATCGCACTTGCAACGTCTCAGCACACAACTCTGACAGCCAATGAAAAACTGAAATTGGGCCACGACATCTTCTTCATTCCACTTATTGGCACTTTCTGTCCACGTTATGCTATGGGTGCTCCGCACCCAGTTTAAAACTGCTTTGGGTGCTTGCGCCGGGTGCTTGCCCCGGGGATTCGGCGCCTATGAATGTGGACTCCTCAAGCTTCCATTCAATAGTAAAAATTCAGCTGAAATCGTCTCCCTACATTTCGAAACATTTCTGAGGTTATTTGTCGACATTGGTTGGTGATGCCTTGACGTAAATCTTTTAATGAAAGAGTAGAACAACTCATACGGCACACATTATTTCAGAAGTGTTTCATAAATATTTCAAACGTTTCAAACATATAACATTTCAAACACGAGTTTCTGAAATATTTCAGTTTAGTATTTCACTGAAAATTTTTTTGAAATATGTTATAAATGAAAACAAAAGGATATCCATTTTCTCAAATGTGATCAATGTAATATCAAAATAATATACAAAATCATATGCCTCGTATTTATTTTTTTTTAATATAAAAGTGAAACGGCAGCCGGTTTCGGAAAATTTACCATCATCAGGCATAATAAATATGTATGTACTAAAGAAGAAAATTCAAAAATTAAATTAAAACATCTCAGTAGAAATAGGAGGGAGGTATATGAAAGAGAAAGGAAGAAATTAAATGAGATTAGGGCACATACTTTGATTACTATACGAGGCAAGAGAGAGGTCCGACACGCCCAACATAGGGCGCGGCCATTTTAAACCCTGTGACACAGTTTACAGCTAAAGAATCAGATCGCTCACTCTGCGTCGGCACTTTTTATCTCAATGTTCCAGTTTATACACTGCGCAACTCAGATAATACAATATATGACAACCGCCTATAATAAAACAGCAGTCTTCTGCGTATCCTGAATTTGTATCCCTGAAGTGGATGTTATTTTGGAACTTTCAACTGGTCCGAGTGAGCTAACTGATTCTTTAGCAATAAACTGTGACTCCAAAAATAATATTCACTGACACTGACAGCAGCAAGCAAAATATCAGGTGCGTTTTAATCATCCGCTCCTGTTTCCGGAATTGTCGGTTCAGTCGTTCTAACCTGTCAGATTAAAACTAGAAAACCGACAATTCCGAAGCAGAAGCGGATGATTAAAACGCACCTATTAAAAATATTGCGCCAAGATGTAGGCGACACGTAATAAGGGTTCAAAATGGCGGAGTTTTCTATCTCCTTTTAAAAGGCACTCAGAAAGCTGCGCAGTGCGACCATTCTCCGTATAGTAAAAGAAAATCAAAGTATGTGGATTAGGGATAAAATTAGGGAACAAAAGAAGGTGTAAAGAAACACAAGAAGCCGCTTTCAGCAAACAATCGGAGAAAGAAAGGGAATTATCATTCACACTCAATCATATACAAAATACTGTTGATCAAAAGTTGCAAGTAGACAACTGCGTATTCAAAGTAAATATAGGATATAACTAAATTCTTAAAATTGGTACCTAACCATTCACTAATGCTAATGGTTTACGCCCGTATGCACCGTACACGTTTGATCCAGATTAAGGATTTAATCGCGTTTAGTACCATTTTTAGCTATGCACCGTAATAAAAATCATTCTTAATCCGATTTTATTCTAATCCGTCAATATCGGAGGATTAAATTATTTAAACGAGATTTTCTAAGGTCAAAAAGATGTCAACGGTTTGTCAGTGTATTGGGAACTTTCTATTTGTGTCTCCTGTATTTATTTTATTTGAATTTTATTAAAAAAAGGAAATAGAATGCCAGATTTTCCTGGAAGGTGACAAATATTCTAGTCAAAATTACGAGAGGAATGAATATTTTTATACCATGGGCAATTTTGTAATTTTTAAGAAGTTTTTTTATATTTTAACGTTACAACATAATTCTGTAGTTAGATGGCAAATCCAGGTATGTTGAAAAGGGTAAAAATAAGTAAACAATACATATATTATTTATGTAATATTGTCCACTTTTAAATACTGAAAATATGTCATCTAGTTTTGAACATGCACAGTATATAGGGACATTATTCACAGGCATATCGTTTTGCATAGAAAAGCTTCATACAGCAATTTGTATGTAGGTATTATCAGAGACAACAGTATTATGTTACTTGCCAAAAATGTTACTGGTTTTGCCATCTAACCATGGAATTATTTTTTAAATTCATTTGACATTCTTTTTTTGCCCTGCGTAAAATTTGATATACGGTGTGTTTACGGTTTTGGTACATTCAAAAAAATGGGGCCTCTATCTTCAAACGGCCTCTTTTCCTTTGACAAACATTTCTCCAACTCAAATCTGAAGTTTTCTTCTTCTCTTAGCCGGTGCATAGAAAATAACCACTAGTCATTTAAACGAGATTTGCAAATCTGGATTAAATTTTAAAACTGTGCATATGGGCGTTACAAAAATGATTTTTTTGTTAAGCTAAAAAATATTTGACAAATGACATGTGGTCAAGTTGGTAACACAGAAGTTCTTTTTTATCTATACTTCGTGATACAGGACATAAAATAAGCTAGTTCGGTGTTATGTCATTTTGGTTCCACTAATATTTAATTCTAACCAAACTTTTAACAAAAACATCAATAAATTTAACATATTCGTTTTTACTGTTTTTAGTTTATTTCTAAATATTGTTTACAGGTCATAAAAAATAGTTTAAAGGTATGTAATTGGTAACTAAACGATTTTATATTTGATGCATGTTATCTACTTACTTTAGAAATATATTTAATTCACTGTTGGGTTCTAATTAACAGTGCTGTTCCTAAAGTGGCGCTATGAAACAGTAACAAAGCCTACACAGAACACTGCAAATTTTTACCGTCATCTGATAACGAAATGAAATATACCCCAAAAGCATGGAAGAACATTGTACACAACCAAATGGCACCTGTGCCAATCCCAATCCTGAGCGAAGTGGCTTAAAAAAATTATTTTATATTCAAAAAATCACATAAGGCATCACAGCGCTAATTTTGTTTGCCCTTAAAGTTTTCCAGAAAATAACATTCAAATATATCTTGATATATATCGTTAAAGGGAAATAGTTTCTTCCCCTTAACATCGCACAAAAACATCTATCCACGATTAGTAGGTAAAAATCATTAAAAATATGAATCAATTTTTGCTGATTTAAAAATTTATTTGTATGCCTATTGTTGTGATTCATTTTTAAAGGTTGCCATAGAAACGACAAAAAAACTACTATGATTATGGTTTAAAATAACTGTCTAACAAGAGTTTTTTTTTAATTTATTTATTGTAACAAGAGTTTATAACACATATTTTGATTACTATACGGTGCAAGAGAAAGGTCCGACACGCCCAACATAGGGCGCGGCCATTTTGATGCCTTTATAGCTAAAGAATCAGTTCCAGTTTATACACTGCGCAACGCAAAGAATCAGATCGCTCACTCTGCGTCGGCACTTTGGATCTCAATGTTTCAGTTTATACACTGTGCAACTCGGATAATACAATATATGACAACCGCATATAATAAAACAGCAGTCTTCTGCGTATCCTGAATTTGTATCCCTGGAGTGGATGTTATTTTGGAACTTTCAACTGGTCCGAGTGAGCTAACTGATTCTTTAGCAATAAACTGTAACTTCAAAAATAATATTCACTGACACTGACAGCAGCAAGCAAAATATCAGGTACGTTTTAATCATCTGCTTCTGCTTCCGGAATTGTCGGTTTAGTCGTTTTAACCTGTCAGATTAAAATAAGAAAACCGACAATTCCGAAGCAGAAGCGGATGATTAAAACGCACCTATTAAAAATATTGCGCCAAGATGTAGGCAACACGTAATAAGGGTTCAAAATGGCGGAGTTTTCTATCTCCTTTTAAAAGGCACTTAGAAAGCTGCGCAGTGCGACCATTCTCCGTATAGTAAAAGAAAATCAAAGTATGTGGAACCGAGCCACATACTTTGATTACTATACGAGGCAAGAGAGAGGTCCGACACGCTCAACATAGGGCGCGGCCATTTTGAACCCTGTGACACAGTTTACAGCTAAAGAATCAGATCGCTCACTCTGCGTCGGCACTTTGGATCTCAGTGTTTCAGTTTATACACTGTGCAACTCGGATAATACAATATATGACAACTGCCTATAATAAAACAGCAGTCTTCTGCGTATCCTGAATTTGTATCCCTGGAGTGGATGTTATTTTGGAACTTTCAACTGGTCCGAGTGAGCTAACTGATTCTTTAGCAATAAACTGTGACTTCAAAAATAATATTCACTGACACTGACAGCAGCAAGCAAAATATCAGGTGTCGGTCTAGTCGTTTTAACCTGTCAGATTAAAACAAGAAAACTGACAATTCCGAAGCAGAAGCGGATGATTAAAACGCACCTATTAAAAATATTGCGCCAAGATGTAGGCAACACGTAATAAGGGTTCAAAATGGCGGAGTTTTCTATCTCCTTTTAAAAGGCACTCAGAAAGCTGCGAAGTGCGACCATTCTCCGTATAGTAAAAGAAAATCAAAGTATGTGAGCCGAGCAAATACTTCGGTAGTATCCAATCGCACCCGATTTAATAAAACTAATGACAGATTGTAATAGACTTCCGATTCTGACACTGTGGTGTCAACATTGAAATGGCGGTCTCAGAATCGAGAGTCACGTGTGTATGTGTTTTTGAAAAAATCTTTAATAAGAATGGCCATCGAAAAGTGAATATTGTCTTAATGTAATTAGTTATATTATATCAAGAATAGTGTAATAATATTTTTGAATTTGATGAATTTAAATTGACACATGGTGTGATGGTGAATGTATTAACATTTTGACTTTATCAAGTTTTAAGGGTGCTTTATTGCCTAGAGCAAGACAAGCATTCTTTCAATAAGCTAATTTACTTGCTCTGACTAAATCAGCGGGTCCTTTTTGCCCACAAATCTCTGTTTTCTACCTGTGTAAGTAAAGGGGTGCGTTAATCTTACTGGTATTTTGCCCACAGTAGCATTCAGGTACCTAAACCCGCAAATTACATCCGCCCACAAATAGGTACCTATCTGATTATTAATAATTCTAATAGGTACTTACTTTGGGTGTTTACTGTTTATATTTCAGTCAGTTTTTATACGTTGATGATTGTACTTCGAGTGTTTATAAACAATAATTATTTCTATAATGTCAGCTACATTGATTAAAAGCACACGCGGGAAAGATGTACTCCTTTTGGAGAATTTTACGTTTGCCAAAGATAGAGAAATGAAAAGTGGAGAAGTTTCTTGGAGATGCTCCCAAAGAAAAACAAATGCTTGTAATGCCACTGTATTTACAATTGGTCCTGAACTTTTAGTATCCAGAGGCAACCTAATTCATAGCCATGAAGCAAATGAACCGAAATTAAACAGGAAAATTATTTCTAATTCGTGTAAGCGAAAAGCAGTTGATAATATTTCGGAAAAACCTTCTAAAATTATCCGTAAAGTACTTGCTACTAATTTACCAGAGTCACTAACTACAATTGATGTGTCCTACATAAGAAAAACTATATACAACAGTCGTCGCAAAATACTACCAGGTCCATTACCTACAAATATACAAGAAGTGCATGATGCAGTTGACTTATATTCTAATACATTTAAAACCAGTAAAGGTGAACATTTTCTTTTAATAAATAGCAGAGAAAATAATATTATTGTATTTACATGTGAGACAAATATTCGTACTTTGTGTAAAATGAACGTCTTGTATATGGATGGAACATTTTCGTATTGTACAAAGTTTTTCCTACAATTATTTACCATTCATGGGCTGTGTAATGGACACTATGTGCCCCTGGTATATTGTTTATTACCAAACAAATCTACCGATATATACAAACATTTGTTTTCGTTATTGCATTATAAAATTTTGGAAACTTACAGTATTGCTTTAAATCCATCTAAAGTGTTCGTTGATTTTGAAATAGCAATTCATAAGGCGTTAATTTATATGTGGCCTAATACTGTAATCAATGGCTGCCGATTTCATCTACATCAAGCGTGGTATCGTAAAATTCAGTCTCTGGGATTAATGACTGAATATACAACTAACAGTGATACCGGAAAATGGCTTAAAACATCATTTGGGTTGACATATTTAAACGCCGATGAAGTTGGAGACTGTTTTGTGTTTGACTTAATGGCAAGTAAACCAGAAAATGCCGTTCTCGATAGGTATGCCGATTACCTATTAGAAACATATATTGAAGAAAATTCTACATTTCCTCCAAGTATATGGGCAGAAAAAACAGCTTCAATTACAAGAACTACAAATGCCTGTGAGTCGTTTCATTCAAGGTTTAATTCTTCATTCTACTGTACACATCCTTCTGTATATATTTTTATAGAAAAGCTTAAAGACTTTCAAATCGACACGTATGTCACAATACAAAGCTTAAGTATACCTAAGAAAATCAAAGACAAAAGTGTAAAACAAAAAATTCAGTGTTTAGAAAAATTTATACAGCGATTTGATCTGCAGCAAATCAGCAGATTAGAGTATATAAAATTTGTATCACATTTATCCCTCCCAGTTGAAAAATATGTAAATAAAATATAAATATATAAAAAATATAATATAACTTATGTATACTTACTTTTTTATAATAATAAAAATTAGTGTTTAATATAATTTTTAGTTTAATTAATAATGTGTTTTTACTTTTCGATAATATATAAAAAATAATAAATGAAAGATATATCTATTATGATTTGTTCAGTTAGAAATAAATTTGGGCAAAATACCAACAGGATTAAGATGACCTTTTACTTGCTGTGGGCAAATTACGTATAGGATTAGCAGCTTTAAATATTTTGTGGGCAAATTACCTCCGCCCGACTAAATACCGTTATGGTGGAGGTCATTAAACTAAAATAAGAAGAAGACGATTGTAATTCCGAGCCATAATACGAAACAAGTTTTATTTCGGATTTAAATCATTTACACAACACATTTATTACTAGAAAAATATTTTAGGGCAATTACTAGAAAAAAGTTAAATGAGAAAATTCATTAAAAAAAAATGGATTAGTAAAAATTACCGGACATTGACACTCGATCATTTGTTATAATTATAACTGGCATGTAAAGCGCTCTTTCAAGCCTAATAATTATGTCTTTTTTAAAATCAAACCGATTAGTAAAATTGAATCTCCCATATAAAACATCTCTATTTTCCCAATTTTCTTCAACTTGTAGAATTTGTAATACTACGGGCCATTCGCACCGCTAGTAGTAAAGAAATAAGCGAAGCTTAAAATGACATTGTCAATGGAAAAATTTCATTTTAAGCTTGGCTTATTTCTTGCGAATGGCATTACATCATCTAAATCATCACTGTTATCAACACGTCATTTAAAGCTTCTAAATTCAAAATTTACTCAATAACTAACAATACTTTTCTCAAAAAGTATCTAAGGTTTTAAAGTTGTAGATACGTTTACGTCAGTCTACTGTTTTCTTCCTGGATAGCTATTCACTAAGTCATGGGAGCGCTCCCATGGGAGTGCTCCCATATATTTTGCTCTCTTACTCTTAGGTGGGTATATCGTGCTTACTCACTTTTAGCCCAGGTACATGCGTAGTAAGGTCAGATTTTATACTATGGGAGGGAGAATTGCGGGCTTGCCAGATTAGGTCCGTATTTATCACAAAGCAAATTTGAATTACTAAGGGCTGATTCCACCGTTGAGTTAAACGGAGATTAAAATGACATTGTTAATGTAAAAATGTCATTTTAAACTTCGTTTAACACAACGGTGGATCGGTCCTTAAATAGTAGTTCAAAGTTATTCTGTCGACTTGGCAACGTTGGCATGGGAGTATGGGAGCATGGGAGTGCTCCCATGAGTTAGAGAATAGGTATCTAGATCACTGATCTGTATTATTTTACTGGATAGGATATAGCCCCCTAAAAAGCGTTCCGAAAAATTGGCCGATTTGGGCAAATAATATGGCGGACCGGATGTTATTTAACGTAACCTCTATTTCCATCTGTCATTTAATTGTGTCAACAAGCTACGATGACATGTTTTTAATGTGGAAAACAAAGTAAAAAGAGTATGAAATAAACAATAAACGTTCATTCCTGAAGACACAATATGCTTCACGTGTCCATTTTTATATTTTCTTTCATAAAAAATCAAATCGTGGGTGAATTTTCCCGAAGGAAATCGCCCGCAAAAGGAATAGAAGAAGAATAAGAAGAAAAACTAATCATATTATAGGTTAGGTATGTCAAACTATCCCAAATTTCAGTTCTGTGAACCCACCATAATTTGCCCAAATCGGCCAGCAATGTTGCACTTCCGGTCTCCTTGGTGGAACGGTTTTTTAGTATGTTAAATATAGCCTATATCCTATCCAGTAAAATAATACAGATCAGTGATCCAGATTGCAAGTTTAACGTATCGTCAATTACTACGTTTACGTCAGAGGTGCATACGTTTATAACGTTGCTTTAAATCTTTATTACTAATTATTGAAATTTTCAAGTATATAAAATGTATTATTAAACTGCGTAGGTGGTCACCTGCAAGTAATTATTTATTATATACCGTTATTGGATATATGACTGACTGAATCTTGACGTCACAGAAACCCGTTATGTATCGGAAATAGTAGAAAATAACTAAGAAATATTGGAAAATCTGTTTTAATAAATATCTGTTGGTGGCATAATAGAAAATATCCTTGGAGATGGATAATAAAAATAAAAAAAACTGAAACCTGGTAGTTATTCATCTAAAGATAGAATATATTAAAACTGTCAGACACATTCAGATCTAAAGTGTTTTTAAGATACTCATCAGATAAAATGTCTTTCTGTTGGTGACGTTTTTGTAAAGAAATAAAATTTAGTATTACAAATGACGAGACTCATCAGAGTGGGTAGTCTTTTTTTCAAGGTAAAAATATTCAAATTATATTATTGATCAATAGACCTAGGAATATATGCACCCAAAAAGTAGTTAAATATGCGCATATATACGCCGCAAAATACTTCAATATATGCGTAAAAAATTGAAAAATATGCACAGCATATGCAATAAGAGTAATTTATTATTTGATCGAAATAGTTTAATAATATTTATTATTTGTTTTATTTTACAATACCTAATATAATACTTAATAATTATTTAATTATTAACTAATTTTATTTACAAATCAACATTATTATAAAACGAATGAACAATTAGATATTTTTCTAAATTATCTGTATTAAATGATTGTCTCCTATCAGTAAGTATGTACTTGTACAAAGAAAAACTCCTTTCGACATCTACAGAAGTAATAGGTGCAAACTTAAATTTTCCTGAAATATCTGGATTAATAGTATTAATATCTTCAAAGTTACCAGAATAAATATTAGCAAGGTTTCTTAAAACAATAAATCCATCATTTTTTAAAATTCCATTTGAAAATTTATGAAAAATCCGCTTTCCAATATAGCCCTGGACATTTTTACACTTTTTTTGTTCTACATTTAATATAATTTTGGGTACAATTTTTTTTAAAAACACTAATTGCTTTGGTAATATGTGATTTTGAAACAACTTCTTTGTATTAGATATTCCCATAGATGAACCATCAAAATCAAATATGATTTCTTTAATTTTTTCATAATTATATCTGCGTAAAAAAAGGCAGCGTTAAGCCAGGTACCCCACCGAGTAATCACAGGTTCCGGTGGCATCTGTAATTCAGGAAATTTTTCTTTGTACAATTGAGTTCTTAGAGGAGCTTTAAGAAATATTTTTTTTACATTACTAATTAAATCATTTATTAAAAGAAAGTTAGACCTAATTTCTTCTGCAACTCTGTTAAGGCCATGAGCCAAACATGTAACATGAATTAAGTTTTCATAAAACATTTTTAAATTTTGTGCGGCTTTTACCATGTACGGGGCAGCATCGGATAACAGCAATAAACATTTTTCTGTTGGAACGGCTTCCGGAAATAAAAAGGAAGACAATTCTGTCTGGATAAAACGAGTTATTGTCAAGTTATTTGTTTTATCTAATTGCTTTGAAGCGATTAGATATGGACCAATTTGCATTTCTTCGCGTAATGAACCTATCATTAAATGGGTTATATATCGACCACAAGAGTCTGTTGTTTCATCCACAATAATGTAGAAATGGTTTCCAACGGTAATCTCACGAATTTTTTCACGAGTCTCAATTTACAAACTGTCAACACCACGTTTGCGTAATATACTTTGCTCTGGAATATTAAATTTACAGTATTTTTGCAAAAATTATCGGAGATTTGGATTATTTAATCGTATTAAAGGAATATTCGAAGTCACTAAAGCTTTGCATAAATCTTCTTTAAAAATAGCTTGTTCACTTCTAGACGATCCAGATTCTAAATATTGTTTCAAGGGAAGTTGACTTTGTCTGCGAGTGTCTTTAGATTTCTGCTTCGCTATATGTGAGGGTGTTTTCGCGTATTGGTCGATTTGAAACTTTTTTTTACATGGAATCTAAAACAAATAAATTCCTGTAGATGTTGAAGTTTTAATTAAATTAAATAAATGTGTACGTTGTAAAGTTGCCCTACTTTTTTTTAAACTGTGAGTTGAAATAATATTTTACTGTCGTTTGATTTACTATTGTGAAAGGTCAAAATAAAAAAGTACTTACAATTTTAGAACATGTTCTACAAAACACCTGGTTATCACCTTCTACAACAAAATCTGAATAAGATTTTACCCACGACTCAATTAATTTTGCCATTTTTCCCACTGGTTAACACAACACAACAATAAAGACTGAAAGGATATTTAGCAAAATTTGTTGGTTTAAGGAAGGTGTTTATAATTTAATCCTCTTAAGTACCTACACCATTAACCGTAATTTATTACAGGGAAAAGTTAATCCTTCAAAATTTTAGGAAATCGACCTGTAAAGGCATTTCACAAAATATTATTTTTGCCAAAACTCATAATTTTAATATGTCCAGCTAATTAGTACGTCATATATAAGCCAAAAAATTAACAAAATGTCAATATAAGCATTCAAAATCAAAAATTGTATATATATGCAACATATGCAAAATATGGAGTTTTGCATATATTCCTAGCTCTGGCTATTGAGTATATAATTCCTGGGGCAACCCTGAGGCGGTATCGAAGAAAACAACTCGCAGGGGAACAACTTCCATAATATGCAGGCCGATTTAAAAATACTTTTACGCCCCAACAGACTGTAGAATTTGTTCAATATATAACAAAATGTAATAGGCGTGGTCTTGGACTGACTTCAATTCAAGTGCGTAAATTAGCATTTCAATTTGCTGAAGAGAATGGAGTACAACACAGATTTAATCGCGAAACTAAAATAGCAGTAATTGACTGGTTTGACGGGTTCAAAGCAGCCAATCATCTTAGCCTGAGAAATCCAGAAGCCCACATCTGTTGCTCGCTTTAGAGGGTTCAATCGAGTCTCAGTTGAAAAATATTTTTTGATCCTTAGAGATATTAAAGATAAATATAAGTTTAGTGCCGATCGCATCTATAACGCTGACGAGTCCAGTCTATCCACGGTGCCAACAAAACTACCAAAAATGTTAACGCCTAAAGGACAACGTTCAGTAGCCAAAATAGTATCTGCTGAAAGAGGCCGTACGACAACCTTAGTTTGTTGCATGAACGCTGTAGACTCCTATGTGCCACCTTTTTTCGTATTTGCTCGTCAACGAATGAAACCTGAACTGTTAAATGGATGCCCACCTGGATCGCAAGTAACGGCACAAAATTCCGGATGGATGACCGCTGAGAGTTTCCTGACATATTTAAGACATTTTGTTAAATATGCTAAGCTTTGCGTTAATGATCCGGTATTGTTATTGGTCGACAACTATAGTTCACATATTTTACTTCCAGGGATCAACTTTTGTGGAGATAATGGAATAATACTGGTAGAATTTCCACCTTATACAACACATAGGTTATAGCCGCTCGAGGTTTATTTTTTCGGTCCCCTGAAAACCTACTACAATCAAGTGTGTGATGCGTTTCTGGTCTTCAATCCTGGAGCGGTAATTTCTGACAGAAATCTCGGTCCGTTATTTGCCGAAGCTTACTTTAAAGCTGCTACAGTCACCAATGCTGTAAAAGGGTTTAAATCATGCGGTATCGAACCGTTCGCCGCAGCAATAACGACAGAACGGGATAACCCAGAAAAAGACGCTCATTATCTGTCCTTGCAAAAAAATCATACTAAACCAGACACCAGAACAAAACCGAGTCCAATTGTATGAGTGCTAAGAATTCAGTTTCCGATAAAGTAGAGTCATTCAGTTTCCGATAAAGTAGAGTCAAGTAAGCGAAATTTATTTGCAGAAAACCAAACAGCTTTAAAAGAAATTAGGCCAACACCGACATCAGAAAGGAAGTCCACAACACGAAAAAAAAAATGTCTGCCTCTGTTATTAGCAGCACGTGTGTAAAGGAAGCTTTGGAAATAAAAAAGAATAAACTAGCAGAAAAAGAGCTGATAAGAAAATTAAGATTAGAGAAAAGGGCTATGAGACAGGAAGAAAATAATTTAAAGAAAAAGAAAGTGGATAAAAGGCAAAAACTTTTAGATCAATCAACACCCACACAGTATGACTACGATAAGGCTGGCCCAAATGGTCTTAATTCTATTAATCAGAAGCCACTTAATGAAAGTCACTACATTTGTCCAAGTTGTAATGAATTATACACAGATCCTCCAATTGAAAATTGGATCCAATATTCGTCTTGTTTGTCGTGGTGGCACGAGGAGTGTTCTTCTTCTTCTTCTGATTTTTGCATGTAAGTCATCTTATCCCAACGCGTTCGTCATCTTACCCGATGTATGGGGTAAGATGACTAAAATATCAATTTTTAGATTTTATTTTTTTTTAGAGAAAGTGGTTTATTTTTTGTGATATTTGGTACCTACATAATGTAAGAAATATATTTGTAGGTTTACGTTTTCATTTTCGTTTCTTGAAATAAATATTTTCATTACTAATTTAAGAGTTTTTCTTAAGAGCAAACATGACGGGCGCTCCTCCGCCAAAAATCAATTTTACATTTGAGGCAGTTAAAAAAAATTGTAAAAAAAATGGTTCAGGCCAATCATTGTAAAAATGAACCAAGAATTTCGCTAAACCACGAAAAACTTATATTTTTAAAGAAAAACAACAAAAATTTCAACTTTTTAACAAATTTAATTTGTTGGCTCTTTACCGGCATTCTATAACAAATATCTTAACTATTTTCTAAATAACTTTTTTTCAAAAAGATTACCAATTTTAAACAGGACCGAAGATTAACATAGTTTTCATTTCGATACTAATTCTATTAAAACAATGATACCAGTGAATATGGCAACGCTGCTAGTCTTTGTAGCCCGTGGTTAAAAGGGTAGCTGCTGTTTAGTTAAATTTGTTAATTCCTGTGTCGAAAAATAGGTAGTTGTTTTTGAAGAGGTGCGAAATTATTATGATCGTCTTAGTTTGTTGTTGAGGCGTTGTTAGGTTTTTGTTTAATTTAGTTTTTAGTTAATTTAAGAAATGAAAAATTCTGGAAGGCAAAAATGCACAGCTGACAAATTTCTATTTTATTTGTTTGCTGCCAGAGTTAGTAAATTCTAGAAAAATACGACATGTGCCAATTAGGGAAAAGAGATTGTCAAGAATTTTGCACGCTTAAAAAAATGTGTAATATACAGGGTGTTTCTAAATACATGCGACAAAATTCAGGAACTGATTGCTCGTATGAAATTAAGATGGGTCTTTCCTATAACAAAATTTCCTCAGCCCACCCCTTTTCGAGATATCACCCTTAAAAAGTGGTGACTAAAATTGACTTTTTATTTTTTTTCTAAAATTTGAGTAAAGCTAGAAACTTGAAATTCTGTAATCGCAAAGGACTAACCACGGGTATTTTTTCAATATTTCTGTTACATTATAGGGGGGTGAAATTAGCAACACTTACTTTATTTCATATCAAAACTTTTTTTCGAGATGAACTTTTATGAAATCCTTGATTTATTTAATTTTTTTTATTCTTGAATTTTTTTCCCAAAACCAATAGCTTCAGAGAAAAACACCCTAATTTATTATTATTATTTTTTTTAATAAATTGAGTGGAAAACAGTGTAACGGGCTTGTAACTATCGTATCGTACACTCTGTCATTATTCGTTTCTTGCAATAATTTACACCAGTATACACCAGAAGATAGCACTTAACGAAGCGTTTTAGCCACTAATTTTGGCGAATTTTAAGAAATCATTAACAAGACATTAGGGGCTTAAATTTGGGGATTATATTAAGAATAGTGCTGTCGAGGAATGCATTTATTTTCATTATGATATTTAAAAATTAAAGCCCTTTTAGTTTTTTGGGAAACTGGAAGGAATTAAAACATTAAAATATATGCATATTATAGATATTATTGCCTAATTTATTTTGCCAAAATTTAAATATTTTGAGATATTCTTGTCCGAAAATTATAAGGGGTATGAACACCTTAAGATTGAAAGAGAATTAACTTTAATTCATGAGATGCAAAGCATCATAATTGTCGCGTCACAAAAACCACTTGCTGCCAAGAGAAAATTTTGATTCAACAGTATTGTATATTTTGTGTTGTAAAAGAGAAAAAATTAACATTTCGTGTTTTAATAGTTATTTTTTTAATTTAATAATCTATGTGAAAAAAATTTTTTTAATACAGACTTTAAAAAATTGTTATATTAATATACTTATTTAATTGTACTTATATTTGTTGTTCCTTTAATACAATAAATACAATTTACCTATCTCCAATTCATCACTTTCCGTATCCATATACCTAGGGTCCAATTACAATTAGAAAAACACCGCTACGTCATAACTATTATTTCGAATTTCCAATATACAGGGTGTCCCGAAATTAGACGGTCATATTTTAACAGCGTAATCTACATCCTACAAGTATTAGAAATTAAAAATAAAAAAAAACGAATTCAAAAACGTGCAGATACCGTCACCACATCTTAACCAAATTTATATAGGATCACCCCTGAGGTACCCCCTTACTACCAAAAAAAGAATCATATAAATCGGACAAGGTGGTAAAGCATTATCGCTAAACATACATAAAAAATGAAGAGTTTGAGAATTTTCTCATGGGCCCAATTATTAGATTTTGACCAAATTTATATGGAACCACCCCTGAAGTACCCCCTTTCTAACAAAAAAAGAATCATTGAAATCGGACGCCGTGTTAAAGAATTATTGTTGAACATACATAAAAAAAATCGGACGCCGTGTTAAAGAATTATTGCTGAACATACATAAAAAAAAATATTGCGACGAATTGAGAACCTCCCTCCTCCTTTTATGAAGTCGGTTAAAAATAGGAGTAAAAGTTTATATAAACATAGGTCCGAAAACGTTTCGTTTTCGAGATACTAATTATTGTTTACACTTTCGAATAAGGTAACATGCTTTTCTCTTGAAAATAGCGCGTCCTAGCGAGATGCAACAAATGTAGCTTTATTATACAGAAAATATTGGTTTTCCAAATTTTATAGTCAAAAAATCTGATGTGTCCAACACATGACTTTCCTATCTAGTTATTATAGGCTTTTTCTGGTTATTTTGTACAACTTATTGCAGTACCTCTATAAATGTTTAGAGGATAAACTAAATATATACATTTTCCACATACACATATCTACCTCGAAACATTTTTCTATAGTTATTCATTGAAAACGAAAATACTGAAAAATTTAAATTTAGCAATTTTCCTACAATTTTTCCATTACGGTCCATTTTAAAAAAATCATGTATAAACAACTTTTAGTTTAGTTTAGAATTTTGCACATTTTGTCAAATTTCTCGAATACGGACCATTTCAGGAAATTTTGACATAAAGCAAAAATTATAGATAATATTAGAAGTAACTTTTATTTGAATAATTTTTCTCCAAACATAAATAACAGATATATTCAATAAAATATAAAAACGGCCTCCCATAAAGTACCCCCCCAGATGTTCCAACTTTGTCCAAAATCTAATTATTTCACGTCAGGCCGAAATAAAACAAGTTTAAAATTTAGTGTTTTTCTGTGTATCGATTCATGAGTTATGGTGGATATAGACACACAGACACACACACGGCAATTTTACCCTAAGCTCCCCCTAATTTACCCACCTAAGATGATCAATAACTGGGGTTTAGTTCAATAAATGAAGCGTAAAAAGGTAAGTATTTGTAACAAATTTTACCTAATTATCTTTAAACGTTTAGAAAGTATTTACAAAAGTGTGGTATCAGGACTTCACCTTTAACACCCTGTATCTCGGAAAAGAAAAGTTTTTGGACCTATGTTTATATAAACTTTTACTACTATTTTAGGGTGTAGATTACGCTGTTAAAATATGACCGTCTAATTTCGGGACACCCTGTATATCATCTATAACTATCAATAAATAAAAAATATTTGAGTTGTTTGGTTTAAAAATAGTATTCCTACATTCGTATACTAACAAGCCACTAACCCCCAGTAGGCGGCGATAGCCAACGAATTATACCTGAATTGTAATCGGACCCTTCAGCGTACGACACACAACATTGCCAAATTTATGTAGCGAACAAGGTTCCAAATACTTTAAGGGGAGGTCTTGAGATTCGTGCGGTGTGACGTCAGAAGGGACTGGATTGCTCTTAACATCGCCATCTTACCCCACTTTCCCCTACATGTGTAACTGCATTTGTGATATACCTACCTCTACTTTTGTGATATTTCTACTTGATTTCAAGAACATTTTAATAATAAATTTATATAAATATTTTGTTTTATTTTAAATTTCCATGTCTCGATTTAGTTTTTACTATACCTCAATTTCAGTCTCTCTGTATTACATTACACAAAGAACAATATAGTTTGTCCATGGATAGATTTAATTATACTTGTAAAAATATTTATTTTAAATTAAGAAAAGTTATTTTTCATAATTTCTTAATGTGAATCGAATTTATTTAACAAGTAAATAAATTATGAAGAATTACTTTTTTAATTTAAAATAAATATTTTCACATCCGTGGACACACTATATAGAACTAATTCACATTATAACATCTATAACAAGTTTCAGAGCAACTTTCAGGGTAAGTACCGTAAAAGTGCTAGTGTGATGTTTTCAGAACTTCACTTTTATAACTTCTGTGAGATGGGCTATAAAAGTCTTGCCGTTGCGGACATTCGGTGGTTGCAGGGATATTAGGGTTACATTAAAAGTACATCGCATGTGAGCTTAAAGAGCCTAAAATTGCAGCTTATTAACGTAGATGGGATGTTTCTGTGCTAGCTGGGATAATTACATATAAAATTTCATTATAAGCGTGTAATAAAAATTGTTTGTAATTTTTATGTTTTATACGTATCTGGAATATAAGTATAAAACACTTATGAAACACTTATAAAATATATTACACTTAAGCAAGAATAATCATATAAAGAGTGTTATATAAATATTTATAAGTTATTACATTCTGTTTTTAAACATGTTTTAAAGGTAGTCTTATCTATATAACAAAATAATAAAATATATTACTCTCTGAGACATATTTATCTCTTGGGTAACAGTTATATGTTAAATTAGTGCCCATTGTAGCATTTATACGATAAATATAAAATATATTTTTTTTTATAATCATGTCTCCGTGCTGCTTGGGTATTTATAGGCTTTGTCTCCTTATAGAATTCGATTTACCTGAAAATTTCAAGTCGATTTCGTTTTTCGTTTTTAATTTATGATTTTTTTTAAACTTCAACCACCCTTTTACCCCCATTTTACCCCCATTTTTAATTAGATTTTTTTTTAAATCAATATAGTTTGATTTTTCCTGAAGACTTCAAGTTGATATCGTTTTTTGTTCCCGAGTTTTTAAATATTTCAACCCCCTTTGACTCCCCATTTTTATGCAGTTTCTTTTTTTTAAAATCAATAAGGCTTCATCTCCTTATAGAGCTTGATTTTTCTGAAAATTTAAAGTTTATATCGTTTATAGCTTCTGATTTTTTAAAATTTAAACTCCTCTTTACCCCCATTTTTGATTAAATTTTTTTCAAAATCAATTAGCTTTTCCCTTCATTATAGAGCTTGATTTTCCACAAATGGATGGACGGACGGTGAAATATTAAAACTAAGTTTGAATTTTGTAAAGAATTTAAAATATAATTTTTCCAACAAAGAAAAAGGAAAGTTGTTTTTTTAATTATCATGATTTCTTGGCTAAATTTTTCTTGAAAAAGAGGTAAAGATAAAGTTGTGTGTAAAAAACTGTTAAAAGAAGTTAGTTTACGAGAAAGGAGATTGTTGGAACAGAAATTTATAATGTTGTTTGTAAAGATAGGTTTCCTGCAGATCTCTAAGTCAAAGTTGGATCGAAGTATCAACCAATCACCCTATACAAAATTATTCATGGTAGATCAATCCCATTAAATAGGATATCCTGTATAAGAGAAATCCGTCATTATGATTTTTTTCTTTTTCTATTCCCTGCGACGCAAGACGTATTGTTATTCAAGCTTCATAAAAACACAATCTCTCTAGGTAAGTCTGCAATTGACAAGTTATAAAAAATACGTAACTGTAGGTAGAAAAAAAAATAATTAGAGATGCAGAATAAATTGATTTGCACGTTTTTTATTTCGTGACAGGAACTTTGATTTATTCTAGTTTTTATTATTCTTCTGCTTTTGTTATAATAATTATTGCTAATCCAACAACGAAAATATCGATGTTTGGCATACAATGATTTAATCAGATCGGGATAATAATAATAATTTATTCATCCAAAATATACATTAGAGATGAAACACAATTAAAATACAATAAAACTAATAAGTTTGTATGAATAAGGTACTCGATAAGTGATAAATCACTTGTTTTGAGAAGAAAATAAAAGTTAATAAAATAATTAGTTTATGACTAGCACCGTTGCAACTTATTCTACTAGAACTATCAAACAATATTTACTATATTCTATACTTTAAATTAGGAAGATTATAAGTACAATAATTGTAAACATATACATAGACCTTAAATAAAAGAGATCAGAGATCTAACATACAACAGTGTTTAACCTGCGCGAATGTTGCCAATTTCTAGAGAAAGATTAACGGAGTGGGGAACTGGGAGGAGACCCGAAATCTGTGACAGGGAAGAACTTTGTTTATTACCATCGTAATAAATTATTAGATTTACTAATAAGGTGTTTAATGGAATGTTATAAGATAAAATTAATGTGATTTTCGAATATCAACAGATGCAACGATATTTTTTGTGAAGAGAAGACAAGACAATAGTTCTTTTATAGAATATTTCATTAACTTTTATTTTCTATGGCCTACAATAAAATGTTGAAATAAAATATTGTTAATCCAGCAAGGAATAGTACTCATTGTCTACGAGTATTATAATAGCAGCATGCGCGCAGGCGAATACTGCAAATCAAACCTTGTGAGTTGATCAATACATTTTTACAGCTATTATATAATATTAAAAATTAGTCAAAATGAGAAAATGTTGTTTTGTATAGTTACCTCAAAAAAGGTATATTAAAGCTTCTTTCTTTGGAAATATTATTTAATATAGAGGATGTCACATAAATCTCTAGAAATGCATATTTCTGAAACTAGATATTTTAAAATTTAAATCTAATAAAAGTCATTCGGTCGCTAGGGATGGGCTATTATCGAAATAAATTTAATTATAATTATTTATCGTTGAAAATAATTGATTATTTTCGATCAATCGATTATTTTCAAACCATCTATTTTTTTTCATATTTCCTTTAAAATCGATTATTCAATTATTATCTTTAAAAAATCGAAAATAATCGATTAATTAAAAAGTGATTAACCTATAAAACAGTGTTTCCAAAAAATAATAAACGAATTATCGAATATTTTAAATAATCTGTTTTTGTTCGTATTTCTTCCGAAATAGATTATTCGATAATCATTGAAAAATTTAAAATAATCGATTAATCAAAAATAATTTATTTATTAAATAGTAGATTAACCTTTAAATCGATTAAAAAAAATCCGATTATTATCAAATAATTTATTTTTCGTATATCCTTTAAAATTGATTATTCGATTATTTTTGGATATAAAAAATAATCGATTATTCTAAAATATACGGTAATCGAAAATAAACGAATAATCGAAAATAATCGATTAATTAAGATGCCGATTTTACAATAAATCGATTTAAAAAAAATAATTAGTTATCGATTATTTTCAAATCTTTTATTTGTTATTTTCTTTAGAATTGATTATTCGATAATCTTTGAAAAATCGAAAATAATCGATTAATCAAAAATAATTAATTTATTAAAAAGCCGATTGACCTTTAAATCGATTAAAAAAATAACCGAATTATCGATTATTTTAATTAATCGAATAATATCAAATAAATTATTTTTTCGTATATCCTTTAAAATCGATTATTCGATTATCTCTGAATATCAAAAATAATCGATTATTCGAAGATAATCGGTAATCGAAAATAATCGATAAATCTAAAATAATCGATTAATCGAAAATAATCGATTAATCGAAAAGAATCGCTTAATCGAAAATAGTCGATTAATTAAGATGCCAATTTTAAGATAAATCGATTTTCCAAAAAATAACCGAATTATCGATTATTTTCCAATCTATTTTATTTGTTATTTCCTTTAAAATTGATTATTCGATAATCTTTGAAAACTCTAAAATAATCGATTAATCAAAAATAATTTATTTATTAAAAAGCCGATTAACCTTTAAATCGATTTAAAAAAAAACCGAATTATCGATTATTTTAAATAATCGATTATTATCAAATAAATTCTTTTTTCGTATATCGTTTAAAATCGATTATCTTTGAATATCAAAAATAATCGATTATTCGAAAATAATCGGTAATCGAAAATAATCGATGAATCTATAATAATCGATTAATCGAAAATAATCGATTAATTAAGATGCCAATTCTAAGATAAATCGATTTTCCAAAAAAATAACCCAATTATCGATTATTTTCAAATCTATTTTATTTGTTATTTCCTTTAAAATTGATTATTCGATAATCTTTGAAAAATAGAAAATAATAGATTAATCAAAAATAATTTATTTATTAAAAAGACGAATAACATTTAAATCGATTTAAATAAAACAGAAATATAGATTATTTTAAATAATCAATTACTATAAAATAATCTATATTTTTCGTATTTCCATTAAAATCTATTATTTGCTTATCTTTGAATATAAAAAATAATCGATTATTTGTAAATAAATTAATCTAAAATAATCGATTAATTAAGAAGCAGATTCTACGATAAATCGATTTTCAAAAAAAAAATTATCGATTATAATTAAATAATCTATTATGTTTCTTTTAAAATTGATTAATCGATTGTCTTCTAAAAATCGAAAATATTCGAAAAATGGAAAATAATCGATAAATCGTAAATTCTAAAAAAATAACCGAAGTATCAATTATATAAAATAACTGATTGATTATATTCGACCAATCGATTATTTTAAAATCTATTTTTTCGTATTTCTTTTAAAATAAATTATTCAACTACTTTTGAAATATTGAAAATAATCGATTAATTAAAAAAAGGCGATTAAACGATAAATCGATTTTTCAATAAATCTATTTTGTTTTTGTATTTCCTTTTAAATCTATTATTCCAGAAGAAAATAATTTATTGAAAATATTCGATTAATTGAAAATAATTGATTAATTATAACGGATAATCGATTTTCATAAAAAAAATAAAATAATTGATTATTTTTGTAACCTCTATCGGTCTCTTGCTTTTATCTGAGCAAATTTAGAAATTTGCATTTTTTTTGATCCCCTTATCCTTAAAACCGCATTCTAATGTATAATAAATATTGCAAGAATTTGGATTTTTTTGTAAACAAAAATTTTTTTCAAGTTGTTTAGTGGTTTATAATGTAACATTTTATCAATAATGTGACTAAATCCCGTAACTTTAGTATTTTTTTTTGCTTATACTAGATCATATTGTGCGTTTTAATTTATATTAAGACTTAAGATTCAAATATCACATCCGATTTGACCGCAAATAAAATTTTAAATAGGGCATCCTGAATTTCATTTAATATTCTTCTTGAAAATACCTTATAAAAATAAAATTTCGCTAGCAACTATGCTTCTTTACTTCTTATTTATCTACCGTTAAGGGCTAAAAACTACTTTTAGTAAATATTCTTCTAAAACTACTTTTTAGAAATAAAATTGCGTTAACAACAATGCCTTTTTTCTTCTTATATACATTAAATGTTCAAAATTTTGACCATTTCTAAATTTATTTAAGTACTATGAAATCTGTTTTCTGAAATAGTTGATGCTTAATGTTTATTGAAACCCCTTAATGCGGATCTGAAGCATTCAGCTCAAAGAATCATGGCTTTATGTCAAAACGTTAATAAATATTTACCGCTGAAAATGAATATATTTCTTACTTTTCATAACGTTGGCACTTATATTATTTGTAAATACAATTTTTCACGATACATTGTGGCATTTTCAACTTGAAATTGAATAACTAAAACACTTTAAATTGCTAATAACACCAACAAATAATTCAAAAAACGGCGGTCCATGACGATACACTCACGCGGAGACGAGCGTAGAATAGAAATGTCGGAGCAATTCGGGTGGCGTCGTGAAAACAATGATTTTTAATTGGTAGGTTATATCTCCGGTCTTTTTCATCTAAGACATAGACATATACATAATAAAATAGAATATAATATATTAAAATTAATTAAATAACAATAACAATAAGAGACATACAGTGTGGGAAAAAATTAATTAAATGATTGGGTTGATTTCATTGGAAAAATTAATAAAGCCGTACACAATCTACCTATATTTTTTATCACATAAAAATTATACTCATATATCTTTATACAGCCTATAAATATAAATTTACAATTTTACGGTATTTTTGATTCTATTAAATCATGTATTTGACGTGAAGTATTAAATAATAGATTTCAAATTTGTATTTTAAATGTACATTTGTAATCAAGATTTTTAATGGATTCGGGCAATTGGTTGTACATTTTAGGTTTAGGTGCAAGATAAGCAAAGGATCGTTGAGTAAGTGATTTACCAACCTGAGGAAGATGATGAAGATTTCTGTTCCGAGTATTTTAATAACGATAGGGTAAACTAGGCTATTTCGTGTCGAACTTGTATTTTTGAACCGAGCAGTAAAAGTATAGTTGCCTAGGGTCCAAGATGTTGCCTTATGAATACAATAGGTCACTAGAATAACGAAAATTTGGCGAAAAAATATTTTCAAAAAACTTTTTTGTAAGGTCAAGTTGGTTAACTGGAACCTAATTTTACAACACTTAAATTTGCAACTATGTACGAGACGAACCTGCAAAGAAAATTGGTCAAGATTCTATGGGTATGCAATTTAGACTTTTGTAAACCAACTGCAATAACGGCTTAAAAACAAAATTTTTTTTCTACTACCGTGCGTAAAGTACGTACTTTACACACTCCACGAAGTATGTAAAGTTGTACTTTTTTTCACTAGTGCTTAAGTAAAACTCTTTACGCACTAGTTAAAAAAAGTAAAATTTTACAAAATTTGTACATAACAACAAAATATAACGTTTTATTTTATATTAACATTTTTTTGCTATCTCCTTCTAAGACAAATAAATAAATTATTTTTGCTTATATCTATTTAGTGTCCAACAAATTATCAACAGTTTATTTTAATTATAATTTTTTCTAAATGTCATCGATTTAATTAAAAGTAAACATACAGTGGATGTCGATTTTGGTAAAAGTAAGTAAACTTTTAATTAGTACCTACCTTATAACAGAACACGACAAAAGTATACTTAAGTTCAAGATTAGATTCTAAAGCCAATTTAGCATTTTTTTTAAACTCAATCGTTTGAGAAGGTAAAAAGTTTTACTTTTTAATGTATGTTTACTTAAATTCAAATTTTATTTGCAGTTTATTATATCTGTCATAATCGATATGGATTCAAATTTATCTAGCGATAGCGAATTTGATAATACTCCCCCAGATATCTTATGCAGTGCACAAAAGGCCACTGAAAATTTATTGCCAGAAAACTCTGCATATACTTATCAGCAAAAATACAAAGCATTTATATGCTGCGTTTGAGAATCCACATCGGATGCATCTGAGATGTAAAAAATCTTTGATCACGTGATGCAGTATACGTAAATGTAATGGGACAGATGTGTCCGATGTGGATAAAAAACGCTCGAGATGTAAAAAATGCATCCGATGTGGATTCTCAAACGCAGCAATAGAATGGTGTAGGAAGAATAAGGTGACAAAATATTCGGAAAACGTTATTTTAGCATATTTCTCTGATGAATTGAAGAATTGTAAAGCTTCTACCCTATGGTAGATTTATTCTATGCTTAAAAGCACCTTAAAATATAAAAACAACGTTGATGTTTCGAAATTCAACAAGTTAATAGCGTTTCTCAAACAAAAAAATAAAGGTTATAAACCAAAAAAATCCAAAATTTTTGAACGAGAACATCTAATTAATTTTCTGTTCAAAGCTCCAGATTCCAAGTTTTTAATGATCAAAGTAAGTAAATGCCTCAGTAAATGCTTGAATGCTCAGTATAAAATTAAAATATTCTGTAAAGTTTTGCAACGAGATGTGTGTTCGTATGGTGTGTTGCCTAACAAAATCAGTTGCTGTCCTAACAGGCCACCGGGGTTGTTAGGCAGCACATTATACCTAAAACTTTTATATTTTTTACAATAGCATTTATTTGGAGTTTTACATGCGCAACGTCAAGATATTTCCTAATGTTTAATAAATTATTTGTAACATTACAATATGTTATTTTTTAGGTAGCTTTTATAATTGGAATTGCGGGAGCTTGTCGCCGCGCCGGGAAGAATGATGTAAAATGACAATTAACGATGTGGAAGATAAACAAACAGTGTATATTGTCAAAGTATCAGAAACCAAAAATGGAATAGAACGCATTTTTACGATTTTAAATCCAAATAATTCTGCAGTTGATTATTTATCTTTTATAAAAAAATATACCTCATTAAGACCATCAAATATAAATTGTAACAGATTTTTTTTAAAATTCGCAAATGGAAAATATTCTAAACAGCCTGTAGGGATAAATACTTTTGGTAAAATGCCAAGTGTTATAGCAACGTATTTAAACTTGCCCAATCCAACGGCTTTTACAGGACACTGCTTTAGGAGGTTTTCAGCCACTATGCTGGCAATTTCTGGAGGAGACCTTCTAACGGTCAAAAAACACGGAGGATGGAAATCATCTGCTGTTGCAGAAGGCTACGTAGACAGCACAATAACACAAAAAAACAAAATTTCTAATAAAATTTTGATGGATGACAGTATGCCATCCACTTCCAAACAAAGCTACAATTTTACCGTTGACAACTCTAATGAAGAATTAGTGGAACCACTCGACAGTGAAACTAGAGTTACACAAAATATTTCAACCTCTTTACTTGAAAAGGCCAAATCCATACCACTAGAAGCTCAAAATAGGGTTACAGAAGTAATATCACAATATTATTCAAACTCTGTGCTGGAAAAGGCCAAAACCTTAAGTTTTGGTAATTGCAATAATTGCACATTCAATATTAATATTCATAAGAGTTAAAAACCTATTTTTTTAAATATTTCTTCATTTGTTAGACATTTTGTTCTGTAAGAATTATAAATTTGTAAAGTTCCAATAAATTTATTTTTGTTGCTGTGTACAATTTTTGGCACATTTTACTTTTTTTCACTAGTGCGTAAAGTAAAGTACTTTTTTTCACTAGTGAAAAAAAGTAACTTTTATATTTCTAATATTAGTGGATTATGTGTACGGCAGTAGAAAAAATATTGTATGCCACTCGTGTGTAAAGTCCCTTTTTTGACTCATGTGATTGTCGCACTCGCCTACGGCTCGTGCGGAAACATTCACATTCGTCAAAAAAGGCTAACTTTACACACTTGTTGCATAAATAACTATTTTCTGAGCTTCAAGGAAATTTTTTATTTTTTTTTGTCAGTAGATCCCAGTTACCCAGGAATTTGAGGTAAGTGGAACTAGGTAATGTAATTCTGTATTTGTACAATGTAGAAAACTTTGAGGTAACTGGAACATTTCGTATAAATAATAAAAAAAAAATAAATCTATACCATCTCAATATACAGTATGTCCCCCTAAGTTGGAATCATATGGAAAACTTTTTTATTATTAATTTTAGGAAAAAAAGTTATTCTTCATAAAAAGTTCTGCATAATTTAAAACTTAAAATACAGTCATCAGATATCAAATTTTTCAAGCCGTATACGAGGTTTGTCAAAAAATATGAATTTTTGATAAAATCGAAAATTTTCATTAAGAAAAGTTGATTAGAATTGAAAATTACATTCAAATATGCAATTACACCGATCTATCTGAAAAAAGACATTTTCTTATTTTTTATAAACTTTTCTACACATTCATTGTAAATATCTGAAAACGTAATAACTTACGTTAGCACATGATACGCTTTCTTTTTCTTGATGTTTGTGAAGAATTTGCTATCCACACTATCAAAATTTTGATAGTGTGGATAGCAAGTTGGTGGTTCGAGCCCCGAAACTTTTAGTTTTTTGTTTTGTTTTTTTTGTTTTGTTTTTTTGTTTTTTTTTTTTGTTTTTTTGTTTTTTTTTTGTTTTTTTTTTTGTTTTTTTGTTTTTTTTTGTTTTTTTTTTGTTTTTGTTTTTTTTTTTTTGTTTTTTTTTGTTTTTTTTTTCCGAAACAAAAGGAAAAATATTATTGTTTTATTATTTCACAGTCTTGGTAATTTAAAATGTTTAGTTTTTAAAAAGTATATACTTATTTAATGCATAGTTGCGCATAACCAGGTTCATTCATTTTTATGTTGGCCGGCAATTAAACCCCGGAAAAAGTGTCTGCCTTTTTGGAATTAATTTTATTTTTCTTGGACTATTATTGTTTCCAATGCTTTCAAGTGACACTTCAGTGCACATCCCCAAATAACCATGCCATATCTTAAATGACTTTCTACCAAGGCGTAATATAATGTTATTATTAGGTTTTGTATAGGTAGATGTTATTTTGAGTAATTGAACTTGTATAAAATGCTATGTAATTTTTTAATACTATATTTTATGTGGTATTCCCATTTCATATGATTTTCTATATATTCGCTCAGTGCGAAGTCATAGTAGAGGAAGCAAAAGCGATACTAGCGCTAGCTGTGGATAATTAGTGCATTTTAGAGCGATATTTTGTAATTTTGGCATATCAACTACAAGTATACATTTCACTTTTTTTTTCAAAAAAATTGGTAAAAACAATACAATAATCAACCGGAATTACTGTGTTGCAACTTGTAAAAATACTAGTAAACAAAATTAAATCAAAGAAATAAATGGATAGGTGTACAATAAGAAGAATTACCTTTATTTTTGTAATAATAACAGTAATACTGGAAATAGCAGTGGACATCAGAAACTTGAAAGGTTTTAAATTAACAATAAATTATCATTTTACAATGTTCTTCAACATCCCTTTAATCTTAAATTTTCAGCAAGAACTAGATTTCTGCTTTTGGTAATTATATGTGGTTGGAATGCAATTTTGTTACTTACTGATATGAAACCAGTTCTAATCTTTCATTCTATGTTTTCTTTCGAACAAAAATGAATATATAAATAACAACCCTTCTGTCCATACATTTTAACTTCACGCTATTATTTAATGGTATATTTTTCATTTTGACAGAATAGGTCAATTCTTTAAAGAAAACTTATTAGACTTAGGCAACTTTTCATACATTTTCCCGTAAACACTGTTGCCTGCTTATATTTTATTTTTGATTTTTATTGATTATACCTAGTTTTCTTTTAGTTTAAGCGATAAAAATATATCGATGGCTCAATCAAAAACCGCAACAAGTCAAAAAACAAAGAAAATTAAATTTTTGGTTCAATGGATGCAAAATATCATTAAGGTTTTACTTTAAATACCGCCACAAACAAAAATATCCTTAAAGATGCCCGAAAATCATTTAAAATCTAGCCACAAACTGTGTTTAAAACTATCTCAAATTGAGTTATTTTCTACAAAAACACCCAAATTTTTTACAAACTATGCAATAACTCGCCTTTATAATCGTAATCGTTAATTTTAACAGCAAAATATCGAAGATTTTAAAAAATGTTCAAAAACAAAAAATAATGATAATAGAGACTTACAAAATTTCAAAATGAAATTTCTCGAAACAATAGTGTTTTAGATGTGGCAGTATTTGATTGAGCCATCGATATATTAATAATTAATTATTGTTTCACTTGTTTTACAAATCCATATACTTTTATTATAACTATATACTTTTTAATTACGAATTCTATTAAAAATTGTATTGTCAGTATAGGTAAAAATAGCCCATTAGTACATAAATGAATTAGCGCTGCTGTCACGCACGGAGCGAATATACACCAAGGTATTTTATTTCAGCAACAGATTCCAGTTCGTAATGGTGTCCACGTGTCGCTATGTTTAGTTGGTTGTACGAAGGGAGACAACAAGCATTGCAAGTAAATGGCATATATTTTATTTTATCCACATTTATAGTGAGTAACGTGTTATCTAGCCATCCTTTCACCTTCAGAAAGTCGTTTTCTGCAATATATTTTAGTAGTTTATGCCAATTATTTGCCTTATAAAAAAATTTCAGAGAACTGGACCCAAGACACTTCTCTAGTAGTAAATAATGATGGACTGTTGTAACATGAATAGCTGGTTAGTTTATCTACTTTGATATATGTGTTTGAGCTCAATTTATAGGGTGTGGGTTACGTTTTTAAACAACTCTAATAACTTTGAAAAAGAAATTATATACTTTACTCTACATTAAGGTACGTTTACATCTGACATTTATTGCATGAGATTTTTGTCTGATAGTTGTTTAGGTCCAGCGTAAACACATAAAAATTTCTCTCGGAGATATATGTTTGAGCGTTTACATTAGATTAAACAACTATCAGACAATAAATGTCAGATGTAAACGTACCATTAGTAATAAAAATATAGAAAATCACTAACCACTAACAAATTATACTTAAAAAATGCTTTAGATAAGGTAGGCATCAAATTCTAATTCACATAAGTTTGCAAATAATTCAAATCTAAAACAATTTATTGATTGTATCAATTGCACTTATCTGTGTGGTAAATAAGGTAGTATACGGTATGGTAAGTTAAAGATAAAAATTAGGTAATTCTTCGCTTCGCCCCAAAATGCAGATCCCTAAACATTCTATACCAGTCAGGCAACTTCAACCAAGTGATTCGGGATTCTTATTCATCACTCTCATTCGTGATTCCTATTCGTGATTGAACCGTAAATGATCTTCAAAATAAATGACTCTTATTTGTATTCGAACCCGAACCGTCTAGAGATTGCCATAGGTTAAAAAAGGGTTAAAATGTTATGATAGATGAAGGGAAAGGATTTAGATAAAATGCTTCAACTATTAAATGAATAATTTCACAGGGACTAAAATAATTATGAAAAGGAAAAATATTATTTAATATATTTAAATATAGTAAAGCATAAGATCTTACTCCAAAAAATACTATATAATTTTATATTGAAGCTAACATCTATCATTCATTGCAAATGTAGAGGCTATGTATAAAATTTGACAATTTGCTTGAGAAATCATTGAAAAAAATATATATTTAATAACATATTATTAACAAAACGTACCTTATAAAATCAGACGGTCATTAACATAAATAAATATAAATTAATATTTCGGATGACCGAAATAAAATTAAAATAGAAGTGATCTATTCATCGCTGTCTGTCAGATGAAATAAAAATGTCACTTCCTCTGACACAAAGCATAGACGACAAATGACATTTAAGTAAGAGGTAATTGTGTCCGAAATAATGAAAAAATGGTTCCAACCGTTACATTGTATCGAAAGCTTTACTAAGGTCAAGAAATATGTAGATACTTGGTCTGTTTTTTCTAGACCATTGTGTATTAGGGATACTAATGTTAGTATAGCGTCCTCGGTAGATGTTTGGAAGATATTATATTATACTTGTTTAGGAAATTGTAATATCTATTTTTTATTAATTTTTCAAAAAAATTTGATAAATGTGTAAGTAATGAGATTGGTGGATGAAACATTTCTATTAACTTCAATGAATAAAAAAGTTATCGAAAGTATCTAAAAAAGTAAAAAAAAATCACATGATACAAAACTATTAATCGGCAAATATAACAAAGTGTTATGAAAAATGTTAATAATAATTTTTATAAACTAATTACCGCTGAAAAACAGCAAAAAATTGATTTAGCGCGTCATCGGGCTTCCTCTTACCCATCTTATACATTGAGTTGGAAGTAAGATAGAAGTACTTCTTTTGAAACGTACACGCTCGTAGGAAGCATATTGTTATAAGGTAAAAAAACATAACAACAAACAATATTTTGAAAATTTATTTAGGCTATTTTGTTTATTATAGTTTAAATATTCGGTAAAAAATTTAAAATTATAGCATTTTAAATTTTAAGGTATATTATTTAATTCAAGAAAATTAGAATTTTCGTCAATTTCGGATTTTAAAACATTCATAACAATTAAAGGGTTAAAGATACGATGGTGGGCATAAGGACTTTTTTTATTCAAAATATCCTAAAGAATATAAAAAAAATTAATTCATTGCAAAAAATGCATTTTTTCTGGCTTAATTAATTTTTCGTTGTTTAAACAATAACATCAACAGATATTAAGTGTCATCTTACACTTTTATAATCAGGAAAGCCTTCCGGACATTTAAAAAAAAACATTACGAATTAAAACAATTTTGCAAACGAAAGCTCTGGTCTAATTGGATTTCTCACAATTTGAGATAATAACAAAAACAGGCACGTGTCAAGGGATGCAAACAAATGCTAAAATAATCTAAAGCTGGTCTTTCAAATTCTGTATAATATAATTTTGTAATATCGCAACGGGTGACGAATTTTGGATATATTCATATAAGCTTGAAACTAAATAACAATCGGTTGAAGGAGAAAGTAGGGCAAGATGACCTTCAAGATCGCAGTAAACATATTTTTGCTAAATGTTAATATAAGGGTTGAATATTATACTGGGTATTAGAAAATATATTTAAGTTTCCTTGGCAATAAAAGCAAAATGATATATTTGTTAAATTTGATTACAAATAGGGTGTTCATTTGAAAACTTCCAACCATTAATATCTTTCTTTCAGTAAATATGAAAATTTAGAAAGACACGTTAATTTAATTTTCAAAGGGGACACTTTCAATGAATATTTTTAACTCTCTAGAAGGGATAGGAGGGATAAATTAATAAATGAATGTTGGCACATTATTTTAAATCTAATTTTATGAAGAAATTAGCAATATGACTATTCAATGTGTTACTTTTGATTGCGATTAAAATTTGTATTTGTTAACGTTAGAGATCTACACGATTTTTCAATTATTTAAGTTGATTTAATAAATTATGTTCTGTAATATTCTGAATTAAATTACTATTAAAATAAGTTTTCAAATGAAGTAAACGTAATAGTTTTTTATATCCCACTAGAGGGCGTTTAAATTAAATGTAACGCATTATATAGTCATATTGCTGAATTCTCAATAAAATTACCTTTAAAATGATGCACCACTAGACCCCCTATCCATTTAGAATTATGTTTTCCCGATGTTTCATATAATTTAGTGTAAGGAAGATATTGAAGGTAAAATTAACGTGTGTGAAGTTAGCATCTCAAATCTCAGCATCTCATATTTTATGCAGAGTTCTTATGGCATCCGTTATAGTTCCATAGTTCCTGATATTTTTTATTAATAGTTCTGTCGAATTTATTACCGAAAACTGCAATTTAAAAAATGAGATGCTAACGGCCGGAAGTTAGCATCCCAATATTATAAATTAAATAAATAATCGATAATTTACGAGTAGTTCTAGAGTTCTTGTTAGTTTGCATGTTTTTTTTTTATTAGTTTATTATCGATTTTTTCATAGGTATTTTACATTTTCTAGGACATTTTATTTTCCTATTTCCCTGCTATCCTTTTCAGGATGGTTAGGTTAGGTTAGTTTGCATAGCTAAATTATTTCATTTATAGCTCTGGCCCTCTTAAATTAATTATAAATATTTATTATACATATAAATTCTATTATAATATGACAACCTCTAGGATACATAATGCTTCTAAATTACAATGCTTTTAAATGATAACTTGAATCTTTACGTATTGACATCCGAAGAATTCTAGTATCTAGCACTTTTTCAATAATCTTATGTATTAAAAACAAACAGAAATTATGGACCTTAGTGAGAGGCTGCAACATTATGACGAGTTATATAATATATAACGCTTCTAAGTGATAACTAGATTATCTTTGCATGGAACCCGGAAGAGTTCTAGCCTCTAGCACTTTTTATAAATTTTTAAGTATTAATAATAAAGAGAAATTATAGATTACAGTGAGATGTTGTCATACTATGACGAGATCTGGAATATATTCAATGCTTCCAAATTATAACTTGACTCTCTCTGCATTGAGAACCAAGGAGTTCTAGCCTCTAGCACCGTTTCAGTAATTTTAAGTAATAATAATAAAAAACAGAAATTATAGACTATAGTGAGATGCCGTCATATTATGTCGAATTCTAGAACATATAATGCTTCCAAATTATAACTTGACTTCATCTACATTGAGATGCTGACACAATATGACGAATTATAGAATATACAGGGTGATTCATAACTATTGGGACATAGGCTAAGGGCAGGTTATTTGGACCAAAATATGGCGATTGTTTATTTATGAATTGTTATCAAAATCGGCACAAAGGCATATCTTTGAAAAAGGAATATTATTTTATGTAATATTTCACATTTTGTTACAGGGGGCGCCACGTGAATGATTCCTGATGATGAAATTAGGTGGTAACTTTTTTTGGCGAAACTTTTTAGTGCTTTTGATTAGAAAATATTACCTAAAAATTATTTCTACGTAATATTGGTACTCTTGTTTAAACACGATATTTTCACCTGTTTTCGAGAAAAACGTAATTGAACAGTTCAGTCTCTCAGAAGGGGATTCCAAATAACACAATAAGAAAACTTGTAACGTAACGCTTCTATATCAACGATAAAGCAAAATTAAAAACAATTTAACTTAAAAAAAGCAAACTTAAATTAAATGTTCAATGTGACCTCCTCCGACTTCTATGCCTTTTCTAATTCTTTTAATAAAGAACTTTCGGATGACAAAGAAAATATTATTCTGTCACCTTATAAAATTACCCGCATTTTGTATGTTCCTCCAGAGTTCGTCTCGTGAATTAATTTCCTGGGTATAAACTAAGGACTTCATATGTCCCCATACATAAAAATCAAGAGGGTTATAGTCAGGACTTCTTGGTGGCCATTCAAAATTACTTCCTCTGCCAATCCAACGTTGAGGAAATATGTCACTTAGATAATTTCTAACAACTAATTGGAAATGAGGTGGAGCTCCATCCTGCATAAACCACATTTTCCTTCTTACATCTATGCCACTATCATCCAAAATATCTCTAAAAGTATTTTGCAAAAAAAATAAATAGGAATCTCCATTTAAATTTGGAGGAAGACGATATAGCCCTAGTAGTTGGTCGCCTATAATGCCACACCAAATATTAAATTTAAACTCATGTTGAAAATGTCTTTCTTTACGAGCATGCGGGTTTTCTTCTTCCCAGTGATGACTGTTTCGATAATTAAAAACACCTCGTCTAGTAAAAGTCGCTTCATCGGTGAACATAATATTTTTAATAAAATTTCGGTCATCGTTATGTTTATTGAGAATACGTTGGCAGAACTGTAACCGTCTTGGGAGATCTCTTGGAAGCAAATTTCGAACAGAAGTGAAGTGATAAGGATGAAACTTTTCTTTTTCTTTAAAACTCTAATAATAGACGACTGACTTACTCCTGTTGTTATTGCCAGTTGACGTGAACTTACTTCAGGATTTTCATCTACTCCAACCAAAGTTTCATCTTCTTCATTAGGTGTAATTTGTTTCGGACGACCACCCAAATTTTTACTATGAAATGACCCGGTTTCACCCAAACAATGAAATAGATTTGCAAAAGTTATGTGATTTGGTTGCCTTCTGTCTGGATATAACAATATCGTGTTTAAACAGGAGTACCAATATTACGTAGAAATGATGTTTACGTAATATTTTCTAATAAAAAGCACTAAAAAGTTTCAGTCCATACCTGGCTACGTCGACCGGCATAAACACCAACGGCCTGGACACAGCGCATCTACTCTGTCAAAAGGAGACCGATGTACAAATAAAACGAGTACGACATATGACCATTTGCCATAAAAATGAATGACGATTTTACAAGTATTTTTTCTTACCATCGGCATTCAATGTTTTAAATACAGTAGACCGTCGTCCGGCGGCATTTTTCAATTCACTGATAGCATGCCGCCCTGATCAACAAATCAGTTTGGATTTGCGGCGGCTTTCCTGTATGAAGAAGACCATATGCCGCTGGAAGACGGTTTTATTTTCAACAAATGCAAGCACCGCCGGCGGTCGGTTAGCCAGTATGATTAATAATGAGCAGAAATTATAGACTATAATGAGATGCTGGCACATTATGACAAGTTCTAGAATATATAACGCTTCTTATTGATAACTAGACTATGTCGGCATGGAATCTCGAAGAGTTCTAGTCTCTAGCACTCTTAAATTTGTTTTATTAATAATAAAGAAATTATAGACTATAGTGAGAGGCAGTTATATTATGATGAGTTCTAGAATACAATACTTCTTCATATCTTCATATTAACTCGTCTCTCTCTCTCTCTCTCTCTCTCTCTCTCTCTATTGAGAACCAAAGAGTTTTAGCCTCTAGCACTGTTTCAATAATTTTAAGTATTAATAACAAACAGAATTTATAGACCATACCGAGATGTTGGCTCATTATGACGAGTTCTAGAACATATAACACTTATTAATGATATATTCTCTCTACAATGAGATCCGAAAAGTTCTAGCCTTTAGCACCTTTTTCAACAAATTTAAGTATATGACGAGTTCTACAATATATAATAAATGATATAATATGAATTTCTGTTTGTTATTAATACTTTAAATTATTCAAAATTGCTAGAGGCTAGAACTTTTAGCGATTCCATGCAAAGATAGTCTAGTTATCATTTAGAATCGTTATACAGGGTGTTAAAAAAAAAGTGTCACAAAATGAAATGGTGAATAGTATGACCCAAAATAAGCAGAAAAGTCTTAATAAATATATGACCGCAAATTAACGGTTTCGGAGATACGGACCATTTTGTGTTTATAACAATTTTTTATTATTATAAAAAAACAATGATATTTATAAACAATCAATAACAACATAGAGTTAAATGAGATGTTCAAAGTGCCCCCTCCCTCCATTTCAATGCATTGCCATTTGCACGACCGTACATAAAATGCATGTCAGCTAATGCAATATTAGTGTAAACAGGCACAACGAATATTTATAAAATTATTCACCCACAACAAAATAATAACTGCAAATAGTATCTATGAAAAAATATCGGTACACTCCGATAAGAAAAGCAAGTTTTTGAGAATGAAAAAAGATAATCAAAGAATGATACAAAACACAAAACACTCCGTATCTCTGAAACCATTCATTTGCGGACATATGTTTATTAAGACTTTTCTGCATATTTTGGCCCATACTACCCCCCGTTTTATTTTGTGGCACTTTTTTTTTAACACCCTGTATATTCCAGAATTCGTCACAATGTGCCAGCATCTCACTATGGTATATAATTTCTGTATATTATTATTAAAATTATTCAAAAAGTGCTAGAGGCTTGAACTATTTAGGTATCAATGCAGAGAGGGTCAAGTTATCATTTAGAAGCATTATATATTCTAGAACTTGTCATAATGTGCCAGGATCCCACAATGGTCTATAATTTCTCTTTATTATTAATACTTTAATTTATTAAAAAAGTGCTAGAGGCTAGAACTCTTTTGACCTCAATGCAAAAAAGATTTATTATATCATTTAGAACATTTAATGTTCTAGAACTCGTCATAATTTAACAGCATCGCACTAGAATCTACAATTTTTGTTTATTATTAATACTTAAAATTATTAAAAAAGTGCTAGAGGCTAGAACTCTTTGGGTCTCAACGCAAAAAGATTTATGTTATCATTTAAAAGCATTATATATTCTACAACTCGTCATAATATGACAGTATATTTCAGTATCGTCTATAATTTTTGTTTATTATTAATTATTAAAATTATTGAAACATTCCTAGAGGCTAGAATTCTTCGGGTCTCATGCAGAGAGAGTCAAGTTATCATTTAAAAGCATTATATATTCTAGAATTCGTCATAATGTGCCAGCATCTTACTATAGTATATAATTTCTGTTTATTATTAATACTTAAAATTATTCAATAGGGCTGTGGTTTAGAACTCTTCGCGACTCCATGCAGAGATAGTCTAGTTATTACTTAAAAGCGTTACGTATTCCAGAACTCGTCATAATATCCCAGGATCTCACTATGGTCTATAATTTCTGTTTGTAAAATATCAATTTACCATCTGCTTTTTTTATTTTATTTACTATGTTGGGAAGCTAACTTCCGGCCTTTAGCATCTCATTTTTTAAATTGCTGTTTTTGGTACTAAATTCGATAGAACTATTGATAAAAAGTATCAGGAACTATAGAATTATAGCGGATGCCATAAGAACTCTGGCCGTAAAATTACCCATCTCACTTGACCACGACTACGAAACCAAAATAATTACAATGTTAAAAGAATTAAATTCAAGCTTCAACTACTCATATTTCTTACAACTTTAAAGGCAATGCGGCGTGACTATAGTACTCTGTCGCGTTTAAATTATTCTCATCAACAGACCCGCGTAAACTCTATAACGTTCAAATAGGACGGAGCAGAGTACATCGAGTAAATTATCCTGCACCACATTGGTAAGGAGGGACTCAGGAGCAAGCTTTCGCAGAAATCAATTACGGTTCGTTGTTTTGCGATTTGTGGATATTAATTTTTGTCTATATTCTCAATATTGTGGAATGTGCAGGTTAAATTTTATTTTGCTTTACAATTTTAAAATAATTATAGAAATATCTACGTCTACCCACAGTGCTGTTTATTAATGTACTTGAAGAACGGAACGTTCAAATGAACGAAATTATTTCAATTTAATTCGGTTATCACAAATGAGTAAAATATATGTCTTAAAATTATTTATTGATAATAAAAAGAAAACTATATTGTATTGTTTTTCTAATGTACTTATAGTAAATACCTTATGTACAAAACTCATTTTTCAACCCTCAAAATAGTCAAAGTATTCTAAAAGAACTCTTTAAATTACGTATTTTTTACTAATGTCCGGAAGACAATACCCCGCTAAATGTTATTGAATAAATCATTATACCATATATTGATAACATTAAAAAAAGACAACCTCAAAAGTGCATCGGAAACTACCCCAACACCGCAACCCCTTGAATTAAAATTGATGTTTTTTTCTTTATCCGTTTTTGAGTTGTCTTCAAAATTCAAAATTTGCACTTTTCCTCAAATATCTCAATTTAGGTTCATTTTAGGAAAATCATGTATAGAAACAAAATAATAGATAATGACATCATTAACAACTTTTATCATTATTTTTATACTTTCTTTATCTGTACACAGAAAGGATAGTAAAAAATGGCCGTGACCATATTTTTTTAGGCAACCCATTTGCGGTATATTTAAAAACATATTTTATTTAATAAAAAATAAGTTTTATCCATTAAACAGATGGGCGAAGGTCGACCCTACTTACGGATCCTGGACTATTCATTTTAAAAAAGATTCAGCATTCAAAGTGATCGGAAAGCATCCCTACTGCAATCCTTAGAATCGTATAATTTCGTGTTATTTATAGAAAAAAGAAACCCCTCTAGATTTTATTGATTAAATTATTATATGATATATTAACTAATTTTAAAAAAGATTCAGCATTCAAAGAACATCCGAAAGCACCCCCTTAGAATCGTATAATTTCCTGTTACTTATAGAAAAAAGAAACCCCTCTAGATTTTATTGATTAAATTATTATATGATATATTAATTAATTTTAAAAAAGATAAATCTTTTTACTTTCCTATCTGTATACAGATATAAGGAAAGTATAGGAATCATGATTTTTTTCGACCTCGAGTTTTTGACGGATTTTTACGTTTAGAGGTCCCCTGAATCCGTTTTGACTATTTTCGCGATGATGTCTGTGTGTGTGTGTGTGTGTGTCTCATGAGCCGATACACAGAAAAATACCAAATTTTAAACTTAAGCTTTGTTCTAGCGTCCAATGTGCTAATTAGATTTTGGGCAGTGTCGGAACATCTGGGGGGGTACGTACTTTATGGGTGGTCATTTTTATATTTTATGGAATATATCTGTTATTTACGTTTGGGGAAGAAAATTCTTTATATAAAAGTTACTTCTTATATTATTATCTATACAATTATTTGTTCTATACAAAATTTTCCTAAAATGGTCCGTATTCGAGATATTTGACAAAATGTAAAAAAATATTTTTTTATAAAAATTATTCAAACAAAAGTTGTTTGTAATATAATTCTCTATAATTTTTATCCTATACATAATTTCTTTAAAATGGACCGTATTCGAGATATTTAAGAAAATGTGTAAATTTCGAAATTTGAAGAAAACTCAAAAACGGATAAAGAAAAAACATTAAATTTTAAACGTAAGTTTTATTTCGGCCTGACGTGAAAATATTAGATTTTGGACAAAGTCGGAACATCTGGGGGGGTACTTTATGGGGGGCCGTTTTTATATTTTATGGAATATATCTGTTATTTATGTTTGGAGAAAAAAATTGTTCCAATAAAAGTTATTTCTAATATTATTATCTATAATTTTTGCTTTATGTCAAAATTTCCTGAAATGGTCCGTATTCGAGAAATTTGACAAAATGTGCAAAATTCCGATTTTTATGAAAATTGTTAAAATAAAAGTTGTTTGCGATATCGATCTCTATAATTTTTGTTCATACATGATTTTTATAAAATGGACCGTAATGGAAAAATTGTAAGAAAAGTGCTAAATAAATTTTTCAGTATTTTCATTTTCAATGAATATCTATAGAAACACAAACACAAACGCAAACGCAAACGCAAACGCAAACGCAAACGCAAACGCAAACGCAAACGCAAACGCAAACGCAAACGCAAACGCAAACGCAAACGCAAACGCAAACGCAAACGCAAACGCAAACGCAAACGCAAACGCAAACGCAAACGCAAACGCAAACGCAAACGCAAACGCAAACGCAAACGCAAACGCAAACGCAAACGCAAACGCAAACGCAAACGCAAACGCAAACGCAAACGCAAACGCAAACGCAAACGCAAACGCAAACGCAAACGCAAACGCAAACGCAAACGCAAACGCAAACGCAAACGCAAACGCAAACGCAAACGCAAACGCAAACGCAAACGCAAACGCAAACGCAAACGCAAACGCAAACGCAAACGCAAACGCAAACGCAAACGCAAACGCAAACGCAAACGCAAACGCAAACGCAAACGCAAACGCAAACGCAAACGCAAACGCAAACGCAAACGCAAACGCAAACGCAAACGCAAACGCAAACGCAAACGCAAACGCAAACGCAAACGCAAACGCAAACGCAAACGCAAACGCAAACGCAAACGCAAACGCAAACGCAAACGCAAACGCAAACGCAAACGCAAACGCAAACGCAAACGCAAACGCAAACGCAAACGCAAACGCAAACGCAAACGCAAACGCAAACGCAAACGCAAACGCAAACGCAAACGCAAACGCAAACGCAAACGCAAACGCAAACGCAAACGCAAACGCAAACGCAAACGCAAACGCAAACGCAAACGCAAACGCAAACGCAAACGCAAACGCAAACGCAAACGCAAACGCAAACGCAAACGCAAACGCAAACGCAAACGCAAACGCAAACGCAAACGCAAACGCAAACGCAAACGCAAACGCAAACGCAAACGCAAACGCAAACGCAAACGCAAACGCAAACGCAAACGCAAACGCAAACGCAAACGCAAACGCAAACGCAAACGCAAACGCAAACGCAAACGCAAACGCAAACGCAAACGCAAACGCAAACGCAAACGCAAACGCAAACGCAAACGCAAACGCAAACGCAAACGCAAACGCAAACGCAAACGCAAACGCAAACGCAAACGCAAACGCAAACGCAAACGCAAACGCAAACGCAAACGCAAACGCAAACGCAAACGCAAACGCAAACGCAAACGCAAACGCAAACGCAAACGCAAACGCAAACGCAAACGCAAACGCAAACGCAAACGCAAACGCAAACGCAAACGCAAACGCAAACGCAAACGCAAACGCAAACGCAAACGCAAACGCAAACGCAAACGCAAACGCAAACGCAAACGCAAACGCAAACGCAAACGCAAACGCAAACGCAAACGCAAACGCAAACGCAAACGCAAACGCAAACGCAAACGCAAACGCAAACGCAAACGCAAACGCAAACGCAAACGCAAACGCAAACGCAAACGCAAACGCAAACGCAAACGCAAACGCAAACGCAAACGCAAACGCAAACGCAAACGCAAACGCAAACGCAAACTCAAACGCAAGCGCACGCGCACGCGCACGCGCACGCGCACGCGCACGCGCACGCGCACGCGCACGCGCACGCACACGCACACGCACACGCACACGCACACGCACACGCACACGCACACGCACACGCACACGCACGCACACACACACACACACACACACACACACACACACACACACACACACACACACACCGGCTAACCGGAATATAAACGGACTGGAAGCTCATAATAGAGCCAACAGGGAAGATTGGAGGATAGCCAATAAAGTGGTGAACTATGGTAAACTTAAATGGGTAATTAGCTCATTCGAACCGTATAAATCACCGGGCATGGACGGGATTTATCCAATAATGTTACAAAGAGGTCCTGATATTTTATACAGCAGACTCTGTAACATACTCAGAAGTAGCATGGCCTTTGGACACATACCAAAAGCTTGGAGAAATATTAGGGTAACTTTTATACCAAAACCTGGGAAAATAGGACAGGAAACGGCAAAGTCCCTAAGACCAATAAGTCTTATGTCCTTTGTACTTAAGACTTTGGAAAAACTACTAGATAGGCATATTAGAGACGGGATATTGGTTCAGAGGCAAATATACCAAGACCAATACGCCTATAGTCCAGGGAAATCAACCGAAACAGCTCTCCATCAATTAATAAAAGGGGTGGAGATCACACTGGAAAATAAGGAGGTAATGCTGGGAGCATTCTTGGATATCGAGGGTGCATTTGACAATACCTCCGTTGAATCGATCATTATATCTCTCAAACACAGAAGAATCGTACACAATCACAGGGAAGGAAACAGTAAGGGAACTCTTCAGGGCTCACTTCCCTTGTGCACAAACCATAGCACACACTCTATGTTAAGGGAGAGAACTATATACACAACCCTTATGGGAGAGACAATAGCGGCATGGGTAGCGAGAAGATGTCCGCAGGGTGTTGCGGCCTCTTGATTTGGAATGGCGTAGACTTCCACCCACTTCGTGAAGTTATCCATCACCAGTGCTGTCTCCACTCCTGTGGAACCTTGTAGTGGACACGCTGCTTAGGGCTCTCAAAGATAATGGACATAAAATCCTGGGATATGCCGATGATCTAGTGATCATGGCACAGGGAAAATACTACACTATAGTAAGAGATCGAATGCAGGAGGCTCTAAGTATAATAACAAAATGGACAGAGACGGAAAGACTAAACATTAGCCCAAACAAATCTGACATAATTGCGTTCACCCGAAAAAGGAAATTGGAGGGACTAGGGCCTCTAAACCTGAGAGGTGCAAGCATCCAGCTTAAGGGGGAGGTAAAATATTTTGGGGTTATGATTGACTCGAGACTTATCTGGAACCAGTATTTATAAAAAAGCACAAGGAGAACGGAAACCTCGTTAATGATGGCAAGGCGATCCTTTGGACAGACATGGTATATTGGCTTTATAACATGGTAGTGAGACCGATATTAACATAGGCAGCTTTGGTGTGGTGGCCAAAGACACAACAAAGACTTGCCTGCCTCGGAATAACGAGGGCAATGAAAACTGCCCACAGCTGCAATGGAAACACTAATAGGACTCCCACCTCTTCACTATGTGATGCAAGCGGAGGCAAGATTAGGTGCTTACAGATTAGGGAATACACTGGGAAATCTTGACATTAGGCCAGGTCACATGAGTATCTCAAGATTAGTGACAGGAGACGTGCTAGACATGAGATTAGACCACATAACCAAGAGGTACTCTTTTAATACTCCATTGAAGGTTTTAATACAGGAAAGAGCAGAGATGATAATAAGGGAGCCCAATACCTAACGATAGGAACAAACCTGGTATACAGACGGCTCTAAGACTGCGGAAGGTACTGGGAAGGGAGTATTCTCCAAAAACCCTGACACTAACCTTAGCTGTGCTATAGGAATACATTCCTCGGTATTGCAAAAAGAGGGTCAGAAGAAACACCGTAACCAGACACAAACCCAGGAGTACCAAAAAGTACAGTCCGGGGTTTTATAAAAACTGGATTCGGGAACAACATATTAATTATTGGGAAGGACCCCAAAACAGGCACATAGAAAAGCCTTCATAGGCAGCCCATCTCCCAAAAGAACTGGAGAACTACTCTTTATGAATAGGAACCAGTTGAAAGTGATAACAGGGTTCATGACTAGGCACGCCTCAGTAAAAGGACACTTGAACAAAATTGGCATGTACAATGGGGAACTCATGTGCCGACTACGTCACAAGAAACCAGAAACGGCCAAACACATACTGTGCGAATGCGAAGCTCTATATTACAAAAGACAGGCACTCTTTGGACAACCCAAGGTTGATCCAACAACCTATAGAACCCACTCACCCGAGGATCTGTACAAACTTGTACAAGGTACAAAGGTGACAGAGTGGGTGCTATGAACTAACATGGGGTAAAACACAATAAGCCATTAGGCTTTAGTGTTATTCGCAGACACAGTCAGACGAGCCCAGGAGAAAAAACCCCTGGGGTATTGACTACAACTCTGCCGTCTCTGTCACAATTATCGAAAAGACGACAACACACTGTAATAATAATAATAATAATACTCTCCCTAATTCACCCCCTTACGAGTGAATTTCAACCCCTGAAGTCGACTGAACGATTTGTGTAGGGGAAGAGACGGCTATTATTATTATTTGCCGTGGCGCTCCGGGGCGACTTAAAGATGATTGATGGTGCCATTTGACTTACAGGTGAGAAAAACCCGGAAAACCTCACCCACCATCATCGAGACGGTAATGTATGGCGAATTTTTTTTTAATCTGCATGTCATATCAACAGAAATTAAATTTCTATTAATACGCCACACATCAAATCCTAAACCAAACCATGCAATTTAATTAAAAATCCACATGGTCTGGTCTGGGATTCGAAACCCAACAGTCTCAGACTCATAAACTTGCCTATAAATGAATATAAGCGCGATAGACCGCTACACCACCGTGCCTGGTCATACTGCATTCTCAGTGAGTCCCGAAATATAGTAAAAAACAAACAACCTGACTAATCAACTGATCGGTCAGGATCAGTCAGAATGGTCGAGAATTTATTTCTCACTTTGGTAGTCAAAACTGTCTAGTGAATGGTCAATGGCCAAGTGTCAGTTGTTATTGCACTTGCACACACAAAAAAAATCTTCCACTATTTATAATGAGTGTGTTGAGTAGTTTAAGACTTAACATAACGTCAAACCTCAAGGATGCCGATATTTTTTATTATTTTTTAATCAAAAATATGAATAATCAAATTGTTAGAAACAAATTTTAATATATCAATCTGAAAATGGCAGTTTTTTAAATAGATTATAAAATTCGATGACAAAAATTGGTGCCTGGTGGCTGGGCTTGTAATTCTTTAGTGTGATGGACATAAATTTGAAAAATTATAACTAAACTCTATTCAACTTAAACGTAAATTACGTGTAAACACAATAGCTCCACAGCAAATTGAACTAGTCGGTAGGGAAACGTTCAAAATCGGATCACTGGGCAAGCCAATACCAGTCGGGTTTGTACGTATCATACTGTGGTCAAGCGACTATTGTGTTTACGCGTTACTTACGTTTAAGCTAAATAGAGTATAGACAGTTTCGGCCAAATTGTTCAGCGACCAGTCCTGACCATACCAGGCAACTTGACCGTTGACTTAATGCAGCAAAAAACCGCTTTTATATAGTTTCTATTTATATTGGCAGGTTTGGCGATTACTATTTGCGATAAAAATGGCGTCCAAGATGAAAGACTATGTCACAGCCCCTTTACATATACCAGCCCTGTTAATTGTTAAATGTCATCTAGATGGACGTTATTTTAAAGTGACACTTTTCTTCTTTCAATGGTCACGCATATAATTAAAACTATTTTTAACTCGTACGTATTTCAAGTAATCTATTCAAAAATTTTTAGAACTAAATCACGTATTTGGCGAAGAAATTATTATCTCACAACAAAACGATCTAATAAAGAAGAGATCAGAAGAAACGTTTTTATTTTGCTGAAGGATGTTGAGCATACGCAAAAGATGAAACGTAAATGTTTTATTCTAAAAACCAAAATGTATACAGCCAGATATTATGCAGAATTTTTGAATAATTACAGACTTTGTAAGAAACACAAAAGCCGAAGGATGTTTATTAAATTTGTAAAAACAGTAATTTATTTAACCATTAAAAATATGGACGTGTTTGATCAAATCATTATAAAAAACCTACTTGGTAAAGTAAACGTTAATGTAACTAGTGATCCAAATTTTAAATTTGAAGATTCGTTAATGCGTTTAGTTAATGCAGAGCCGGAGTTGTTAATGATTTTAAAATTTTTGTTAGAAAAATGGATGGATATTATGCCAATTTTAAACGAATTAAAGAAATTAACGGATTGGAATAATTTGTTATTATGTAACGCTCACTTACTTAATTCGGATGAATTGTTTGATATTTATTTAAATTTAATAAAATGATAGAATAGAGTGAAGAAGATTATTTTTAGATTTATTGCTTTTTAATATTAAAAAACCTAATTTCTGATAAACACAGTAATATAGCTATAATTACTCAAACATATGTATATGTATTATCAGAGACAACCCAGCGAGACGTTCAACTCAATGTATTTTTTTGTTCGGTAAAAGTTGTTTGGGCGATTGTAACCACAACCAGTCTATGATGGCACCACTAGTAAATAGCGGGAAAATTTAAAAAAGCTTTAGGGCGGGAAATTCAAACGTGGATTCAGAAATAAATAGTTTTTCTATACAAATTCACAGGAGAAACAAACACTATTGTTTCACTGTGTATTAAAAAATGTAAAAGCATCCAATAACATCAAATTTTTTATCATATAAATAATCATTTTAATAAAGGAAGTTTTAATCAGTTTAATATAAGCAGCGAACATAGTTTTTATTACTCTTGTAAATTTCGCTTAAAAAAACTTGAAAATTCTATTGATTATTAAATATTTAAACTTGGAAAAATTACACACCAAACTTTTTTTCTATGCAGAAACCACAATCATTTGACCTTCGTATGTCGCCGTCAGTTAATTCGCAACGCTTCATTGGTACAGGTGTCAAAATATTGCAGTATAATTTTACGTTTTTAAAACCGTCTGAAAACTTCGTTTGAAAAAGGTATTTATTGTAGGATTTGAGTGTTGCATTGTTAATATAGTATACCTGTGGGTATTTTCTAGATGTTAAGTAGTCTTTGAATACATTATTTTGTAAAGTTTTTTTATTATTAATTAATGAAAAAAACAAATCACTTCTAGGGGTGAATCGGGACGATGGTCCGAAAATATAAAAGAACGCCTGGGATTAGGTTTTACCAAAATTATAGTAAAGAGCAGCTTGAAACGACTTTGAGGAAATTTAGAAGAGGCCAAATAACCCTTCGAGAAGCAGAAGAGTTATATAATATACCAAGATCGACGCTATAACGACATGCTAAACAGAAGCCAAAGAAACATGGTGAGCAAACTATTTTGTCAGAAGGTGAGGAAAGTAGGCTAGTGCATTTGGTAGTATTGGCGGGAGAGTGGGGATACCCGTTGGAAAAAATTGATATTCGATACATCGTTAAGGCATATCTTGATAGAAAAGGAATGAGAGTGGCAAAATTTAATAATAATATGCCCGGTGTTAATTGGGCGAATTTGTTTTGTTTGCGTCATAAAGAATCACTCACTGAAAGACTGTGTGAAAATATTAAACGAGCTCGGGCAGCAGTGTCTCGGGAAATAATAAATAAATATTTTGACCACCTCCAAGAAAACTTACAAAACGGACGGAAGAAAGTCATCGTAAAAAGAAAAACAAGACATCCAGAACGCATAATCGATTCAACAAAAACATCGACATCAGTAATGTTTGCCGTAAGTGGTGACGGCCAGCTATTACCCCCATTTCTAGTCTATAGGAGCGAGCATCTTTACGATACCTGGTTGACAAATGGACCAAAAGGTGCGCGCTATGGACGAAATAAAAGTGGCTGGTTCGACTAGCCATTATTTGAAGAATGGTTTATTTCTTTTGCTCTACCGTTCTTGAAAAGAAGTTCGGCACCAAGGGTAATCATTGGCGATAACTTATGTAGTCATCTGTCGCTCAGAGTTATTGAATTGTGCGAAGAAAATGATATTAGGTTTTGTTTTTTGCCGCCGAATTCAACCCATTTAACACAGCCACTTGACGTCTCTGTTTTTGGCCCAATGAAAAAGGTTTGGAGGTCAACTCTACAAGATTGGAAAAAGAATACAAGGGTTCTTAGCCGAAGGAGTATTTTCCGAGTTTACTAAAACGTGCTATAGGCAAATTAGGAGGGACTCTAAGTCAGAATATTAAAAGCGGATTTCGTGGAACGGGAATTATTCCACTTGATAGGACTCAGGTTTTAAAACGATTGCCACAAGAAAGAAATCTCGAAGAGGACGATCCTAATGCCTGGACGGAGTCTGTTGTAGAATTGCTTGACGAAAGCAGGAATGCTTGCAAACCAACAGTAGCAAGGAAAAAGAAAATTCAAGTGGAGCCAGGCAAAAGCGTTTCAACAACAGATTTTTTAGAGCCGCAACCGTCAACAAGCAATACTGTAGTGCCTCAAGAGAATGAAACTTCGGAACTTAAGTCAGAACTTGAGTCAGAACCGGAATTAGAAATAATGGAACAGGAAGAGTGCTTTGAAGATATGCAGCCTACTATGGAAAACATACTATGACAACTTTGTAGAGGTTGAATTTAAAACAAAGTGAACAAATATTTCACCGGGCAAATTAAGGGAATCTTTGATGAAACTTTTGAAGTTAAATTTCTTAGACCTAACAGGAAGATAAAAATTTGCTATATCTTTCCCACAGTGGATGACATATGCATGATTAGCTTGGAACAAATTGTGAAAAAACTGCCTAAACCAACTAAATTGCGACGAAGAGGCTACGAATTTCCTTTGCAAATGAAGCTAAAATCCTATGCACTTTAAAACTATAAAATAAAGGCTATTTCCAAATTTCATTGTTGTTTTTTTTACCTTTTATATTAAAAAATAAATAAAAAATAATATTTTAATTTATTTTTGTCCCGATTAACCCCACACTCGAGGCGACATGCACATTGCATGGCTTGAAATAGCGTGTCCCGATTCGCCCCAAAACGGGGTCAATCGGGACACACCATATTATATATTTTTTTTAATTAATTTATTCAAATCAGATAATTATCCAATACATATTTCAGCAGCCGTATTGACTACGATCACTTTCCCCTAAATTTTAATTTTCTTCGATAGTTTTAGAAGAAAATAATAATAATAATATCTAAAAATCGTCCCGATTCACCCCGTTTGACGGTATAGAGTATATAGATACCTTTTTGCCAGACTATCATATTACGTTAGTCTGGCAAAAAGGTATCGATATGTTAATATAAATCATAGAAAAGAACAAACACACACATACACTCACACAAATGTATAGGGCCCGAGTCTAAAGTTCCCATCCTGTAAACAGTATTGAAACCTGCTATACCCATTCCGTACTGCTAACTCCTCTTAGGGTCATCAAGATCAATAGATTTATATGCCATGCCTTCTAAAAGGGAATGAAGGATGACATACTATCATCATTTAAACAGGACGTTGCTGAAGGCTTACCCCTGTTATGTTGTCTGTTTGTGTATCTTGGGCGTATGCATTCCTGTTGTGTCTTCAGTCATGTAAAAGTTTTTCTAGTCTCCTAATTTGGTGACTAGTTGGACCTTCTCCAATTAGTCGTCTAATCTATTCGATCTGTTCTGCAGCAGGATGTACTTTTCAAACATAGCAAATAATAATATTAATAATAAACACTATTTAAAGGTGAATACATTTTTGTAATTTTTTTGTCGTTGACCCTTACCAGGGTATGATTATTTTCCATATTCCCTTAATTATAGATTACCTTACGATGTTTGAATGAATAAAACATTTTACCCATGAAAAATCTAATTTCGAATTTAACTCTTTTTCAATTTCATTTAAAACAATTGGTATATTACAATTTAGTATCAAGGAAATCTTCTAATAAAGTTACAGCAGATCCTACTTAAACTACTGGTTGTTCTGCAGGATAAATTAACTTTTCTTGAGGTTGATCTCTTTCTAAAATCCAAAACCGATCTGATGTCTCCAAATTTATTTTCCAATGTATCCTGATTTAAAATTCTGCCTTTTTGTGGTTCAATTTTTTTTTCTTCGTTTAAATGACTCTACAATCTTCTAATAGCCACTAGAGTTGTATTGCACCGCTTCACCCTATCTGGAGGACGACGGTAAGAATAGTTTATCAAAACTAAACTTTTTTTGATATATTTTGCGACAACCGTTGAGTTGGTCCGGAGAGACACAAATTGATCGCGATAGCATAAAGGCTACAGGTGAATACAACCGCCGTTAATTTTATTGTTTTCTGCTTTTGTTGTGATATCCTCGCTATTCTCGAAGCTTCGCTTTTTCCACGAGATCCAGGTACCTGGCAGATACTTCAACAGGAAGAACTGAAGGTAAGAGGTGCAATACTTTAATTTTTTACACATGCAACCACTATAACTCTTCCTTTCTATACCTTTTTTTAATTGATTTATAAGCCATCGATTCTTAATAAGTTTGTTCTGTTTTTGCAGCTGATTTATTATTTATTTTCTTTTTCTTTACATTTTTGCGCCTCTCCTGGTTATCATCAATCTTCTGTTTTTCTTTATCTTTGTTTTTGCTTGCAGCTTCATATATTCTTTGAAAGGAGTACTTGTAAGCATTTTCGACTGTTTTCCGGCTCTCTTCTTCTTTTGGGTATTAAGGTCTGCCTTTGGTTTCATCTGAATATATTATATAATCGGACTCTGCTTGTTCCTGGTTGAGGTGATGAGTGACTAACTTTTGGAGGAGTATCTTCCATGAAAAATTCTAGAGATATATTAATATCATTTAAAAGGTTATCAACAACATAAGAAAATTGAGACAAATGCTTTATAAACTATAATGTTCTCATGGATACCTGCTGCCAAAGAATTCTCAGATAGACTGGTTCCAGTTACTTCTTTATCTGGTAAAGATACAACTATTATGATTCCCGCTTCATGTGGAACAAGTTGCTTTCAAATGCTACCATCTATTATTATTTCAATATTATTGTCAGGTGACATTGGCTGTGACAGAGGAAAAGGCAAAATCGACACCGCTAAAGATATCTGAATCAAAAGGCCAAATGCCTGTTGCAGAAAAGCTTATTGAGGCTTTTTCTACACACGCTACACAAAGATTACGTTTTTCCAAATAAGAAAGTAATCTTATACTGGGTAATGGTTTTTCCTGCATTTGATACCATAAATTTATCGGCTCCTGTCCATAAGATGATTTCAGAGGGCCTAAGAAACCAACATCTAAAGGCTGCAGTCTGTGACTGCTGTGAGGTGGAATACTTAAAAGATGTATTCCATTTTCTCTGCAGAACATTATAGCAGTTAAGCTTATGTGAGATGTATGGTTATTTAGGATTAATAAAAGCGGATTTTTTAATGACGGTTTTGCATGGTTTTTAAAATGTTGAAGCCATTTATAAAATAAATCGGTATTATTAAATCCACTATCAGACACTATTAGAAGTGTATTATCTACGCCAGCTCCGTGTAAAAGTTCTTTTTTTTCTTTTTCGAGGATATATCAATACTGGTGGAATAAAAACTCCACTGGCACATACTACCGCAGTAATGAGCTGTCCTCTTTCTGCTGATACCACTTTACCCACAGTCTTCATTCCTTTGGTACTTATTACTTTTGGCAGCTTAGGTATTTGGTGTAGTTAAAATACCGGTTTCATCCATATTAAATATGGATTTACCGGCAAAGGAATATTTTATAATAACGTTTTTTAGGTTATCAAAAAAAAAAAAAACGGAATACTGGGTTCTTATTAAATCCGATTGTCCGTGCCAAACTAACATTTTCTGATTGTCTTATAGTTAATTTGTCTGTTGCAAAACAACATGACCCATTTTTTCCAGCCATTTTTGTTCGTTTCTACATTATCTATTTCAGCATACTGGTATGCCAGGGCTTGCAAATCTTTATATGATAAACCAAAAAATAAACTTTCCATTTTTTTAAAATGTCCTCCATATGTTTTGTGAAAACTGGTTTAAACCTGCTTAAAGATATTGGTATCATCCCAATTTTGAGCCTTTTTCGTAAAGTGCATCCATTGATACCATATTCTCTCGCAATAGATCTTTTAGATTGACCATTATTTATTTTTTGCTTAATTTAGGCCACAATGTTCTCAGAAAAATGTAGTTTACTTTGCGACGTTCTTATATAAGGTGCCATCTACAAAATGAATACAATATAATAATTCACTAAGGTAGGTGAATACAATATCGCCTAGCTGGCAATAACGACAAGGGTTCATATCTTGGAAGGTTTGGTTTCTAAAAGACAAATGGCGCTTAGGGTACTTTCCCAGTAGTAAAAGCAATCTATATTTCAATTTGTGGTGAATTCTAACCTCACATTTTCGTTTAGCAGTTGGTTTCCTACCTAAACTCCTTTATCACCACCACCACTGGTGTAAGCGATTACTTTATTGGATATTTCAAAGATTGTGCAGGTAAGTGCCTTTTTTTATCAGCAGTAGTTTTTAGTAAAGAATGAGCTATCAACTAATGGTAGACATTTAAAAATAGTATGTTTTTTTACCGAAGTAAGCAAGAAACAGTAGAAATGTGTGCGTGTTTGTAATATTGCCAAAATAACCGCGTAGCAATATCGCCAATGTCGATATTGCCAGACATGAATATTTTTCATGTTTTCTATAATTTATATTAAAGAATATTTCATTATTATACAGAATCGTCATGAATAAAGCAAGAAACCGAGGTATTAGAGGGAAATGGTTGGTAGAAAATATGCAGCGTTCCCTAGCAGCTGTTGGAAATGGCGTGTCTGTGAATTCAGAGACTACTTACGTAACCATCAAACAAAAAATCTGCCATGGGTCGCAAATCAGTTATTAATTTAGAACAAGAGGAAGATTTGTGTGGAAGATTAATTCGTTTGGCGGAAGTAGGCTATCCCTTAACTTCGAAAGTTTTACGGCGATGCGTGTTCAATTTTTGTGAGACCAACCAAATTCAAAATCCGTTTAATAAAGTTACAAAATTGGCGGGTCGATACTGGTTAAAAGGTTTTCTCAACAGGCATCCGAATATTAGAAATCGGAAAGCTCAATGCATGAATCCCGCGAGGGCTCAAAAACTAAATAGGTTTATCGTAAGTGATCATTTTGAAAAATTAGGCGAAATACTTGCTAACATAGACATCATGGACAAGCCTGAGCATATTTACAACATGGATGAGAAACGCTGTCGGTTAGTGCATTACACCACCAACAAACAGTCCTTGCAAAAGAAGGAGCAAAGCGAGTGCACCTTGTGGCAAATGAGCATCAGAATGAATTTTAAATAATTAAATTAAATAAAAAAAATCCCGGCTAACGATGGGATTCGAACCTGGGACCCTTGGATCAGCAGGCAGAGACTCTACCAGTGAGCCACCCACCCCCTTTTAGATTAAATCTAGGGCGAAATGTAGCTCAATAATAAAATTTATTAATGTTTTACCAGGTGACAATACGAATATATCACATGAATCACAGAGCTCCAGAAACAAGTTTTCATCGGCGCTGTGTACTCTTAGAACTTAGAACACGCGTACTCTTAGGCAACTCTAACCTACATTAAAAATACCACAAGAGAAGCCTTCGCAGTGTACGTTAAACAACAGACAAATTTTTCTTCTGATGGACCATGATTATCTGTATAAAAAGTGAATTGACGGGGGCGAATACCATTGGAACGGCCATTTTTATTTGACTGTCCAAAATCCATTTAATGATTTTAGTAAAAAACAAGGATGATTAAAGAGCGCCTATGTTCCAATTTTTCGATTTAAAACTTTTTCTAATAGGTTCAAATAAGACAAACCCTGTACTTATACGATTTTTTTTTGAAGTATAAATATTTTGAATAATTTACAAAATTTGTTTTGGTATACAAGGTCCCATACAAGGGAAAAAAGTAATTTTTTCTACGATGACTATCCAAAGTAGGCTTTTGTGCTTCGAAATACGATATATTTGTCATCATACTACAGGGTGTTTCAAAAAGGTATGTCATAAATTCATCCTAAAAATAAGTGGATTTGGTTATATTTACCTATATCAAAAACTGGCCCCCAACAAAGTTACAGGGCGTTAAACTAACATTCAGAAAAACGTTTTTTTTTTTTTTTGTAAAAAGTTTGCTGTTGCGATTTTTTCTTCGAAATTTTTGTCAATGCTGTAGATTTAAAAGCCTAATATTCTAAGGAGAGAAAAAATTTAAAGCGACACCTTTAAAAAAAGTATTGTTACGCAGGTTTTTGGTATCACAATTTATTTTAACTAAACTTTAACAACAATAATACAACTGATACAATAACTTCAACTGATAACATTAACGTTTAACGTCTATCATAAAACTAAAACTCTGACGTCAGGTCGTCGCCTTATATAGCTTGCCTCGACCTTCTAGAACTTTCTCGGACAATCAGGACTTTTCTTTGACAAGGAATGATATTTCGAGACATTTCGGAAATATTCTATCTTTTTCATTAACTCGTACCTTTACTTATGACGACCGCAGCACGCTACAGGGTGCTGCGTAACATTGCTCCCGCCTCTCTAGTTATTCGCCCCGAATAACGATTACTGGTACCTGGCTGGAGCCAATGGGGAGGATCTGGACCACAGTATGGCGCTAACTTTTCAATGTGAACTACCTTGGGTTTACTTCCCGCTAACAACTGATGGACTCCACGATGCTCTACTTCCTGATTATTGCTAGAAAACCGGCTCGGTGTGGGTGATTGGCTACTTCGGGACGCATAGCTGCTGTGACTATTTCTTGTTGGACTTCGTTACGGGCTTCGGAAGATTGATCTTTGTGACTTTCCGGCTTCATTTCCTGATTCTCTATTTATAGAACGAACTCTGCTTCTACAAGTTATTTAAAGGTGCCCAATTCTTCCGCAATTGAAGAATCTTCTGTTCTTATTTTGGTTATTTCGTTGTAAATTTTGCAGGATATTTAATATTTGAGAGAGGGTAGGTTGGGGAATAGCATTAGTATGGGTCTCCTCACTTTCGTGGGATTTAATTTCTCTCATTTTTGCGCGAGAAGATCTGGATATGAGTTTTACCGCTTCATTTTCCTGGGCTGCAATCAGTTTCTCCTTCAGCGTCTTGTGATGTTGTAGACGAAGGACTTGCTGCATTTCCGCATCTTGTAGTCCATCAATGAATACCTCTATTCCGATTTGTTTTTGGAAATCTTTGGGAGCCTGTGGATAGGAAGATGAATCAATCTTCTTATGTCGGCCCCGAATTCCTGTAAACTCTCATTATGTTTCTGACTACGAATCTTTAGCTGGCTTTGAAATACCCGTTTCAAATGCTGCTGGCGATATCTTGTCTCCAAAGCTTGGACGAGAGATGAATAACTGGGTTCTTCTTGAGGGAGAAATTGTAAAACGGTTGCTGCTTGTCCTCGCAGCCACACTATCAATGCAGCCGCCTTCTCCTTTTTAGCCCAGCCATTGGTTCTAGCTGCAGCTTCAAATTGGAGGCGATACGTTTCCCATGTTGTCTGACCGTCAAACGTGAGTGGCTTAATGATCTTTCTAGCATGGATTTGTGAAACTGGGTATTGAATATGGCTTGATTCGATTACAGATGAGGACGAGGTAGTATTTTCAGCTTCTCTGTTGCTTATCGAAGCTTTCTAACTCAACTAGTTCAGTTCTAATTTGCCTTTCGAACTCTACTCTAGCCTTTTCCTGTTGTTTTAAATTATTTCGTTGTTGTTCTAAATTAGTTTTTAAATGCTCTTGCTGCTGTTCTAAATTAGCTTTTAGATGCTCTTGTTGTTGCTCTAACAGATCTACTCTAATTTTAAGCTGACTAACCTCTTGCTTGAAATTTTCCTGAATTTGTAGCAAACCGTTCATAATTTCTACCTCAGCGTTCCTACGCCTTTCTTTTTCCTCCTCCTCTTCCTTCCTACGCCTTTCCTTTTCCGCTTTCCTACGCCTTTCCTTTTTCCACCTCTCGCCTTTCCTTTTCCTCCTCTTCTTCCTTCCTACGCCTTTCCTTTTCTTCTTCTCGCCTCACTCTCTCCTCCTCTTCTTCCTTCCTACGCCGTTCCTTTTCCTCCTCTTCTTCCTTCCTACGCCGTTACTTTTCCTCCTCTTCTTCCTTCCTACGCCGTTTCTTTTCCTCCTCTTCTTCCTTCTTACGCCTTTCCTTTTCTTCCTCCTCTTCCTTCCTATGCTTTTCCTTTTCCTCTTCTCGCCTTACTCTCTCCTCTTCCATCTTCAAAAACCATGCTGGTGAGCCTGAAGTATCCATGCCTGCTTCGTATTCAGTGGATCTAGTATTTACCATGAACTTTTACTTTGTATCCCACCGCTGTCACCAATATTACGCAGGTTTTTGGTATCACAATTTATTTTAACTAAACTTTAACAACAGTTATACAACTGATACAATAACTTCAACTGATAACATTAACGTTTAACGTCTATCATAAAACTAAAACCCCGACGTCAGGTCGTCGCCTTATATAGCTTGCCTCGACCTTCTAGAACCTTCTCGGACAATCTGGGACTTTTCTTTGACAAGGAATGACATTTCGGGAATATTCTATCTTCTTCATTAACTCGTACCTTTACTTATGACGACCGCAGCACGCTACAGGATGCTGCGTAACAATATCAACAAAACTAAGAGTAGGTCAGGAGTTATTGTACAAAAAACGCATATAAAAATCAGTGGTATGTCTAGGGCTGTGCTTGAGCCACCTCTGCAAAAAACTACCTCTTTTATTATTATTTTTATAAAAAAACTATTTATAATATTGGATTGGCGCCATAAAAATGGTGTGTCACCCGTCATCTTGGGTTCACCATGCCACTGATAAAAATACATGTTAGTTGGGAAATGTATTTATTAAATATAATAGTAAATAAAAAAAATATTTTTTTAATTAAACAATTAACAAAAAATTATCAATTAAAAATAAAAATTTGGTAATAATTATTATACATATTTTATAAACTATTTAATTTAGTAAATATTCAAAATACAAAAATATAAATAAAAGAGGTAGTTTTTACAGGGGCGGCTCAAGCACAGCCCTAGAGACACCACTGATTTTTATAAGGTTTTTTGTACAATAACTCCTGATCTACTCTTAGTTTTGTTGACATGTTAAGTCCAGGATGGACGCATTGCTCTAGAAATTCAGTTAGAAAATTGTAAATAGCTCTTAAATAAGAAAGATACAAAGTTCATTTCGCTATAAAAAAAATTCATAGTTCTTTTTGATTTTAAGATCGATAAAGCAAGTTTCTTTATGTTAAACTTTTTACAAAAAAAGGATGAATTTATGACATACTTTTTTGAAACACCCTGTATAATACTAATTTATATTTCTAAATCAGATCATTACATTGGGTAATAGCTAGTTGTTTGTAATATAATTGGTTTATATCGTAAATTTTAGTTTCTGAAAATAGTGAACTACTTGGGTATATTGGATCTACATTTATTATCAGTTTTAAGAATTTCTTTTGAGACACTTCTAGCGTATTTCGGTATGTTGTTAATACCCCTCCCCAACCTATGATACCATAGTTGAGATGTGATTGTATTAAACTGTAGGTAATAGAAATTTTTTTTTGTTGGAAATTAAGAAAGGGAATAACTTGCTTGAATCGAAACAACAGGAATCCCAATTTCTTTATAAGATAATAGATATGTTCGTCCCACCTTAAGTGTGGATGTATTACAATAACAAGATACTTAACTTTTTCTGTCCGTTTTATAGTTATGTTATCACCAGTTCTCAAATCAAACTCTGGAAGAGATGGTGCCAAACTACTGAACGGTAGGCATTTTGTTTTATTTACATTCATTGATAAAGCTCTGTGGTCAAACCATTTTTTAATTCTCAATAAGTCACTTTCTACTAATAGTTTTAATGGGGGTGGCTCAGTGGTAGAGCCTCTGCCTGTGGATCCAAGGGTCCCGGGTTTGAATCCTACCCTTGGCCGGAATTATTTCATTTAATTTAATTATTTAAAATTAATTCTAATGCCTTGGTAGGATTCCCCACTCGACCATTCACTGTTGGGTTCTAATTAACAGTGCTGTTCCTAAAGTGGCGCTGGGAAACAGGTACAAAGCCTACACAGAACACGAGGCGAAATAACCCTGGTAGTTGAAGCCGATGACACACCGAAAAAAAAAACCATTCAGAATGTTTATAAAAAATTACAGTATCATCTGCAAAACTAATGATTATACTTCCTTGTTCAAGAAGAAATATGTTATTTTGATAAACTATGAATAATATCGGACCCATAATCGTGCCTTGAGGCACACCACAAGTTATTTTTTGTTATTTACTAAGTTGATCATTAATTCTAGTACACTGTCGCCGATTTATTAAATAACTTTCGAAATACTTATGTGTTGTGCCTCTTACACACATCTTCGAGTTTTTTTAATATTTTATGATCCACAGTATCAAAAGCTTTACGAAGGTCTATAAAAACTGCTAAAGATTGTATGATTTTATCCAAACAATCATAAATATTTTTTGTGCGTGCGGGTGTTCGTGGGCGCGTGGGCGTGTGGGTGTGCGTGTGGGTGTGCGTGTGTATGAGCATGGGCGCATGTGCTTGTGTGTGTCTATCTGTATCCACCATAACTCATAAACCGATGCAAAGAAAAACACCAAATGGACAAAGTCGGAACATCTGGGGGGTACTTTATAGAAGGTCATGTTTATATTTTATGGAATATATCTGTTATTTACATTTAGAGAAGAAAATTCTTTAAATAAAAGTTGTTTCTTATATTATTATCTATAATTTTTGTTCTATACAAAATTTTCCTAAAATAATCCGTATTCGAGAAATTCGAGAAATTTGACCAAATTTAAAAAATTCAAGTTTTTATGAAAATTGTTTAAATAAAAGTTGTTTGCGATATACTTTTCTATAATTCTTGTACCACATATTTCTCTAAAATGAACCGTATTCGAGATATTTGAGAAAAAGTGTAAATTTCGAATTTTAAAGAAAACTTAAAAACGGATAAAACACATTCAATTTGGAACGTTTTAACTGGACGAATTACCCCAGCCATTCCTATTTAAAAGAAAAACGCGTCGGGATGAAGAAATTTTAACCACCGTGTTGAGTAGGGTAATTTTTACTCGACTTGCGCAGTATGTCATAACCCTAATCACCTAGTATTTAATTTCCTATTTTTACTTTGTAACGGTTGGAACCGTTTTCGTTATTTTGACACAAACATCTCTACTTAAATGTCATTTTTCGTCTTCTTCTTTTTTATTCGCTTTGCGAGAATTACTTTTGATTTGGATGTCAACGAGTCTAGTTGATTTAAATTTTAATTATCTTGGACATCCTATGTACTAATAGTCTTTTAATATTCTTATTGGCCGTCTGATTTTATAAGGTAAGCTTTAATACCGATATTTTGTTAAAAATATATATTTTGTACAAGAATTTCTTAAATGAAATGTAAAATTTTAAACATAACCTCAATACATGAATAACACATGCTAACAGGTTTTATATAATTTTATATATTATTTTGTTTGGAAGAGATATTATGCTTTACTATATTTAAATATATTAAATAAGATTTTTCCTTTTCATATTAATTTTAGTCTCTGTGAAATTATTCTCTTAATAATTTTGAATCGTTCATTTAATAGTAAAAGGCATTTTATCTGGTTTCTGTGCAAATTTCCTAGTTCCTTTATTAATACTTTTATCTTTTTCTTGTAGCCTGGCTATATCTAGACGGTTTAGTTCAAGCTGTATATAAGAAGTTTAGTTCAAGCTGTATATAAGAAGTTTAGTTCAAGCTGTATTTAAGAAGTTCAGTTAGAGCTATATCTAAGGAAGTTTATTTCAAGTTGTATCTAAGAAGTTTATTTCAAGTGTACCTAAGAAGTTCATTTCAAGTCCTATCTAAGAAGTTTATTTCAATTTTATATTGCTACCTACTTTATTTGCCAAGCACCTGAGGTGGGATTTATATTATTCAAATGTTGGATGCCGACTAACTACAGTGAAGAAGGGGTGAGTCGTAGAAGAAGTTATGTAAGTGAGTGGGCGCCAGGAGCTTAACCTCACATCCAACAATCCAAGTGACAGTTCACTATCCAACTCCAAATAGAAAAACCTATAAGCATTACCTCTACGAAAGCCCTCAAGCGGCTACAAATTGAGTACGCTCTTATTTAAGTATAAACGTTACCTTACCATAGGTCTTATTGACCAACCTGACTATGTAATCAGACAATTAGCAAGTGGGGTTAAATAACAAGAATAATTTAATATGTATACTTAAGTTTAATAATTATAAATTATTGTGTGTCGACATGTGGAGTCAACTTCGTTCACACGTAAAAAATAAGCAATATTTAACATCTAAATAACTTAGTACATTCACTACTAAATTCCCCAACTATTAACAATAATCCAGTATCACTGGCAGTATTATTCACAACTAAACGCTATATTAGACTTTAAAAATATTTAAATGGGACTAGGGGTAATCTTAAAAATGTAACACATGAGGTGTGTACTGTATTTAGCAAATAAATAAATAATAGTGTACTATTTACGGACGCTAGGAGTAAAAAAAAAACAAGTAAAACTCTGTTATTAAAAATATTAGTTACCCATTAGTAATATACCGCACGAAGAGCTCTTGGTGACGTGTTTCGGGTTTAATAAAATGTACTGTAAACTATACACCCCTAAACCTCGTTTACATTAGGTTTAGATAAAAATACGTACTAATAACCCCCCAATAAAATAGTAATATAGAAATAAGACAGCAAAAACTTGCGGTAAACCGTGTCTTCTTTCCAGCTGGGCAAACTATAGTAGACGGTTGATGTCCTACTTCGGCATACAAATCAATCTGCCTGTCATAATGTTGCTAGCCCGTCACACGAATACTAGCCGGTCACAAGAAGTACTAGCTGGTCACAAGAATTGTTAGCCCGTCACAAGGCCTACTGGCCCGTACCAAGAAGTGTCAGCCCGTCACAAGAAGTGTCAGCCCGTCACAAGGAGTGTCAGCTCGTCACAAGGACTACTGGCCCGTACCAAGAACCCCTCTTAATAGGGGGACGGAAAATCATCAAATCACCAATTTCTTTGACGTGCTTATTCAGAAAGACTACATATATATGTGGGCACAATGAGATTCAACACGTGGTTAAATATATCCTCTTAAGAGAGCTTGAAACAAAGGTTGTTTAGCAATATCCCAATTATGGATTGAAGCTAGTTCCAATAAATTTCGAAACAGTACCTTTAATAAACCCCCGTGTCGAATATGAATCTCCGAATTCTAAGAAAAAGGAAACCGACGTCACTTCAAAAAAAAAAACAGTAATCCCAACATACCTTAGTGACAAATAGGTGTCCTATCAGCGCCCTCTATTACGAAATAAATTCTTGACAGAAAGGGCTAAAATAACTAAACAAAGCCTCTAAAACCAAATAAATAGCCTGACTAAACTCAAATAGAGGTCCTATCTACCCCAAACTGATCATATACCCACAATTACCATCGGCGGAAACGCTAGACCGACATCAGCCACCTACTCGTCCAGAGTGTCGCAGAAAAACCCCTGAATCTATGGAAAAATACCCGCCAAGAAACGCCTTCGACTCTGACGACAAAATCAGCCGTTCGAATATCGATCCAGAAGCACAGTGGTTTAAATGCGGGTATAGAAGGACCCTTTTAATAATTACTGAACACGGAGTATTCCTATTTTAATGAAAAATCGATATAAGGTCAAATTTAAACGTTACAATATCAAGAAGTTGATGAAGATTTATACCTTGTGCTATCCGAAGAATATCGTTCAAGTCCCTTTGAAGAAGGCCTAGAAATCACTCCTTATATTCTACCTCCTATTATAACAGATAAGTCTTTATTTTTTAAAATAAATCATCTAAATTTGAATTAAGTAAATATCTGTGAATTAGAATTTGTCACTACCTTATCTAAATCTTTGTTTAAATATTAATATCTTAATGGTTAGTGATTTTCTATATTTTTATCATTAATCCATAGTCAAGTATAGTAAGTTTTAAATATAGTGGTGCCCAACTTGTTTTTCAAGGTAATACGAGTTATTTAATAACCTGACCCACTCCCAAAATCAATTGAGCTTAAAACACTATAACAAATAGATAAAATAACAAGTATCACGTTACAACTTTTTGAGTAAAAAATATTTAAATATGAGTATGAGTGAGAGAATTAATTCCAACAATTATCGTTAAGTTGTCGGAAAGGATGGTAATTTCATTATAGAAAATGATAAAATTTTATGACACAGAATTAAAGGTAACGAATTGAATTTTTACATAAAAAAGTCTATGTGGACGTCAATGATGTTGCATATTTACTAATTTTTGATAATTCCCACAATCTCAGATAACAGAAAAGACATAAACAAAAACATGATTTGACAATACTTTGCACTTACCGTTCGTATTTATCGGGCAAAAATAAACGTCCCGACGAATTTTGTCTGGACGATTGAAAATTTGACGCTCTCCATTTCTGAACGCACCCCAGGTTTTCCACATATTTTTCGAATTGTTTTGATCTTTATTTATTTGTTCTTTTTAATAATTCATTATTGTTTGTTTGATTTTTTTTCTAATTCTTTCCTATAGTTTAGATAAGTTTGTTTTAAATCTAAGTTATTTTGTTGTTGTCTGTATTTGATGTATAAAGAATTTTTTTCATTTACCGAGTTAATAAGAGATCTTGTCATCCATTTTTTAATTTTTTTTATCCTAATATTTTTTGTAGAATTTTGTACACATTGTTGTATAGAACTAATAAATTCTTTTGTTTCAGTTTCCAGACAAGTATTATTTAAGACATTATTCCATGAAATGTTTTGTATTTGTTGGACAAGTTTTTTATTATTGTCACGATTCGTATAAATTCATATTTTTCCTAATTTTAATTAATTATTTAAATAACATCCTGTACATAAAACTTTGTTTAATTATGTCAACAATTTGTTTTAAATTGCAATAATGTGCAAGGTTGGTTATTGAATAATTATTAAACATTAGTTTTAATAACAATAAACTATGAGAAAGTTATAAAGGTAATGTCGAGGGGATGCACGAGGCTTTTTTCCACAGGGAACGGATCCTCCCCATAGGAGGTCCCCCTTGTAGGAGATTCCCTGTAGCAGCTCCAGCTTAGATCTTCATAGTCTAATTTAAAAGTTTATTTTGTATTTTGAATAATTACATTTTTAAATAGTTAGCTAGGGGTTGTGACATGTGCCCGAATATTAACGGAGTTGGTAAGTTTACGTTTTGTGTACTTATTATTATATTGAGCCTGTATTTGTGTATGTCGAGTTAAGACATTTTATATAATCGTTGTAATTGCATTATACTTGTTTTGAGAACACTGTTTCCTTCAACCCTTGTTTAAAGACGTGTTAGGTTCTTACAGCAGGAGCAGAATCCTTATACAGTTAAGGGCTACGAAGCCAAGTTTAAGGCTAAATAGTGTTTATGTGATTGAGGCCTAAATTCATATATTTTGTTATTTAACCCCCGGGACATAGATAGTCCCATAATTATTTAAAACACGTAAATCGTGACATTTCTTTATAAAAACACGTATGTGACATGGTGGAGGTGCCTAGCTTCATTTCCGAGGTGTTCTTCTTCATAAGAACCCTCAAGTACCACAATTTTTTTCCGAGCGTATTATAAAAAGATTCTGATGTGTTCTTGTTTTTAGCTGTGTGTTTTTAGCACATTTTCCCATTTGTATTTGGCATTAGATTAGAGAATCTATTTTACTGATATTTTTTTGTCCCATTCATTCCTTGTATTGAGTATAGCGACTGTATTTTTATATAATTCATAGTATTTGTCTCTTTGGGCGCACAGTGGTTTTCAAAAAAAAAAGAAATATAGATTTTTTATTTTTTTTTTATTAAACGCCAAAATGCATATATTTTTATACACAAGTATGGACAAAAGATTCCTAAGTTTAATTGAAATTTACTAATATTTATTTATGTTACAAAAATATGGTTTCGAATTATATAATTTTATTAAATATAAGTAGGTCATGTATAATTATTTCGCATGGATTAAATATCGTTATGTTGTTGAAATTAATAAGTCTAAACAAAAGAATATTTTTATTTTGATTAATAATTTATTTAATAATACCAACAAGTAATTATTATATAACGTATAACGTGACATTATCAATAATTTGGTAATACCGAGGTTTATTGCGATTATTGGTTATTTTTTCATAAAGAACTAATTATAGTAAGGTAGTGTGATGGTCTGTTAGTGATGTTGGTATTGTAATAGGAATAAGTGTATCAGATCTATTATTTTTTAATTTAATTAAAATATGGTCTAAGCAGGTTTTAGAATTATTTTGTCCCCTAGTAGATGTATTAATTGTTGTTCATTCATAATGCTTTGGTAGGTATTTATTTACCACATTGATATTTAAAGTAGTTAGGTTGAGCCGAAAATTCTAAATATTAATATGGTTTAAAATTGGAACAAATTATTCAATGAAATTGAAACTGCAAGTTCCAGAGTTATCGTGCATACATTAGCACAGACGACCAGACGAACGTTGCTTTTTTATTTTCAAAATTAGAGGGATCGGAAACGTGGTAAAAAGTGTTAAAAAAGTGAGGAAAAGAATTTTTTTTCCTCTACACGAATGCAATACTAAGGCCCCATAGGTAGCATAAAATAAAGATACAATCCATCAATAAAACATATGATAGAAATGTTAACTAATAATATAACATATTTGACACTTACTTAAAACTCGTAGACAACAAAATCAAACATCAAAAAGTTTCTTATTTTTCCAAATAAAAACACGAACAATTTACAATTTTGACGTAAATCACAAACACCAAACTTTTGAACAAAAAATTTTTTTTAGAAAATAAAAAAATATATACAAAAGATTAGTGATGTATACCCGAAAAGATCCATCTACAGTGCATCTCTCGGGTAGTTTGATAAACGAAATCGGTTGCTTACGCTTTTAATCACGTGTAAAAACAACGTGATACTGGTTTCTTGATTACCATGTGCCTGTGTAACTCGTGCTGCATATTTCGCAGGCGCGATACTATTTACTTCAATGATTTTCATTTAATAGACTGAGAAAATTTCTTATTGGCTTCGGTTGTTATTCACTTGGATAATGATACGTTGAACATTAATTGCGTGAATTGAAGGAGGGAGTATTCCTTTTAAAAAGTAGGATGTAATCGCAAAGTTTTTGGTTCAATAATTTCACAAGATAACTTCGGAGGGGTTTCCACGAGAAAAAACAACTATTGGACTTATGCTTTTTTGCTAATATAGTTATGCATGTAATCAGTTATTTTGTTCAACGAAATTTCACCTTAAATTATTATGTAAAGGTAATTATTTAACAAAATAGACTCATTATATCGATGGCTTAGCCAGGGCCGGATTATCCAATAGGCTAGACCCAGCTAGCACATAACCAGGGGCTGGTAACTCAAATGGAAAAACATGAGGACGGTAATTTAGTACCACTCCAATTAACGGGATGGCGCTCGTATCGAAATGTCATGTCAGTTGTCAGCTTGTCAACAAAACTTCATACTTGGAAAAATTAAGATGGCTGTCGCATTTGAAGGTGTATTGAATTTTGATTCATCTAGATTTATTTTTCAACACCTTCCAACCTAGGGATAGGACATGCGTAAGCGAAAAGTGGGACCGGTCCGCCATTGCAAATTGTCAATTTTATAGGTTATATTTTTACTGTCATTTGTGTAATTAAATTTGAATTTAATTTGTGTTTGAGCAAATTTTGAGTGTTACAAACTTATAAAGTATATAATGCCTTGATGTGTTATACGTTCCTGCTCTAGTGATAGACGTTTTTGTGAAAAATCGACTGGAATAACGTTTCATAGGTTAGTATCAAAATTATAAATATTATACAGGATAGTATTATGACAGGTTTGTATAAAACTTGTAAAAGTATGCTTTTAAAAATGCAAAAAAAATCATCTATCAACTTTTGGGCCTACCTGTATTAAAATAATAGTTTTTCATACGAAATAATATTTATAGATTTCGAAAAAATCCTGAAAAAAGTAGCGCGGGGATACAGTTTGTCAACAAGCCTAATTGGTAACCTTCTAAATTCAACTGTATATGTTTCAAGCATTTTTTTGAGAAGTACATTAATCGTACGCCATTTCGTTTATCAAATTAATAGGCATTTTATATTCTTATTTCTATTTAAATATGACCTAAATTTGCTGTCCTTCCACCAATTTTATTTATTAGTTCTACAGCTGATTGAAAAGTAGAGCTTCATGTTTTGTATATGCATGAGTATTGTTTGTTTTATTATAGTTAATTTAAAACAATATTAATATACCTTTTTAATTACCTATAATTTGTTTCAGATTAGTGCGTTTAAAGGAATTGGTGAAAATGAAGCGATTTGCCAGCTTTGGGGATGTGCCAGAAAAGTGACATCGAAGTTATTCAACGTTTCCAAAATAAAATATTAAGGAACATCGTCGATGCACCCTGGTACTGCCACAATACTGATCTTCATAGGGACCTTAAAGTGGAGACTGTTGAAAATACAATATAAAAATTTGTCAGTAGTCACCAACAACGACTGCATGGAAACCTCGAGATTATCCAGCTCCTCAACAATGCCAATCTAATAAGAAGGCTCAAGAGAACCAAGTCTTTTGAGTTAGTTCAGTGATGTTAGAGCAGAGTATAGTGCAATTAAGTGATTTAGACTCTAAGGTATACTAGAGAGTAGAATATCAGTTTGTGAAGTTTTTCATCCCTTGATAAGTTAGAATAAAATTTCTAATTGATCTTAATGATTAGATTGTAATAATCGTAAATGTTTCTTTACTTGGGCCATTTATTAAAAAAAAAACTATTTGTTTGAGATTAGTGCATTTAAAGGACTTTGTGGAAATGAAGTAATTCGCCTTTATATTTTATAAAATAATGTTTAAACATTATTTGTTTTAAGAATCACTATTTGAGTTTTGTGTATTTTAAATAGACATGTCTATTTATAAATGTCTTTTTTTCAGTCTAATAATATTTAATAAAAAAAAGTTAAAATACATTTCTGAAATATTACTGTTTAATATCTTTAAAATATTTCAAATTCAAACGACAGTTGGCTTCTCAGTACACTTGTCAACTACGTTTCCTTTTTATGATAAATTCAAATTTGCCTTGGCTGTTTTTGAATTAATAATATGCCAACATAGTGTACCTTTAATGATTTTGACATTAATATTCGCGAGCTGCTTGTATGGAGTATCAGCGACGATTCCCATACCGACAAGTTCCAAGGCACCAATCATGCAGTGCTGTGTTTCGACATATTCGAACACATGGCATACTATGTTAATATATCTTTTGATATTTAAACTCTTGTAGCTTGGTAACCATGTAGAATTGGATATTTGTTCATAGGGCATTTTATGCTTGAAATGAATTCAGGAATATGATATTTAAGTTTGTACAGTACATATTATGAACACACTGTATATAAGTTCTTATAACAATACGTATTTAACATCAATACTCACTTAGTCTTTTTTTAATGAGACTAGCAACAAAATCATAACTGTTTGTTTAGTATTAAAAATAAATATCACTCATAGATATGGATAAAAAAATATTAAAACTTTATTCCTTGTGCACTTTTATTTAAGGTAGTTCACTCGCGACAGTCGTACATAAAAATATCGCTTAATGATGAATACCAATAGTTCGAGATTCTCAATGCTAATCAATTTTATTTTTGTAAGAGACTGTACTTTTAATAAAATCCATCCGGCAACCTCATAAATACATGAATGGTTTGCTATAGAAATTTGTGACTTCCTCACATTAATTTTAAGGGTTTGTTTTGGTTCAAACAGAACCGCTGATTCCAGTTCTCAAATACAGTAAACGAATTAATTTTCCAAGAAAACGTCACGAGGTTATAACATCCTCTTAGCTGATCGAGTGTTAGTTTGGTACAACGCGTTGATTGCAGCGTATACAACGTTGCCAAGTTGTAATAATTTTACGCAACTACGCGTCGATTGCTTTAAAAATATTTTTATTTTAAAAATCTATATCTTTTTACTAAGAAGGTTAAAAAATTCAGCGATCCTTTAGAAAATTTTATAACTTCTTGATTTACATTACATTAGTTTTTAAAAAATATGGTAAGAACAGTTTTCGAGATATCTGGAAATAAATGCATTACTTGTGTACATGAGAGGCTTCAAGAGTGTTAATTATGCACATTTTGATTGTTAATATCTCGTTTCACAGATGGTCAAAAAATTTAATTTTTTTTATTTACATAAAAGACACTTTCATTAACCTTATATTTCAATTTTATTGAATTCTTAAGAAAAGCCGTTTTATGATTGAACTACCTTAATCACAGCACACATTATTTGCATTTACAATAATTGCTTTACTTTAATATGCCCCAGTTTGTTTTGTTCACCTTTTCTAGTGGCTTTTTCTGCTAAACTTTGGTCCCTCTTCTACCTCCACCTAGGTAATGAATTATTCAACCATTTAGTCAACAACGGGGTTTTGCTTGTTTTACAGTAGTTCAAGTTTTAGAATTTGAACTTGGATTAGGCCATTTTAGTCAATTTTGTTCTTAGAGCTTTTGGAAAAACACTTGGGAAGTACTCTTACAAATTTATTTCTTATTTCGCCTAGCGAAGAAATTGTGTATTAGGAAATATTCTACTTTTTACCTTAGTGGTTAAGAAAAGCGCTTACAGCGGATACTTTTCCTAACTC
>OV651819.1:70991802-71061300 GCA_927349885.1 Psylliodes chrysocephalus | reverse complement strand
TTTTGATTGAAAGATTCTCACACGTGCAGCATACGTCGACCTGCTGCCTACCAAACTTCAGAAAAAACACGTCCTTAAACATTCTGTTGTAGTATTCGTACTTAATCTTTGAGTCTGGATATTTTTCTTTGAACATCAAATACATGGTCCTTACTGTCAATTCTGAGCTAAGATAATGATATTCTCTTGAAAAACAATGGGACGTTTTTACGGGAAACAAATTTATGTGCTCATGAATACGAATCTTCTCTTCGGCGGGGATAACATTAGCACTGACTTGTTTTCCTCTTTTATCTGTAGGCGTAACTCCTTCTTGTAACAACTGCTGAATAAGTTGTAATTTTATTACTGATGGAGTGAGCAGATAAGAATGCCTTTTTACAAATCATTCTTCTTTCAGTTGCAATCAGTACGTAATATTTATAACTACTGTTACGTTTGTTGTTCTCTCTAAGTTGTTGTACTCGTGGGCGGCGAGTTTTGATACTATAAACATGAACAAGTCCCTGTAAATACAAGTCCTGTTCGTCCTTTGTAGCTAAATTATAAAATCTTTCAAATGCCTCTAGTTGCTGCTCATTAGTAATCTTTTCCAAGCATTTAAACCTGTAGTTACATGGGTCTCCAACAGATTTAGCAGGAACAACATTACCTTTATAATTTACGTACTCTTGGCCTTTAACACTAAAAAAAATTAAAAAATTCAATAGATTATGTTTTATTATAACGACTAAAACTTACCGGTCCTTTTTAATAATATTCCTTTTATATCCATCGCAGTTAACTACCCCTTTTTTACGTTTTAAATTATTTACGTCATCCATGGCTGGACAAGATAATCTAACTGACAGAAAATTAAAATAACAACTACCGATATTTCACTAGCAGCGCCGCCTTGCGATCCGATTGACTGCATAAAGGGTACAAGTCAATTGACTTAGACCTTTTCTGCACTTAACGTTATTGAAATGAATTATTATTTTACATGGTGTTTATCAGAACATGAATCCTTTATGCGCACAACGATGAGGTTTGGGTTGAACTGTCGATTCACGTAAAAATCTCAAAATATGCGAAAACATGACTTGTACAATGCTTGTACCCTTTTTGCAATCAGCGATTCATTTATAACTATGTTTACTGTTTCAGTTTAAAATTAGGTATCAGCTATACTACACGTCCTAAAAAGCAAAGCGAAACTGATGGTAAAGATTTCTATTATACAAAGTATGATCATTTTATAAAAATGGTTAGGAATGCCGACTTTCTTACTATAACTGAATTTAACGGCCATCTTTATGGAATAGGTGAGCTCATGTCTATGTATTTTAAATATGTGTTATAACTTATAACCTTATATTAATAGAACAAAGATATTGGATAATTTTGTAATTGTAATGCAAATATTTTCACATTGATTAAATAATAATGAAACACTTTTACATTTAACGAATTTATTAATTTAAAAATACATTTGTGATTATAGATATAGATAGTTTATAACCGAACTGGGTGAAGTAACAAAAAGCTCTCTCTGACTGATGTTCGATACGAAGTCGGGATAGTCGGGAATGTACGTGTGTGAAGTTAGCATCTAAAATATCAGCATCTCATATTCTATGCAGAGTTCTTACGGCATCCGATATAGTTCTATAGTTCTTGATACTTTTTATCAATAGTTCTTTCGAATTTTAGTACCGAAAAATGCAATTTAAAAAATGAGATGCAAACGACCGGAAGTTAGCATCCCAATATAATAAATGAAATAAAATTAAAAAATCAGACGGCAAATCGATAGTTTACGAATAGTTCTAGAGTTCTTGGTCATTTGTATAGCTAAATTATTTTATTTATATCTCTGGCACTCTTAAAATAATTGTAAATAATTATTATACATATGAATTCTAGACGACAGTAAAATGCTGTCATAGTAGGACAACTTCTTAATTACAATGCTTTTAATTGAAAACTTTAATCTATCCGTATTGAGACCCGAAGAGTTCTAGCATCTAGCACTTTTTGAAAAACTTTAGAACTTATAGACTATACTGAGATGCTGACATATTACGACGAGTTAAAAAACATAAAATGCTTATGAAACATAACTTGACTCTCTCTGCCTTTAGATCCGAAGAGTTCTAGCACGTTTTCAATAATTTTATATATAAATAACAAACAGAAATTATAGACAATAGTGAGATGCTAGCACATTATGAAAAGTTATAGGATATGTAATGCTTCTAAATGATAACATAATTCTCTTTGCATTGAGGCAAAAAGAATTCTAGCCTCTAGCACTTTTTCAATAATTTTAAGTATAAATAAATTAACAAAATTATGGACTATAGTGAAATTCTGTCATATTATGGGTCTCAACGCAGAGGGAATCAAGTTATCATTTAGAATCATTATATATTTTAGAAGTCGTCATAATGTGCCAGCATCCCACTTTGGTTTATAATTTCTGTTTGTTAATATTACGTACAATTATTGAAAAAGTGCTAAAGGCTAGAACACTTCCAATCTTTATGCAGAAAGAGTCAAGTTATTATTCACAAGCATAGTATATTCTAGAACTCGTCATAATATGACAGCAACTCACTATAGTCTAAAACTTTTATTTATTATTAATAATAAAAATTATTCAAAAAATGCTAGGAGCTAGAAATCTTTAAGTCTCAATGCAAAGAGAGTCTAGTTATCATTTAGAAGCATTGTATGTTCTAGAACTCGTCATAATAGGACAACATCTCATTATAGTCTATAATTTCTGTTTATCATTATCACTTAAAATTTTTCAAAAAGTGCTAGAAGCTAAAACTCTTCGCGACTATATGCAGATACAGTTTAGTTATCATTTAAAAGTGATATATATTCCAGAACTTGTCAGAATGTGCCAGCATCTCACTATAGTATATAATTTCTGTTTATTATTAATACTTAAAATTATTCAAAAATGCTAGAGGCTAGAACTCTTCGCGACTCCATGCAGAGATAGTCTAGTTATCATTTAAAAGCGTCATGTGTTCTATTCGCCGGGTGCGCGAAGGAAGCGACATCTTGTGACCGCATTAAATCTGGCCCTATGAATGATGAATTACATGTAAACATTTTATAAATACAAAATAAAAAGAAAATCGCTGTGAAATATAAGTGTAATACGTGATAAATATTAAATAAATAGTAAATATTACATATCGCGATTAAAAAAAGTAAGTATAATTAATTTTAATGAGTATAATGTGCATTTTATTTTAAATAAAATAATGCTGAATAGATAAAGGCCAAAAATAAAGAAGAACATAAGAATAGTATTAGGTTAACTGTCAAAAAAGGTTAGTTTAAAAATTTAAACTATTAGGCATTCCAACGACCTGTCAAACAATAGGTGCCAGTGGGAAATTCTTGTATATTTAAGGGGGTAGCGACATAGTCTTGCAATTTGGACGCTATTTTTATTCGAAGTAGTACTTGCCAAGCCTGCCAATGTATGAAGAAATGTATAGGTGGGTTTTTTAAATATTATTTTTATTGTGTTTGACATAAAATATTTAAATGTAATCCATTATTCATGATTTTACGTAAAGTAGATAGAATACACCATATGTCGCCACCCTTAGATATACCAAACCTGCCCACTGGTAATTCATTTGTTTGGAATGCCTAATTAGTAGGTTCTTTCGTTCGCTGTTGGTGCAGTGTCCACCAGTGTAAATTACATCAGTTACACCACCTTATTTACCTTAGTTGACTTCCCTCCTTATTCCTTATATACATGTCGAGTGTAATTCACTCCTGCTAAATAGCTGGTGGAGAAAATATCCACCAGTGGACACCACATCGCCGACAGGAAGGTTTAGTGGATTTTACACCGGGCCGAACGAAAGGTTTAGTGTACGTTGGTGTAGTTCATTCCTACACCTGTGGGACGAACGAAAGAACCTATTATGTTTTAATAAATTATCTGCCAATGAACATCATTATTCAAACAGGATTTGAGGCAATATCTCATGAGATATTGTTTCAACCTAAAACTTTGTACAACGGAAAACAATTGGTAAGGGCAAATCATGTAAGAGAAGTGAAAGAATTTAGAAAATGCGCGAACTTGCCTCCTCTTCTGATTTTTTACCTCCAATAAAAGGATCGCTACAAATGCAATCATTTGGTTTTGGAATCCACGGTGATCCATCAAGACTATAAAAATATTATTTTAATTATAAGAAAAGGTAAAGTTAGGTTGTACATTACTTACTTTTTTGTTTTAACTGCTTCTATCCATTTCGCTCTTTTTTCTAATTTCCAACTGGCAGTTGGAAATATATAAAATTTGCAACTACTATTTTTGCCTGTATTTTTGCAATTCACAACGCAACAAGTAGAATGCCCCATTTTTCGTATAGAATAAGTACGGTTAACTGTCAAAACGTCAAAAAACCGAGAAAAACAAACCGTATTTTGCTTAGCGATTTTGTCATATTCAGGCTATCGTATGCCGTGAAGATTTATCCCTATTACTTCTGAATGGTTAAAGATTAAAGTATAGGAATTACTTTGTTGGCAAGAAAAAACTATGATTAACAAATTTGTGTTCGTTCAAAATTTTCCAAAACTCAATAGCTTTTGATATAATGGCGTAATAATTAAAAATTAAATGTAATTTAAATTTTTGTTAAAACTCAAAAACTAATAACCTTAGGAAAATTAATTATTTACCATTCGACGGAGAAAAAAACTGTTCTCTACAAATTAGCAGGAACGAAAAATTTTCATAAATCCAACCGTTCATCAGATATTTAAATTCTTTTATTAATTTATTCACAACAAAATCCAGATTTAATGCCTACTTTGTCCACTGCGAACGCTGCTGTCGATTTCACTGTCCCCACCATATACTTTGCACCTTGCGAATAGCTCGTCATAAATAACAGCATCTCACTATAGTCTATAATTTCTGTTTACTATTTATACTTAAAATTATTCAAAAAGTGCTTGAAGCTAGAACTCTTCGCGACCTTATACAGAGATAGTCTACTTATCATTTAAAAGCGTCATGAAGGGCCAGCATCTCACTATGGTATATAATTTTTGTTTATTATTATTACTTACAATTATTGAAAAAGTGCTAGAGGCTAGAACGCTTTGGCTTTCAATGCAGAGGGGCTCAAGGTATTATTTAGAGGCATTATATATTCTAAAACTCGCCATAATATGACAGCATCTCACTATAGTCTATAACTTTTGTTTATTATTAATGCACAAAATTATTGAAAAAGGGTTAGAGTCTAGAACTCTTTGCGACTCTATGCAGAGATAATCTAGTTATCATTTAAAAGCATTATATATTCCAGAACTCGTCAGAATGTGCCAAAATCTCAGTATAGTATATAATTTCTGTTCATTATTATTACTTACAATTATTGAAAAAGCGGTAGAGGCTAGAACTCTTTGGGTCTCAACACAGAGGGGGGCATGGTATCATTTAGAGGCATTATATATTTTAGAACTCGTCATAATGTGCCATTTTGGACCATAATTTCTGTTTGTTATTATAACGTTCCATTATTGAAAAAGTGCTAGAGGCTAGAACTTTTTGGGTATCAATGCAAAGAGGGTCAATATTTAATTTAAAAGCATTATATGTTCTATAAATCGTCATTATATGACAACATCCCACTATAGTCTATAATTTTTGTTTATTTTATTAATACTTAAAATTATTCAAAAATGCTAGGCGCTAGAAATTTTCGCGACTCCATGCATAGATAGTCTAGTTATCATTTAAAAGTGTTATAAATTTCAGAACTCGTTATAATGTGCCACCATCTCACTATAGTCTATAATTTCTGTTTATTATTTATAATTAAAATTATTCAAAAAGTGCTAGAGGATGGAACTTTTCCAAATTCTGTGCAGAGATAGTCTATATGTCATTTAATAGCGTTATATAGCCTATAACTCGTCATAATGTGCCAGCATTTCACCATAGTCTATAATTTCTGTTTGTTAATAATACGAGTATATAAAAAAGTTGAAAACGTGCTAGAGGCTAGAAATCTTTGGGTCTTAATACAGAAAGAGTCAAGTTATCATTTGGAAACATTGTATATTCTAGAACTCGTCATAATATGACATGATCTCACTATAGTCTATAATTTTTGTTTATTATTATATTATTACTTAAAATTATTGACAAAGTGCTAGAGGCTAGAATTCTTTGGGTCTCAATTCAAATAGAATTATGTTATCATTTAGAAGCATTTATTATATTCTATGCTCTATAATTTATGTTTGTTATTTATACATTAAATTATTGAAGACGTGCTAAAGGCTAGAACTCTTCGGATTTAAAAGCAGAAAGAGTCAAGTTATGATTTAGAAACATTGTATATTTTAGAATTCGACATACTATGACAACATCTCACTGGTCTATAATTTCTGTTTGTTAATAATACTTAAAAATTTTCAAAAATACTAGATATTAGAATTCTTCGGGTCTCAATATAGAGAGTGTCAAGTTATTATTTAAAAGTATTGTAATATAGGAGCAATATGTGTCCTAGAAGTTATAATATGACAGCATTTTACTCTCGCCTAGAATATATATGTATAACTATTATTTATAATTATTTTAAGAGTGCCAGAGCTATAAATGAAATAATTTAGCTATACAAACGAACAAGAACTCTAGAACTATTCGTACACTATCGATTTACAGTCTGCTTTTTTTAATTTTATTTTATTTATTATATTGAGATGCTAACTTCCGGTCGTTAGCATCTCATTTTTTAAATTGCGTTTTTCGGTACTAAATTCGACAGAACTATTGATAGAAAGTATCAGGAACTCTAGAACTATATCGGATGCCATAAGAACTCCGCTCAAAATATGAGATGCTAAGATTTGAGATGCTAACTTCACACACCCCGGGAATGTTTCGTTCGCGCACAGAACACATAGCTCAGTCCGCAACGCTGACGTAATTTTCTTTAAAAATATTCGGCCTTCATTTCATTATGGACCTATATTTTTATGTAAATCTTTTCATAATAAGGTTATAACTAAAAAAAAATTGAAAAGAGGAAGGTAAATTGAGCTTTCTATTTTTTTATTTTTCCACTATTGTGTAGAAAAAAAAATAGTACACTGTGACATCGATTAAAACTACTTCGCTATATGGCAACTCCGCGTTTTAAAATATTTTAAAGCTAAATTAACACGCCGATGACTATATTTTACTTGGCAAGGATTAAATATAATAAATTAAATTACTCGTTTATATTGAAATAGTTTACTGTTCCATGCTTCTCTGGGACACAATAATTTATTAAAACCCGTATTTAAAAACAGATCTCAGCTGAGCTGGACGTGGCTGAGCCGTATTTGAACAAAAATCGAAGTTCGGTTATAATTTCTCGAGAGTTTCAGTGTTACCCTGGAATTTAAAGATGAATAGTAGCAAATCCGTCTCTAAATTCACGAGATATAACCGAATTTCGATTTTCGATCAAGAAAGTCTCAGCCAAGTCTGACTCGGCTGAGATCTGTTCATAAATACGAGCCTTAAGGGCAAGTTCAACTTTGTTTGACATATAATCACGATTTTTTTTAGGTTAGAAAATTGCATTATCGATTTTTTCAATCGAAGTAATACAAGACGTCACTTTAAATTTCTATCTCTTTATGTCAACAAATATGTAACACGATGAATTTATAAAACGTATGTCACTAATGAATATGTGGCGGCAACTGACGGCAACACCGTCAGCTACTAGAGTATATACAGGTCCGGTATAAGCCATATACAAATGCAAAATAATAATTTAATGTTTTGATTGAGTTAAATAAAATATCAAAATTAAATGTTTATTTTTAAGTAAACGACATTTTTAAATGTACACGTTTTCAATCAAAAATAATATAGACTAATACTCAAGTGTATACGAGAGATAATTTTACACTTTACTCCAGTTTTTTTGTAATGAAACCAGCGGTAAAATAGATATTTGTGTACAAAGGCTGTGTTTTGACAGAATTAGACATTTCCGTCAGAGTCTAAGCAAGTTCTGGTTAAATATAAGAGAAATAGGCAAGAAACGGATGTTCAATCAATATTGTCATCGATATAGATGTTAGATAAGCAGGTCTATTGAAGATGAACTTTGCAGGACCAAGCATCAGATAGGTATAACACTTGATATTCTGAACACTGAATAAGAACGAATGGAAGTGCCAGAACGAGGCTAAAGGCCAAAATTAGACGGAACAGATCTGAATGTATAGATAAGTGATATTTTAGCCAGGAGAGAGTATATGAATGTTATATAGTAAATTTATGAATATATTTTTAATGTATAATTTCAATTTTCATTTTTGGTATAAAACTATGGTTGACATAATAAAACTCTTAAAAGTATATATATTTTCAATCTTTATTACTATACATTATTTATTTTTTATTTATTCTCTCTGACCTAGGGAAAAGGTTAGAAAACTCATAATTGTTTACAATGTTGATGTTCCTAATGATACAAAACATTACAGAGGAAAGATAGCCAATGAAATTTCATCGAGTTCATGCATGACGTATTGTGGTACGGAGTATGGCTATCTATGATGCCTATGCAAATTTAAATTTATTTTTGCGCACTGTTTTCGATCAACTGATACCTCAAATTTATACAAGCCACGTCTTCGCACCACAATGTGACGTAGCATCAAATCTGCTTAATCTCATGCCATTTTTTTTAAATATCAAGGGTATTCTTGGTGTAGCTGATCATCATGTTTTGAATCATTGAACCTAAAAAATAACAAATATCCATAAATAGAATTCGGAATTTATTCCAAAAATATTTTTCTTTGGGAATTATATAGGACTTCTCGTTAATATACTGACAAACTTTTAAAGGTTGTAGGTGTATCAAAATAAATAATTTTTGCTTCATAGAATAAAAATAATGTTATAGCCAACAAATTAATACATGAAATAAATGTTAAACATAATATTTAGACAGAAAATAATTTTAGCAACTAGAAGCAAGAAAAAAAGGAAACAAAGAATCCTAAATACATTAGCTACAAATTAGTACAATTAATGGTCGAATTAAATATCCCAATCAGAACAAAATTAATTAAAATTTGAGCACATTAGCGTTATAGGCGAATTTCTTCCCAAATTCGTTCAAATACCTGCTGTATAAAATGTTTTATGATATCTAATGGCTGTTTGGGGAATATTAAAATTTATTTGATTTATCAAAAATGGTACATGAATAGTGTTATGTAATATTTTATAAAGAAATGTGACACTGGAAACTACCCTTCTATTTTCGAAAGAAACAGAGATTGTTCAATACCTCGAATGGGATACAGCCTATCTATTTTAAAATAAAGGTACTTGAGAAATCGCCGCTAAACATTTTCCAATGATCTTTTATGAATGTTGTAAATAAGGTTCTAGATAAGAGATGCATATTCTAGCTTGGAACGAACTAAAGAAAAGTAAGGGATCTCCAAGCTTTGAGAGTTTGTAAAAGAACGAGTATTACGAATTAAGAACCCTAAGCTTTTCAACGCAAAAGCTACGGTATTTTCAATATAATCCAAAAAAGTAACTTTTTGGTTGAATAATTATACCTAAATCTTCAATTTGTGCACAAGTCGATAAAGGTAGGTCGTTAAATAAATAATCAAACTTCACCTTGTTAATACTTCTAGTATAGGAACATACTTTACATTTAGACACATTCATAAACAGCTTGTTTTCATTACACCAATTTTCAACGATGCTCAGTTGGGTCTGTAAAAAGTGAAAGTCTTGAATTAATAAGATTGAGGTAAATATTTTTAAGTCAGCAGCGAACAGCAGGTAATTGCATGTTAAGTTTATTGCCAAGTCATTTATAAATATACTATATAATAGTGGCCCCAGATTGGAGCTTTGTGGAACTCCAGATGTTGCTGTGAAGGGTGAAGATGAAAATAATCTCAACAGCGACTAATCAAAACCTAAGCTTTCCAACTTCCTTACAAGAATATTACGACCAATTCGATCAAAAGCCTCTGAGAAGTCTGTATATATCACATCAATTTAACCTTTTTGATCGACTACATTTGAACATAATAATATGTCCGAAAATGCTTCGTTTTTGAAACACATATTAAGCAAAAAAGTTTATTTTGATGTCCCTAAAAGTTTGTCGGTATATATACAGGACCCTTTGTATATTTAAATCTGTACAATGTAGGTACTCATCAGATTCTTGTTTACAACTAAAAATAATAAAACATAGTTCAGAAGTTACAGGGAAACTATTACTGAAAAAATAAAAATAATAGTTACCCATATAGATTCATAGTTATTACAAAATACATTATGGTCAAGTTGTGTAAAAAATATTCTAAACTCATTTTAACTAACAAGAGTTTTATTTTTAACTAGTTATATTCTAAAACAAATGTCATTTTTAAAACTGTGTTTAACAATAACCGATGAGTATACGACAAGGTTCACAGTTTAAACTAAGTCTACATTTTAACTGCCTATTGTACAGGGTGTCTGATTAAGGACTCGTAGCGGCTGTATCTCAGAAACTATTGATCCTACGGCTTCGACAAAAAAAAAATTATAACAAAAACGGTCAAGAAAAAATGCTGAAAATTATTTTGAACTTTCTATTTTAACCGTTAGAGGGCGTTATTCGCTATAGTAATTCAAAAAAATCACTTTTCCCCTATAAATATCTAATAATAGTATGATAATAATAATCGAACGGTAATTTTAATTAAATTTAAAAAAAGTTTTATTCAACACTTTTTACTCTATTCAATAAAATAACAGGTAGGGGCGATTGGGAACCTTAATTTAATAAATGTATTATAACTACGGTGTCGTTTATCAGATTTTGAAAAACTTTATATCGATTAAAAGAAAATTGATTGTTTAGTAAAATATTTCAAAATAGTTCTGATTCAGTTGTTTAAAAGAGCACTAGGTGGCGTTGTTTAAGCAGTAACCATTTTTTTGAAGTTTTATAATTTTTATACGTTATTTGGAAAGAGAATTAAATTCTGACAAGAAACAAAAAAACCGCGTCTTAATATAATATAAGCAAAAGTCTATTAATGGTGAATAGTCCACTTAAATATTAATAAATAAAATTATTGATATTTTAATCTAGTTGGCTTTGAAACGTCAGTAATTTTTCGATAGCTTAACTGTAAAGCGATTAAGACAAAAAATATTAAAATCTGATTTAAATTAACTCTCTAGTGTAAGTTTACTGGTTTAATAAAACTAATTGCGAAATAAAAATTGAATATATTAATAAAATACAACAAAACAAGTAACTAAACACAGAACAAAATAGAGAATGCAATACAAGAATTAGAGGTAGCGCTCGAATTGTTTTCCATATTTTTTAATACAAATATCAAGTCTCTGTCTAGTTGAATTGACAGCATCTTCTATTTCAGCCCTAGGAATATGATCAATTTCAGTTTGTATTCGTTGAATTAGATCTTCTCTACTTACAGGCTGAGTTTGGTAAACTAAATCTTTAAGTCGATCCCACAAATAAAAATCTAATAGGGTGAGGTCAGGAGATCTTGGTGGCCATGGAAATAGACTACCTCTTCCAATCCACCTATTCCGAAAATGTTGATTTAAAAAGTCTTTTACATTATTTGTATAATGTGCTGGGCAGCCATCCTGCTGTATCCACATATTACGGCGTACCTCTAGTGAAATATTTTCTAATAAAATAGGCAATTCGTCTCTCAGTAATCTTAAATATCGCTCACCATTTAAATTTTCATTAATAATAATAGGACCTATAATTTTACCGTCCAAAATTCCACACCACACATTTACTGACCACCGACCTTGATTAAAAACTTCTCGCATCCAATGAGGATTGTGGTTAGACCAGTAATGCATATTATGCCTGTTTACAGATCCATTACTGGAAAATGTAGATTCGTCGGACCACATTATATGTGATAAAAATTGTGGATCCTCATTAAGCATATTCTTAAGCCAATTACAATAATCCAGTCTTTTATCATAATCTGTTAATTTCAGACCTTGATGAAGGGCTACATGGTATGGATGGAGACGATTTTGTTTTAAAATAGAACAAACACAGTACCTAGTAAGTCCTAAGTCGGAAGCAATTTTCCGTATACTTATATGTGGATTTGCAGCAACGTATGCTAATATATTTATTTCGTTAATTTCCGTTCTGCTTCTTCTACGTCGTTGAATAGCTTTTTTAGGTTGAACACAGCCAGTTTCTTTTAAACGAATCGCCAGATTTTTAAAAAAATGGTTACTGCTTATACAACGCCACCTAGTGCTCTTTTCAACAACTGAATCAGAACTATTTTGAAATATTTTACTAAACAATCAATTTGCTTTTAATCGATACAAAGTTTTTTAAAATCTGATAAACGACACCGTAGTTATAATACATTTATTAAATTAAGGTTCCCAATCGCCCCTACCTGTTATTTTATTGAATAGAGCAAAAAGTGTCGAATAAAACTTTTGTAAAATTTAATCAAAATTACCGTTCGATTATTATTATCATACTATTATTAGACATTTATAGGGGAAAAGTGATTTTTTAGAATTACCATAGCGAATTACGCCCTCTAACGGTTAAAATAGAAAGTTCAAAATAATTTCCAGCATTTTTTCTTGACCGTTTTTGTTATAAAAAATTTTTTTTCGAAGCCGTAGGATCAATAGTTTCTGAGATGCAGCCGCTACGAGTCCTTATTCAGACACCCTGTAGAACCCACCATATGTACAATTGAAAATTAATTGTATTTCTTTAAAATGCATTTCATTCTGTTGATCAAAACCATTCGATAAAAAAATTAGGGTATAAATGTGATCTATGCTATAAAGCCTGCATTGGAGTAGCATGTAGATTATCTAAGTAACAGGTCAGAGAGGTTAAAATCAAAGAGTACAACATTTTGTTAACTATAAAAGAAAAGTCACTCGCGGCATTTAAAAAGGAAATCGCGCTTCAAATGCGGGCCGACAAGTTGGCGTTTTTTCAAAGAGTACAGAGCTAATTGGGCTATACCGGGGTTAAGCGGTAAGACACGGCGGCGGTGATAGTGGAATGTAACGGCCAATACACAGCAGAATCTAACGTAACGGAGCAAACTAGCCTTACGCGTTAAACTACACCGGTATACTGCCGATCGAGAAAGGACTGTGGATGACTGGCGTCTGATCGCGTTAGAAGGTGGTAATTGGGCGAGTGACTCCTCTTTTATAGTTTTATTTTGTTTATAGTTATATTTTGTACTCTTTGTTAAAATTAAATAACATATGCAGTGGGATTCTCATCTTTCAGTATGTCTTCTATCGAGACACCTATCTTTGTTCGACAGACAGCGATTTGAATGTTATGTCTCTCTCTATTCTGTATGTAATGTGTCTATTTCGCACAAAAGAATCGGTGTCCTGGTCAGAAGAAATTAACCACATCAAAGAAAGAAAATTAGGTTTCCTGTTATTTTTAATTTATATTAATGATTGTTCATGTCGCAATAATCAATATGACATTTACCTGTTTGCCTATAATGTCCTTATCTATGTAAGTTGTAAGGATTCAGATAACTTAGTAAGAGTTGTCAATGAAACTCTGCATAATGTTTATAAATGGTGTTGCTATCATTTGTTAAAAATCAACACAAATACCTAAAACAAAATATATGCTGATAAGTAGAGAGCGGAATATATGCAAAATGCATATATATGCATTTTTTGCATATTTTACCAAAGTTCAGAAAATATTGCATATTTTTCCAAAATTCAGAAAATATTGCATATTTTACCAAAGTTCAGAAAATTTAAGAAAATATTGCATATTTTCGAAAAAAAAAAATGTATTACTATACTGTGCAAATCAAAAACTGTTTTAACAGATTATACAGATATATTTGAAATAAAGACCTTTTAAATTTTTGTATTTGTTTTTAAGTGTCTCTTCTTGTAAATTCTTGTTAATTAGTTCTTGGAGGGTGGCATGCACTGGGTTTTTACCTTCTTAAGAGATTAAGCCCATTAAGGTAATTGTTAATAGATGGTATTTACACAGATAAAGTATTACCTACAATGCAATAAAACGGTTTATATAAAATTCTCAGTAATTTCTTGTAACCAATCTACCCTAACATCGGAATATTTTGAATGTTTTTCATTCAGTTTAATGAGATAGTATCCTCGTTATTTGCCTAGCGAAAAGTCTTGTAATAATTTGTTGTTTTAAAAGTGTCCTAAAATGTCGAGAATTTCTTCGTGGATTATTAACTTTCCAGAGTTGGAAATCAATGGGGATAAAGTTTTTTGTAAAGCTTGTGCCAAAATAGTGGTTTGCGAAAAAAAGTTCAAAGTGGTTCAACACGTGAAAACATCATTGCATAAAGCCAAATTGCAAAAAATGAAATCACAACCGGTTCAACAATGCGTTGTGAGGTCATTTCAAAACGCCGACAAAACAAAAAGTGATAAGGAGGTATTTAATCAGGACTTGTGCAAAGCTCTTGTTGCGGCAAATATTCCATTAAAGAAGTTACAAAACCTACATCTAAGAGAATTTTTACAAAAATATTGCAATCAAACCCTTCCTGACGAATCTACACTCAGAAAAAAAATGTACATGCTATATATATAAATGTAATAGAAGAAATTAAAGTTTTACTGGATGATAGCAATTTTTACATCATTGTTGATGAAAGCAAAGATGCTTGTGGAAGATATATGGTACATCTTATGATTGGAGCCTTAAAAGAAAATGAACCAGGTACATCATATTTAATTGCATCAAAACAGTTAGAAAAAACTAACAATACAACTATTACCCGATTTATTCAACAATCTCTAGCAGAATTTTTTTTTCCAAATCAAATTCCCTCAGAGAAGTTCTTAGTGTTTTTGTCTGACGCAGCACCATATATGATAAAAGTAGGGCAAAACTTAAAAATATTTTATCCAAATATGATCCACGTTACTTGTCTTCTGCATGGAATAAACTTAGTTGCAGAAACTGTGAGAACAGAATATCCCTTGGTTAACAAGCTAATTTCGAATGTGAAAAAAATATTTTTAAAAGCCCCTTTAAGAGTGCAGTTGTATAAAGAGAGAATGGTAGGGGTGTGTTTGCCCCCAGAACCCGTAATTACGCGATGGGGGACATGGATTAAAGCAGCTATATTCTATGCAGAAAATTTTGAAGCAATTAAGGATTTAATTTTGGATATAGAAGACAATTCACAATGTGTAGTGCAAAGTAAAAAATTGTTAAAAAATCCCCTTCTGCCTAAGAAACTTGTGTTTATAACGGTTAATTTTAGTTTTTTACCTGATGTAATAACTTCATTGGAAAAGACAAATTTAAGTTTAATCGAATCAACAAATTTTATTGAAACAGTTTCCGATAAATGTAACAATGTTCCTGGTGATATAGGCCTTAAGAATAGAAAAAAATTAAATACAACTTTATTAAAGAATGAAGGGTTCAATGAAATAAGGGAAGTGAAAAACATTTTTGAGGGAAAATTTTCCAAAGAAGTTTTACGTTGGCCCTGTACATTACTTCCAAAATTACGGTATTGTCCTATTACTTCGGTAGATGTTGAAAGGACCTTTTCTATATCAAAACATATTTTTATATTTAGGCATTTGCATATTTAGGCATAATTGGACAAAATAACTGCATATTTTTGGTAAAAACGATGCATATATATGCGCCTATTTTGTTATATTTTGATGCATATATTCCGCCCTCTACTGATAAGTAATAACTATATGCAGTTTGTGGACAAACAATATAGAATATTTGAAGAAATTCTATACAGTTAATAGAAAAATTTAAATATTTAAGGGTAATTATTCGGAAACAGATGAATTACAGTCCATATGCAAATACTGTTATCAAAACAATTGCAGTTAAATTTCATTTCCTATTTAGAATTTGATTATAATAATTGTTATATTATTACATTATTTTTTACTAAATTTGAATATTGTGACATTAGCAAACTAGTCAAATAAAGAAAATAAAAATAAAATAAAAACCGAAAACATACCTGGATCTACAATAATATATAAACAATAAATTCATTTTATCTTTTAAATTAATAAAGTCAATTAAATTGAAATGACACGTTAAACTTTCAAAACAAATATAGTTGTGTTGTGTTCCAAACAGAAAATACCATTTATAAAATAATTTATTTACTGGAAACCTTTTCCCGCACAACACCTCGCCCCTCCCCCTAGAACATGGTCAAATTGGGCTAAGCCAATTTAAATTCGTCTGCTTAGGGAGCGATGTTGCAATTTTTCACTTTAGGGTCTATTCCGTCTGTTCAGATGGCAGCATCTTATGGGCCCTAATTTTTTAAATCTTATCACAAGATTCCTGAAATAATTAGGCAAAAATAAAAGAATGTATTTTGCGGTTTAACTTTTAAATACTATAAAAAATGGTGGAATGTCCATAACTTTTAAATATTTGTTAAATATCACTTATTAAAATATTATGCATTAAAAGTAAAACAAACTATAGACTTTCCACCACTCTTTACAGTTTTTTAAACCCATTTATGAAAACAGTTTTTGAAAATATTATTGTTCAGAGCTGTATTTCTTGTGATAAAAAAGTCGCCGTCACTTGTCATTGACAACGCGTTGAACTTGCCCTTAATCTACCGTTTGAGCGATTTATACCTTCATTCTGTTCCATGTAGGCGATGTATGTAGGCACTAGCTGTCATATTTGTGATTTGATTATCTTAGGAGGTTACTTTTTTTATTTAGAGAGGCTCTAGGGGCGGCGCCTAGGGGGCGCGCGACCCCCTCGCCGCCTCCCTAAGTCCGTCACTGTTTTCAGAAGACTAGTTAATATGTAAACATTTCAAAAATAACACTAAAAATAAAATAGAGAGATTGCACGGACCCCTTTTGCAAAGACAACTAGAATGAAGATATACTGCATTCTATAATAATTTTACTCTTCACAGTTTGACAAACTCCCTTATCCCCCATTTTAAATAAGATTTTTTTAAATTCAATAGCTACATCCCCTTATAAATATTGATTTTCATGAAGATTTCAATCAGATATCGTTTTTTGTTTTCCGAGTTAGGATTTTTTTCACCATATCTCCCCATTTTTATTTTTTTTTATTTATTTATTTATTTATTTATTTATCTACTTATAGAGCTTCATTTTTATTAAAATTTTATGTTGATATCGCTTTTCGTTTTTGATTTATGATTTTTTTTTTAACCCCCACTTTACACCCCCATTTTTAATCAGATTATTCAAAATCCCAAAAGTCTTTTTTCGTTTTTGAGATTGGGGTTTTTTAATATTGCAACCCCCCTTAACACCCCCATTTTTATTCAGATTTTTCAAAATCAAAAGGATTCGTCCGCTTATAGAGCTTGATTTTTCCTGAAATTTTCAAGTTAATATCATTTTTCAATTTTGACTTATCGTGCAGACAAAAAACGTGACATCGGACAGATGGAAGTAAACATATTTATAATAATGTGATATTTATATTTTAGCTCATAGTGAACTAGAAAAGGCTATAAACCGCATTCTGGTCTTCTATTCTGATCTTGAGACCGGATTGATTTTGAAGATGGCGGGATTAAATCCAAAACTAGTTTTGGCCATGCCCCAGGATGAAAAAAACCACATTAGATGGCTCAAAGAAAGTTACTTTTTCGATGAAAATAATACAACGTACGTGAACATTAGACGTTTATTTTTGGAACCAATATCTTATGAAATGGAATCCAAAATAATTCATTTGATTACTATTTATGTTTTGACACTATTTCGAATGTAGTAATTATCACACTAGTGGGAAAATATAAGAGCAAACCGGACTTCTCGCGAAAGATAAAATGTTTTAAGAATTTTCTAATAATATAAAATTGTATTTATGAGCGCACAAATGGGAATACGAAATTATCTTACTCGAGAATAAAAAGAGCTTTGAATTTGTACAATGAAAAGGCATCACTCTACAGAGATGTTTTAGAAAAAAGGTGGAAAATCCTCCCATTTAAAAACTACTAGATATTTTTAAAACAAAGCAGCAAATGTTTTTTTGAAATTTCTTTTAAAATTTTCAAAATAAATACTTTTTGAAAATTAATAAACAATTTAATATTTCTCCATCCAAGTTTTGTTATTATTGGTACTACCTGAAAATTTCACAAAAATCGGACTAAAAATAAAGGCTCAGAAGGAATTATAAATGTTCAAGGTGTTCGGTTTGCTCTAGATAAAAAACTTTGGAGTGTCCTTGGAGATCCACAGTGACCAAGGCAAAACAATTTGAAAGTCAACTCTTCCGTAGAATCCGTTTCACGAGTAAATAACCCACCTGAAGTTGCAGTCTCATGCGCGAACGTGTCCTCATAACCAGCTCCATATTATAAATTTGATGTTTGAACCATTTTTTTTTTACTTTTTTGCGTATAATTGCTTTCTGAGCGAAGCAAAATTCATGCAGTTTATATGAATTTTTTTGTGAAGAATACTGTAATGTAACCAACTAAAATAAAGAGAGACAACTTAACTAATATCTCTCTCTCTTTTATAAAAGTATGATAAATAAAATGGCGGCGTGATCGACTATGAACTGACTAGGATACCACGAGTGACCGACTGAAAGATTCGTTATCTATTAGCACAGTCCACAAATGTGTGGTTGGCTTCTTGAGTGATCTCCTATTGATTTGATTTCATCGCTAGTTCCATTCTCTTTTGAACTTGGCTGCATCGTACTGATGAAGACCAATAGTCAGAAACACGTGTCTACGGTTTGCCTTTAGGCATTTTTTTTTTAATTTTCGGTATTTGCCCAATAATCCTTTTATCTTTTACATTTTTTCACCGCACTAAAACTTCTCTTGTTTAGTTTCCCTGGGCTTGGATGCATCTTCATAGCGGCTATAACTTACCTCCGTGGCGACGCTAATATTTTCCTAGTAATCACTGGGAATGTTAGCACAGTCCACAAATGTGTGGTTGGCTTCTTGAGTGATCTCCTATTGATTTGATTTCATCGCTAGTTCCATTCTCTTTTGAACTTGACTGCACCGTACTGATGAAGACCAATAGTCAGAAACACGTGTCTACGGTTTGCCTTTAGGCATTTTTTTTTTCATTTTTTGCGGTATTTGCCCAATAATCCTTTTATCTTTTACATTTTTTCACCGCACTAAACCTTTTCTTGTTTATATTATAGATATATGGGAAAAAGAAAAGGGGTTGTTTTTAGGGTTATCCCGGAAATTATTCTAATTTTTCTCACCTTTTAAACCTTCCCTATACCTCCACGAACATTTCAAGACCAAGATAAGATAAATCCGTTCAGCCGTTCTCGAGTTTTAGCGAGACTAACGAACAGCAATTCATTTTTACTTTCCTATCTGTATATAAGGAAAGTATAGGATTTTTTTCGACTTTTTTCGAGTTTTCGACGGATTTTTACGTTTTGAGGTCCCCTGAATCCGTTTTGACTATTTTCGCGATGATGTCTGTGTGTGTGTGTGTGTGTGTGTGTGAGTGCGTGCGTGTGTGCGTGCGTGCGTGCGTGTGTGTGTTTGTGTGTGTGTATGTGTGTGTGTGTGTGTGTGTGCGTGGGTGGGTGCGTGGGTGGGTGCGTGGGTGGGTGGGTGGGTGGGTGCGTGGGTGCGTGGGTGCGTGCGTGCGTGAGTGCGTGGGTGCGTGCGTGGGTGCGTGAGTGCGTGCGTGGGTGCGTGCGTGAGTGCGTGAGTGCGTTCGTGCGTACGTGCGTGCGTGTGTGTGTGTGTGTGTGTGTGTGTGTGTGTGTGTGTGTGTGTGTGTGTGTGTGTGTGTGTATGTATGTGTGTGTATGTGTGTGTGTGTATGTGTATGTGTGTGTGTGTGTGTGTGTGTGTGTGTGTGTGTGTGTGTGTGTGTGTGTGTGTGTGTGTGTGTGTGTGTGTGTGTGTGTGTGTGTGTGTATGTGTGTGTGTGTGTGTGTGTCTGTAGGTCGCATGACTTATGAACCGATACACAGAAAAACACCAAATTTTAAACTTAAGCTTCATTCTAGCGTCTAATGAACTGATTAGATTTTGGGCAGAGTCTATACATAATTTCTCTAAAATGGACCGTATTCGAGATATTTGAGAAAATGTGTAAATTTCGAATTTTGAAGAAAACTCAAAAACGGATAAAGAAAAAACATTAAATTTTAAACTTAAGTTTTATTTCGGCCTGACGTGAAATGATCAGATTTTGGACAAAGTAGGAATATCTAGGGGGGTACTTTATGGAAGGCCGTTTTTATATTTTATGGAATATATCTGTTATTTATGTTTGGAGAAGAAAATTGTTCAAATAAAAGTTACTTTTAATATTATTATCTATAATTTTTGTTTTATGTCAAAATTTCCTGAAATGGTCCGAGAAATTTGACAAAATGTGCAAAATTCTGATTTTTATGAAAATTGTTAAACTAAAAGTTGTTTGCGATATCGATCTCTATAATTTTTGTTTATACATGATTTTTCTAAAATGGACCGTAATGGAAAAGTGCTAAATTTTAATTTTTCAGTATTTTCGTTTTCAATGAATATCTATAGAAAAATGTTTCAAGGTAGATGTATGTGGACAATGTATATATTTAGTTTATCCTCTAAACATTTATAGAGTTGCTGCAATAGGTTGTACAAAATAACCGGAAAAAGCCTATAATAACTAGATAGGAAAGTCATGTGTTGGACACATCAGCTTTTTATATATATAGATAAAATAAATTTATAAAGATTAAATATAGGTCTGGTTTGGTGCAATAAAAAAATAATTAGTTTATCATATGAGGGGAAAGAACCAGCAAGAAAATCCCAAAGTCAAAATAAATTCAATAAAAACAAATCAAACGTCAATTTGGATACAAATGACAAATTAAGTATATATATATATATATATATATATATATATATATATATATATAAAAAAAAAAACACATTTAATTACTTGATGATTTAGTAAAACACAGAAAAATATATGAAATAATATTCAATTTGAGTTAAACACAGGAAAATATATGAAATAATATTCAATACATTATATAAAAGAAATATCTAATACTGCAAGGCAAAAATAAAAACAAATATTTTAAGAACAATCACTTATTAGATAACAAATATTAAGCATCACTAGGTTCAAACACACTCGATGCAAAACTGAAGAAGGGTTAATAAGTAAAAGGTAATGGAGAAGCTATACAGCTTTACTACCCACCTATGAGTTATGAGTAACTTACAAATAAGGTAAGTTACCGAGACACCTATCCCGATGTTGTCCCAACCACGGGCGAAAATGTTATTATCAATCAACAAGGCATTTTATACTTTTAACTTAGATCTGCCAATGCTGTGATTATCAAAATAAAACACATAATTATAGGAATACAATATTACTTTTCCCTTGCAGAAACTTTAAAAATGATTGGAAAATAATTTCAAGTTCAAATATTAATTATAGCAAATTTTCCTTAGTAAAACTACAAAATATCAATAAACTTCAAAAAATATTTAAATTAAAATATTAAAAATATGCTATTTTTCACTGATTTAAATAGTAAAATAAGTCATAAAATCAAATAAACTCGTTATTGGAATGCAAACAATTTTTTATGACAAATCATGACAGATACAAAAAATACCGGCAAGAAATAACATGAAATTACTTATAATAACAGTGAAATTCAAATCTGAAATAGTGAACCATCAACAAGTTAAATATTATAAAAGTAATTAAAACATAATAATTGATTTAACAAGGCTCTTACATTTTATCACAAATAAAACTAATAAAACCTGGACTTTCAATCACCGGTATTCAATATGTTTTCACTCTGCTTCTGTTCCAGCGCATGCACGATTTTGGTTCCTGGAATTTACCGCGGTCAAAAACTAAAGAAAAGGTGGACGCTTTATATTGCAATTCAAGGTGGACAAAATTAAATACGATCCCTTTCAATACAATTATTTTACATCAAATTATTTAAATATGTTTATGTAAAAAATATAAAAAAAGAATTTAAAAACCAAAAATCCACTTTTTATACCTTTTTGCTTAGAATTTCTTTATGAGTAGAGGTAGGTGCAGGCATTGCTTCATACAAAAAAAGTAGATTAAATTAAAATCTTGGGTTATGAACGTTTTCTGAATAAAAATGGACTAGCTGAGATATTAACCTCTTAGGATATAATCAATAGCCTATTACTATATATCGTTTAGGAAATAAAAAGGTTAATAAAATACAAAATAGGAACTTATCAGTGGCGTGCCTTAGCACATAGGTGGAGCCACGGATTAACATTTTCGGGTGCCTAGCCCAGATTTTGACTCGAAGTCGTTAAAAAGCATATCTTGAGTAATATTTTAAAGTATATTAACGTGCGCATTTATCATTTTTGCAAAATAATTAATAACAAAAAAACCTACCAGAATTTAGCTTTGAATAGTAATTTATTGCACTCCAAACCTATACAGTAAAATATATTTTACATTGAACGATATTTGAAGTCTTCGTTCTGTTTTATTAGCGAAAAGGTCAATTACTCGTCTATTAAAGTCGTTAATGTTATTTAGAAACATTTTTTTAGCTGATAACATTCCTAGCGTACTTAGTCTTTCTTCTTTCATTGAGTTGCGTAAAAAGGTTTTTATCTCTTTAACATAGTGTAAACTACACAAATAATTAAATGTTTATTTTACGTATGAAGTTTATTAATATTAAAATAATGTTAAAAAGTAATAATTTTATTAAAACAAATGGAATAATACAGTCTTAACAAAAGAAATCGACTGCATTCCTCAACGGTATTCGATAATCTGCCCATCCAAATATTTGTCCCACTGACGCTGGGTTGTCTCTGCACGACCCTTTTCTCGACCGCTAGGTTTATGATGTTTTGGTTTCCCAGAAATCGTCTCGGGTTAAGGGACCATCCAAAAATAGATTACAATAGAGAAACATCTTTCAGCTTCGGATGTTCACATAGGTGTTGTCACTAAAACTTCCAGTAATTTAATAGTTTCTTGAAAAGTGTACTTCATATCTTCCTGCGAAACTAATGATAACAGAGGAATTGCTCCAGAAATGGTTTGCAGCTCTTCTTTCATAAAGTACTTGCAGTTCTGTTTTTAGACGATTTTTTTCTAGAAATTAATATGCTTTACCGTATCAGAGAAAAATAAATCAGGAAAGTTTTTTTGGTATTCTTTCATGAATAATGCGGTAGCTATCAGATGTCCTGTAAAAGTGAATCATGTCCTAATCTGTTGTATAATAGAATCACAAACTTGCAAGGCTTCTATTTTTCTATTTGTTAAAACCACTGATCTGTATTATTTTACTGGATAGGATATAGGCTATATTTAACATACTAAAAAACCGTTGCACCAAGGAGACCGGAAGTGCAACAATGCTGGCCGATTTGGGCAAATTATGGTGAGTTTACAGAACTGAAATTTGGGATAATTTGACATACCTAACCTATAATTTGATTAGTTTTTCTTCTTATTCTTCTTCTATTCCTTTTGCGGGCGATGTCTTTCGGGAAAATCCACCCATGATTTGATTTTTTATGAAAGAAAATATAAAAATGGAAACGTGAAGCATATTGTGTCTTCAGGAATGAACGTTTATTGTTTATTTCATACTTTTTTTACTTTGTTTTCCACAATAAAAATTAAATGACAAATGGGATGACAAATGGAAATAGAGATTACGTTAAATAACATCCGGTCCGCCATATTATTTGCCCAAATCGGCCAATTTTTCGGAACGTTTTTTAGGGGGCTATATCCTATTCAGTAAAATAATACAGATCAGTGGTTAAAACAGATAGATCGGAACGAGGATAACGTCGCCTTTTCTGAAGAACATGTTCATCTTTGGTTTATAAAAGCTCCGAGTCTATTATGTCAATAATTTTATCCATTTCATTACGAATTTTTTGATTTGCATTTTCAAATCTTTTTAGATCTTGTTTAGCCTTAATAGGGTCGGTATTAATCGTCTGCAGTTGCTTTAAAATTATTTCGCATGACTTTATAAAAAACTGTTAACCGAAATATAAAATCTTTGTCCTGTAATCTAAGTTTATAAGCATCGGCTTGCTTAATCGTAGAATTTAATTTAATATCTTTGTCATTTTCTAAAATATCCATAACGTGTGTCAGTTCATTTCGGTATTCATAAACTGTATTAACTCCCCGTGATTGGAAATTCCATCTTGTTAGTGATGAGCGTGGTAATCATCTATGAACTATATCATCCAATATTTTTGTTCTTTGAGGTGATGTAGAAAACAAAAGCACAAATTCCAGATAAATGCGCGAAAAAAATTCGAACAGACGCATTAATTAAACCTGCATTGCTTATTATAAGATTAATCTGATGTGCATAGACGAACATCAATTGCTAAAGAATATTTATCTTTAATTATTTTTTGTACCTCCGCTCATGACTGACGCTCCGTCGTAACTTATTTGGTGTATCATTAATTAATGGATTAATTTCATTTAAAATGCATTTTGTTATTGAAATGGCATTGTATCCGGGAGGATTTACACATTTCCAAAATCTTTCTACTGGCTTATTGGAGGCAAGGTATCGTAGAATAATGACCAATTGAAATTCGTTAGCAACATTGATAGTTTCGTCAGCAATTACAGCTACATAATTTTTTTATTTCTTTAGCCATTTCTTCATGGTAAACGCCAAGCAGGCAGTTCAATAGTTCCTTTTGTATGGTCTTAGAGGTCCCTTTAAGATTTATATTACCCTACAAAAGTTACGTTTCGCTAACGCAAGATGGAGTTACGATAGCACAAAAATTGTTGAAAACTAGCGCTAAACATTATAGTTTTCTGTAACTACAAATATTGCTAATTAGAGTTGGTGCGTGAAGCAAAAGAGGGCAACACTTGATATAGCTATTACAGAGACGGAACAATATACGTTGTTGCCAAGTATATACACAGAGGTATCTACCATAGAAAAACTAAAAAGAGAAGGTTTGAATAATAGGCGGGAATTGTTTCCTTGTTTGTAGTTTATCATATCGCGCTTCACGCGCTGCGAGCACTAAATAAAAGCCGTTTTTACACCCATATAATAATTAAAAAATGAATAAATTTTAAAGAAATCAATAATTTTACTAATGCAATCTTTTAAATATCACTTTAATACAATATAATGATCAAATACAGGGATAATTGTTATAAATTTATAAAGTTAAAGCTACATTTGAATATTATGAGGTGGTGTAAATCTGGCTTTGCTAATGAATTAGGTTATGTTACACTAAAACATGACAGTCGCGGAAAATGTAGGTGAGTAAAATTTTATTAATCTTATTTTTAATTTAGTTTTAGTTAGATTTAAGTAATTTATAGGTGTAAAAATATACTGAGGTCCTTAACGATGTCATTAACTTATAATAAATTTACATTATCATGTGCTGCTCCAAATTGCAGAAGCAAATATTATTTACATTCACTTAATAAGAAATTTTTTACTTTTCCGTCCATTATTACCCTTAGAGAGAAATGGTTTGATATTTTAAATATTCCCTACACATCTAAAAAAAAACTATTGTGCGAGGATCATTTTGACGAGAATGCCTTTACCAGCACTTTGCGTACTAAGCTCATTAAATTTGCCTTGCCTTTAGCGCCTTTAGAAGAGAATATTACTACTAATAATAATATTACATTAGATGAAAATTTTTCAGAGCTGCCTTCATCAAATTTGCTTTCAAAAATAAATGAAATTAGTAATGTTTTGATTAAACCTTCTGTTTCGAATATAACTTCAGCTAAAAGAAAGCTAGATTTTTTTAATGATAGAATTGAATGTGTTGAGGAATCTTTAATAAAGATTAAAAAAACCAAAAAAGGTTGACAGCTGTGTGCACGTAGTTTAGATTCAAAAAGGAAAAACTTGTATTTCGTGCAAAACTTTTTTATTAATGCAAAGCGCTTTCGGCTTATTTGCCATCATCAGTGCTCATTGTCCACAACGTATCCAACAAGTTCCTGGTCATCCTCACTCCCAAAATTATAAATTTCGGGATGTTTACAACTTGCTAAATCATAATTTTATTAATATTAATATTTTCAAATTTAAATTTATCTCATTTTGGTTCAAGTTGTTTAACCGTTCGAAAAACGGTTAAACAACTTGAACCAAAATAAGATAAATTTAAATTTGAAAATATTAATATTAATAAAATTATGATTTAGCAAGTTGTAAACATCCCGAAATTTATAATTTTGGGAGTGAGGATGACCAGGAACTTGTTGGATACGTTGTGGACAATGAGCACTGATGATGGCAAATAAGCCGAAAGCGCTTTGCATTAATAAAAAAGTTTTGCACGAAATACAAGTTTTTCCTTTTTGAATTTAATAAAGAAACCACGTGTAAGAACTGGTATTTTAAATCAAATTAATGCAACTAGAATTGGTAATTTAACTCCTAGAAAGAGAAAATTTTATTATATTAATCGAGAGCAGCGAAACAAAATTTCAAGATTAAAAAATAGTTTATTAAAATCTAAAAATAAAATTAAGACTGCTTTAAAATTATCAGAAACAAATTTATTTAAAAATTTTAGTGGTAACTTAGATCCAGCCGGGATGAAATTTTTAGAAAGTAGTGTCACTAACTCTAAGAAAGTTAAACGTACATGGACAACTCAAGATAAAGTATTTTCATTAGCTTTATATAAGAGAGGCCCTCGTGCTTATAATTTTTTAAGACGGTGTATTGCTTTACCTAGTAAAACAACCATTCACTCACTTTTAAAATCTGTTCCATTTGATACTGGAATTAATGTAGAAATTTTTGATCGTCTTAAGGAAAGGGTTGCCAAAATGAATCAAATTGACCGTAACTGTGTTTTATTATTTGATGAGATTAAACTCGCAGAACAGTTTACTTTAGATGTAGTAAATGATAAAGTAGTTGGTTATTTAGATCTAGGAAAAACCTTAGGTAGAACTCTAGAGTCTGCTGATCATGCCCTGGTATTTGTAATTAATGGCCTTAGAAAGGCTTGGAAGCAGCCAGTGGCTTATTACTTTACCAAAGCTGCAATAAAAACTCTAGATTTGAAAGTCATTATTGTAGAAATAATAACAGCATTGCAAAATATAGGTTTAAATGTTTTGGCTACTGTGTGTGATCTGGGGGGCACAAATCGAGCAGCTTTAAATCAGCTGAGAAGTGATAGGCAAATTACAAGACCTGGTCCTTATTTTTATGTTATTGGGAAAAGGGTAATAACATTATTCGACCCCCCACATCTTTTAAAATGCACAAGAAATGCTTTTTTTAAATATGAAATTCTTTTTGATTCAAATAAGCGGGCTAAGTCTCAATATGTTAAACAAGCTTTCAAAATTGACCAGACCAAACAATTTCAGGCTTTGTATAGTATTAGGGAATCTTATTTTGACATTAGTAAAAATAGTAAATTAAAAATGAAAGTTTCAGTTGCGGCTAAAGTTATGAGTCACACAATGGCTGTTACAATTCAAAGCATGATAGATGCAAACGTACTACCAGCAGATGCCATTCATACTGCTGCATTTATTGAAGACATCGATCAACTATTTGACAGTCTTAATGGTAAAAAACTAACTTGTGATCGAGGTAAGGCTTTAAGGTGTTGTGCTTCTAAGAAATCAAGACATTTAAATTTTTGGAACAGTATGTTACCAAAAATAAAGTCTTGGCAGTTCTTAGAAGACAATAAAAATCCTAAAGAGTCAATGCCCTTTAAAACAGGTTGGTTAATTACCCTTAAGGGTCTTAAATTGTTAACCAACGAGTGCTGGAAGTTGGGTTTTACACATTTGAGAACCCGTTCTTTAAATCAAGATCCAGTAGAGAACATGTTTGGAGCAATTCGGCAGTGTGGTGCAGCAAACACAAATCCTAATTGCTATCAATTCACAACAGCTTTGAAAACATCTGTTTTAAATAGTTTAATTACACCTAAAAATTACAGTACCAATTGTGAAGCAGATGATAGTAGTTTGTTAGACAATTTGAATTCATTTTTAACTTTTAGTGATGAACCTCAACCACTACTGTCTGGCCAAGAAAATGAATTAGCTAGCCCTAAAATTAAACAATTCAATGTCAATTCACTTCATAATACTGACTTTGATATTCAGGCTATCACTTATGTAGCTGGATTTGTAGTCAAAAAAATGAAAGGAATTGATTGCGAAGTGTGTTCCGGCAATTTAAGAACAGACATTGTAGAACCTCATCATAGTTTTACACATTTAAAGGAATATGATGAAAAAAGACGTTTGATTTATGCACAAAAAGCAATTGTTCAATTTTTGGGTACTATTCATGATTGTATTTATCAAATTCTACCCAAATATGGACATATAGAACGCATTGTTCAAAAACTAATTTTATATTTACACGAACATGTTAATTTTTCATGGTTCACTTGCCGAGAGCATAAATCAGATGTTTTTTTGAGATTATTGAAAATCACTGTACCTTTTATTATAAGAAAATATTATAAGGATATTTCTAAGAATTTAAAAAAGTAATATCTCTGTTAATTTTTAATTTTAAGATACACACTGCGCCTTTATTTTTTTTTGTTTTAGTTATTCCTGAGTATGGAGATTTTTGGAATGGATATTGCAACTACAATGAACAGAAATAGATGGGTAAAGGGATAGTAAAGTGGTTTAGTGCCAGAGTTGCCTAACCAACAAAATTTCAAAACAGCTGGTCTTTGTTTATTGTTTTAAAATCATTTCTATACATACCAAAGTTACCTATTCCTTAAAATTATGTAGTTCATGACAAAATTAAATACTTATTTGACAAGTGACTATTTTTAAATTTTTCTCAAACTTTTGATCTCAACTTACTCAATTAATTATTTTTTAGCAACTCTGGCACTGGAACACCCAATAAAGCTTAAGAATATTAAAAATTTTTTCATGTAGTAAACTCAATTTATTTTTAATGTGTACTTTTTGTGATAATGTGTAATTTTGTGATATTAGGTAATTTTATAGATATAAAATAATAATATTAATAACAATAATAATCGTGATTAGTGTAAACATATATTTTTAAATTAACTTCAATCCCTTGAACAATTTTCAATTTAAAAATGCAATTAAAAAGTAGATGTTACAACACTGTTGCTAAATATATATAAGAAAAAACTACTGAAATGTTTATGTCTTGCTATTGTTTGTCTTTTTTTATGATTTTGTAATTTTTGCTAACCTTATCCCTATTATTTAAAGTAATTTTTAATTGTAAATTTTAGACTGAGTGAACCAGACTTATCTTATACTTTTTTATAATGCTTAACAGGACGAATAAACATTATTAATATTATTATTACAATAAGTAAATTTAACTTCTCGTTTTTCTGTGTGATATTAGGTATTATATAAAACTTTCAAAGTTATAGATATTAGTTCTAAGTTTTAAATTGTTTAAAAATATCTTTTTACTGTTCTGTGATACTAGGTATTAACAATATTTTTAACAGGGTTCGTACTGATTGAATTAAGATATAGTTTTTTAGAGTGTTATATTAAGTTTTGTTGTTGTTTGTTGTTTAAATAAAAAGGAGGCGTTGGACGGCTATGGGGATGGAGGAGGCTGAAAAAAAAATTTACCTGACTAAGCCAATCATTAAAATTTAGTTGACAGAGATTTAGACTGAATAATTTGAAATTTTTTAAATCAGACATCACAATATTTAAATTTCACATATAAAATACATTATACCTAGTTAGCAAATACTAAAAACAAAAATTAAATTGTTCAGGGAAAATTGATTTACTTAGTCAGGTAAATTAATACCTACATTTCAGTATTAGCCCTGTTTTTTAAATTAAAAACAGATAATATAGGTATTATGATTTGATGTTAAATTTTAAATTGTTTCAAATTTAAATGTAGATGTTACATTTTTATATCAAATTAATGGCAAATATAAACTATTTTATATTTATTCACTGAAAAATTACCTATCTGTTGTGTATTAATAAGTTATTATTATTAGAGATATTTAAAACAATTGTGGTATTTATAGGGATGTGTTGTTTTTAATTATTTGAAAATGTTCGTTGTGTTTTTTGAAATTGTATCCAGTTTATTGTTAATAAAATAATTTTTACAATGTTATCCTACATTTTTATTCTGCATTAATTTTGTGTGTTTATTGTGAATATGATGTTTAATATAATGTAATGATATAGTTACCTATTCTAAATAAAATAAACTTATTACAAATGTTTTTATTTTTCATTTAAAACAAGTGGCATTTTCCGTTTTTCAGCATTTACTTACAATAATTCATTTTACTTTTTGATTGTTTCAATTATTGTAAGTAAAAGCTGTAAAATAGGAAAATGTTACTTGAAATTACTTCAAATTTCATAAATTTTGAAGCCCGCCATTTTTTAAATCGCTTTACTTAGTAGTTTTCTACTTTACCGACTGTACTGAATTATAGTTCATCATAACGCGCTCAGCGCGCCACTGTCGAGGTCAAACAAACTTGTTACCAACTATTTACAGGGGAACTGGCTACCCTGGTATCTACTGTTCTAGTTGTCACGTAAATATTGTTAAGCGGCGGAGGGTTAAAATCGCGTAGTTTAGATTTTCTTTGGCATTTTATAGATACAATAGTTATTGTGTTAGTTCTCGAAATAGTAGTTTTTTATTTTTAGATTTAAATGGCTTAGGTTGTCTCAAAATCGTCCAAGGAAAACGAGTTATTCTCAAAAAGAAAATTGCTAGGTTGAAATATTCCTTTAAATCTGCATCTAAATCAGAACTAAAATCTCTCTTGTTTATTGTGGGTAATATTATTTTGACTATAAGCTGAATTTAATTGAGTCAGTATGTTTGATTTTCCAAGCGAAGAATAACTAAAAATATTATTAACATGGGCCTTACTATTTTCATGTGTTTTAATTTTCTCATAAACGTGTACCAAATCAGTTACACTATGCATCGTCCACGAAGAATCGCCCCCAAACAAAACACACAAAACAAAAAAAAATGCGTTTTTTTTTCATCACATCCACAAATCCAGTTATTCCGGTTAAACTTTCTTATCCGGCCTTTGAAGTTTGACGAACTTGAGGTGGAAGCCTCCTGCGTTTTTGTTATTTCCAAATCAGGAAGAGGTCTCCCAAGTTCTTTTATTTGGATTTTTTACTAGAGCGAGTGCGTAGAAAAAGGTTTCAGTAACAGATTGCTTATTTTATTCATTTTGCTTTAGTCTCTCGGACGATTTTTAATGTATTATACTTTAAAACTCAACTATTCTAACTATCTAACAAACAAAAATTTAGCACGCATAAAATGTCAAAAGCAATACGCCGAACTCGCCGAACACGCGATTGAAACAATAATATCCTAACTATTCATTCCGAATCGCTTGAAACGTGGCCCCGTTTGAATGTATAAGAAACGTCAGAAACATGGACTTGCTTTCACTTTCTCGAACTGTCCAGAATTTTCTTGACGTGGAATGACATTTCTGGAATATTCCCCCTTCTCTTTTACTCGTACCTTTGTTGAGTAACAATATTTTACGAATTATTAAAGAAATGTAACACAATGTACAAGCTTGTTTTGCAAATATACCAAGACATATAGTTTTTCATTGCATAAAATAACAAATATTTTCTTTACAGACAAATTCATATAAGTCGAACACTTTTTAGCAGAATTCGATTATTTATTAGAATACTACTTTTCTGAAGAGTTTATAATAATCTCAATGCTACAAACTACTGTCAATATTTAGCAATAACTATTTCACAAATATTTGTTTTACAGATAAAATTTTACACCCAAACTTTGTATGTTTATGACAAAATATGTAATAAGGTGGTATTTGCAATAAGGGCGCGATTTATAATCTACAATAACATAATGATGATAATAATATAAATTCGCCAAAGAATACATGTAAATTCTAACTGATCTGGTTAGGAATAATAAATTACATTATTATACATATGTATTATACTTTTTTATTCTACTTACCGATGATTTTGTAAAGGAATTTGAATTCCATCTTCTGCTACTGCTTGCATAAAAGAGGCGATATTTTTTATAATATTCCGACCTTGACTGTAGACAATTTTTCTTTTTAAACCAACAAGTTTATAAGGAAGCATGATTTTAGATTAAATAAAATACTCAACATTCATTTATAAAAATAGTCAAAAATCAAAAATATTTAACAAACGATTCCAAAAACACTTCAAATGTCAAACGCTAACGTCGCCATCGCTAACAAATAAAAATGGCAATTAGCATAAAAATGTTCTTTTTACGACAGTGGCGTGACCCTGTCGTTACTAAGCGACGTAGGTAAACGGGACTGTCATTGTTGCAACTTCAGCTGGTTTATTATTTCGTGTAATGGAGTCTATTAATGTTTTGCTTTTAAGTAAATGTATGGATATAATATTACATTACGTTAATGTGAGCAGAAGGCGTGAACATAAGCTTTTTTCAGTTGAGAGAGTTTAGTCGAGGATGTTTAAACTCGGTACGCGACAACTCGGCGATGCAAGGCCGGCGACGGTCAACTCGGCGATGCCAAGTCGGCGATGGCCAACTCGACGATGGTAAACTCGGCGACGATCAACTCGGCGAAAAGGAATACAATAATATAATATGCAATTATTTATTATAATATAATTATTTATTATAATACAATATAATATACAATCTATAAAAAAAATTGATTAGAGAACTTGATTAATAAAATAAAAATATATAAGAGATTTTAAAAGTGGCAATAAAATCAATTAAAGGTTTTAACTACAATTAGGGTTTCTAATACATATTATTAGAAAGCAAATTAAAATATTAAGGGAAAATTTAGAGCTTAAGACTTTTCAATGCAAAATAAAAATAAGATATAATATATTAAAATATTAGGTTATGAAATAAAAAAATTTAAGTAACATATTATATGCTGAAACGGAATTAAAAAATAAAAACTGAAATAAAAAAAGGTTGATTATAGAATTATGTTATTTATTATAATACACATTACAATTATTTATAATACATATATTTATTATAATACAATATAATATAAAAAAACTAATTCATGTTGTAATTATGTGATATCCCTCTGAGATACTCGATCAAATTTTGCCTGTTATAAGTGGCCACTTTATTTAAAATCCTCTCGTCGGCTTCCTCATAACGTTTCCTTTTTGATGCGCCATTGCGCCCGGCAATTGCTCGTTCATAGTCTGCATCGTACGAAGACTGTACCTTTTTTAAATTATCTATGAATGTCCATAACGAAGGATGAGCAATGCCAGAACCAAAAGCCAGTTGCAACTTGCGATGACATGCTTCTGCAAAATTATTTGTCCTATCTCGTCCATTCAATGTTCGAAAATAAACGGACCAAACTGCTGATGGAAAAGTTGCTGGCACTCTGGTTCCATTATTCCTAAGTCGACCGATATAATTGCTGGTAAACCATTCTAAAATTGGTTCTAATATTTCTGGCAACTCATTTTCCAATTCGGCAATGGCCTCAATCACATCCTCTTCTGGGACAAATGCCAATGATGTTACCATTTTTGCTTGTAGTGCAAATTCGGGATCAGTATTGTACATTCCTAGGAGATTGCAAGAAGATAAATGCTTTCGAAGATTTTTGACCAAGTGGAATAAGCATCCTCTAATTTCGGCTTCTGGGAAAACTTGTCTTACGGCCTGGTGAATTGCCAACTCAAAGTCGACACTGATGATTTCCGGATTTAATTGCGGCCAAAGAACTTTTATCATGTTAAACACATTGAGTTATGTTTCTGCACTTTTATTGGGCAGCAAGCAATATAGTACAGGAAAAACTGGACCCTTCTCTTCATGCGTATCTTTTCTTGCCAGAACAACAAATATTTGAGCACAATAAGAATGTGCCGTCAACAAATAATTCTTTCATGCTTGCACTCCATGTTGCATGGTATTCTCTACCAAATATTAGAATTCGATGTGGATCCACTTGATCTCTTCCGGAATCTGCCAGCAAAAAATTCTCAAATTGAGTAGGGCTGTAATAATATTGCGGGTACACTTCTGGGATGATAATTTCACTAAGAGTTTCTGGATTGGCGGGTGCTTTGCACATGGTTACTCTTACTCTTTAAATGTTTCTCCGCATAACACTGGAACTTGGAAGCATTCCTTTAACCGCAGCTGGTACATTCTCCAAAACTCCTCCTCTGATTTGGGCAGGATTCTCCATCGTTATCGCGGCCAGGTGCTTCACAGTGGTATTCATTTTTTGCAGAACAACATTTGCTGCATTTCCTACCGTACTACATGTGTGTTCATTTTGTATACATTTGAAAGAACCATCCATAATATTGGTCCATATTTTTCCTTTGCATCTTTCATGCTTGTTTTCGCAGCGCCAGAATTGAATGTTGTTGTCCTTGTTCATTTTATCCTTCGTGTATAGGTAGCCATCCCAGTAGTACTTTTCGTGACCCCTTTGGCTAAGAACTTTATTTTCCATCTTGAGTCTCAGTAAATAAAAAACTCACACAGACAAACTAAATTACACACAATGTCTTTACTTCTGAGATGAATTCGGAATATTAAGGAAAGTGAATATCACCAGTCTTTTATAGGATGTAGGTACAAGTAAAGTAGTATATCTTTGTAGGTGCTGCGGTGCAAGATGGTGGCCATTTGTTTCCGGCCACCTGTTTCCGGCCACCTGGCATCCGGCCATCTGGCGGCCATATGGTGAACACCTGGCATCCGGCACATTTGGCGACCACCTGCATATGGCCACCTGGCAGCCATCTGGCGGCCACCTGGCATCCGGCCATCTGGCGGCCATATGGTGAACATTTCGCATCCGGCACATTTGGCGACCACCTGCATCCGGCCATCTGGCGGCCATATGGTGAACACCTGGCATCCGGCACATTTGGCGACCACCTGCATATGGCCACCTGGCAGCCATCTGGCGGCCACCTGGCATCCGGCCATCTGGCGGCCATATGGTGAACATTTCGCATCCGGCACATTTGGCGACCACCTGCATATGGCCATCTGGCAGCCATCTGGCGGCCACCTGTTTCCGGCCACCTGTTTCCGGCCACCTGCATCCGGCCATATGGTGAACACATGTTGTAATTTGATGGGAAAGATAAAGACATCCGGTTCTCACGCGAACAACTGCACTCGGCCATCTGGTGAACACATAACTTCACATCTGGCGGCCATTTGTTCCCGACCTGTCTGGACAAGTGGGGGCAACTACATATAAGTATCAACAGCTCAATAAACGATGCTTAGTAATACTAAAACATTAAATAGCTCATCATAAAGTCATAAATAATAGGCAATATGAGCTATCGGTGCGTCACTCCAGAAATGGTAATTCAGAAGACAGAGAATGAATTAAAAATTATTTATAAAACATCTTCCCTTCAAGAACTTTCGGCAAACGCGCTATATTGGAGTGTAAAGGACAGAAATCCAGAAATGATTGGAAAAAGTGATAAAAAAATTGTGATACCCCATTTTATAAAGAACCATTTAAATGTGTATGCTATAATGCAATTAAAAAGACAAATTAACAAAAATGAATAAATTAAGTTCTAAATTATTGTGATTACCCGCCACTGTGCTACTAGTAAAATTAAGACAGACATTTTGTAATACCCCATTTTATAAAGGCGTATGCGTATGCTGTAATGCAATTAAAAAGACAAATTAATAAAAATGAATAAATTAAGTTCTAAATTATTGTGATTACCCGCCACTGTGCTACTAGTAAAATTAAGACAGAAATTTTGTAATACCCCATTTTATACAGGCATATGCGTATGCTATGGTGCAATTAAAAAGACAAATTATTAAAAATTAATAAGTTAAGTTCTAAATTATTGTGATTACCCGCCACTGTGCTACAAGTGAAATTAAGACAGAAATTCATGGTAAAAAATTTATGAATGCTTTATTTGGTTCTACAATAAAAATAGAGAATTTTATGTGACTGTGACAAAGACAAAAAATCTGCGTTGTTTTTATAAACGTGTAACCACAGGACTGCATTCACACGATAGAAAATGAACATGTGTTTATATAATGAAACATCAATTTATTTTTGTCTGGCTTAGCAGCTGTTATGCCATTAAAGACAGAGGAAGCAAAATACATTTTTCTATTTTTTAAGAACTTGAAATAAAACTTAGACATTCAAGATTTATATAGGTTCATGAGAAAATTTTCGTGAGAACATGTTTTAGCGCGATAATTAGAGGGTGTTAATTAATTTAAAAAAAAAAAGAATGCACTTTTAGCATTGGTCATTGGACTTTTTATTTGAATGATACTTGTACAGAGTTTAAGGCGTGGATTAATTTTTTAAAAATGTATATGCATTACTATTGGCATAAAGAGAAAGATTTTTTATTTTAGTAGTTTATTAGAATTTATCAAAATGAACAGAAAAGTAAAAATTTTGAGCAATCTTCGAATTGTAAACGAGGATGGTTTTTTTAAAGTAGTACCAGAAACAATATCCGAAGATTTAAATAATTCAATTATATTTTTGGAGGGTGCTATGCCACTACCAATTGGAGCTAGAAGGTCTACGCAAATAACTTCAACTCCACTCTTGGATGACCAGTTCGATGACATATCTACAGATACAATCTTCGGCAACTTATCGATGATAGAAGCAACTAGACGTAAATACATAATTTTTAAATTATTTGCTTTTAATTAATACCTTAAAGTCCTATTTTTCAGGTGTTTAAATATCGAACCAAGTAATAATTTACAACAACTTTTACAAAATAATAAAGTATTGTTTTGTAAAAAAAAGTCTAGCCATGCTTAAAGTTAATGTTAGAAAATTAACTTACAATTTAATGTTAATCCATAATCGGCACCTTTAACAGGTAAAAAGAACAAATTACACTACGCACTAAATAATATGTTCAAATAACACAATACTCCGATTTTACACCTAAAACAGATACACTAGACAATAAAATGTTCAAATATCACAGTGTTTTCGAATTCATTAATGAATAAAAACCGTTGTATAAACTAATATTTGATGACAACATTTATACCAAAATAGATAATTAAAAAGGCATCTGGAAATAAAAAATATTTCAAAACACTCAAAAGTACATTGCAGTGACATCTCTGATATAATTTCAGAACGAAATTTTCTTCGATATTCGCCAACAAAGCGAACTGTGTTAAGCACAGGAACACTGACATAGATATTATATGGATAGTCTCTTTCGACAATATAATGACGACACATATCGTCGGTGAGAATGCAATATGTCATACCTTCTATAGTCTAACATTACAGACAGGAGATATTGTCAGGTCAACACATTTTGCCATTCAAAGTAACTTGAACATGGAAACATATTACATCACATCGACATCGACCACAATTCCAACATACCCCTATCAATCTTCAAACTACCCCTTAGCTAAAAAATTCAACTTACCAGAGCGTTCAGTAGCTCATTGAAAAGGTCTCTAAGCATAGATTAGGAATAAATTATAGAAAAAATTCTTACTCACCCTATTCAACCCCTAAACACCCCCATACGTAGTTTTTAATGATAAAAATACATGTGATACATGATTGAAGAGGTCCTTACATCAATATTACGGAAAAATTATTGAAAAAATTCCTTCTCACCCTATTCAACCCCTAAACATCCCCCATACGTAGTTTTTAATGATAAAAATACGTGTGATACATCATTGAAAAGGTCTCTAAGCATAGATTAGGAATAAATTATAGAAAAAATTCTTACTCACCCTATTCAACCCCTAAACACCCCCCATACGTAGTTTTTAATGATAAAAATACATGTGATACATGATTGAAGAGGTCCTTACATCAATATTACGGAAAAATTATTGAAAAAATTCCTTCTCACCCTATTCAACCCCTAAACATCCCCCATACGTAGTTTTTAATGATAAAAATACGTGTGATACATCATTGAAAATGTTTCTAAGCATAGATTAGGAATAAATGATAGAACATATTTTTACTCACCCTATTCAACCCCTAAACATCCCCCATACGTAGTTTTTAATGATATAAATACATGTGATACATCGTTGAAAAGGTTTCTAAGGATAGATTATGAATAAAATATACAAAAATTCTTACTCACCCTATTCAACCCCTAAACATCCCCAAGAAAAACCAATCTATCATAGCGTTAACGGGGAGGTTATGCAATTAATGGTTGCACTAAAACAAATTTATTTTCTTAATAATATATTCTTAATTTTTACATGTTGTACAATATTTGATCAGACAGAGTGTATATAAATTTTCACCGCAGACGAAACAGTTATGACATGTCCCAGGAAGATCGGAGCCCGCAATACTAAAATGTTCTGTTATATGTATGTGCTGCAGGTTTTCCTGGAATGGCGACACTATTCGATAATAGCAGACATAGCACAATTTCACATTTTCGCAAAGCACATAATTTTGAATAACACAAAGCGTCTCTGATGAGGATAGTCTTAAAAATTCGTGACTTTGCAACCCACTGCTCTCCTCGACTTTATGGTCTACAACGGAACAGTCTAGTGAAATACCGCTATCGTTGCTGTCTTCATCAAATAGCACCTCATCGCCTTGGTCGTCCATGTTAACAACTTCAAAATAGGTATATATTTTATATATATTCTACTGGATGGTAGGCACCCTGCCACTTATGTGGTATTTGGTATATGGCTTCCACTTGGTCTGATTTGGCACAATCACAACAAATTCCTATAGGCTGTGGTTCCTTCCTTAGGCTAAACAGAGGTGGGCACTTTCTATATTTGTATATAATTTTACACACTTTATATGGATCGACTAAGTCTTCATAAGTAATGAAAACCGGTCTTATTTGCATGCATTTTGGACAAAATGCTAAAATGTTCTTTTCTTTATCTGTTTTGTGACCATCCGGGATTTCACTAAACGACAAACCAAACACAATTTTCGATCGAGTTTATACTTATTCGGAGGATAGAGTATATCCAAAAGATCACCGAAGTCTTCGCTCGACATTACTAAACTAAAAATTATCAACGATTTTCATTTATATCCCCTCTTATATATGTGGTGTCTAGACATCCACTCTACCATCTGGCGGTCACCTGTTTCCAGCCATCTGCGTCCTGCACATCTGGTCTACCATGAGTTCAAGACCACCGGCACATAACGTCAGGACAAGTCAGGACAAGTCTGAATAAGTGGGGGCAACTACATATAGCATCAACAGCTCATTTTAATAAACACTATGAGTTTGGTGGTGCTTAGTAGAAGACTCCAAACGTTTACACAGGGCATTATAAAGGTGAAACATCAAATAACTCTTTACGAAAATAGAAGAAAAATTAAAAAGTTGAAGCAGAGTATTATAAAATTACAAAGTGAATACCAAAGTAAATTTATGTTTAAAAACTTTTCGAGACTATCTTTAACTGATGCGCCTGCGCAGTGGTAAAGTTTATGAACCCAAAGAAGAGAGACTATTTTTTATTTCTCGCAAGGAAGAAAAGAAGTGGATAGACCTGGTGTTTAAAAATATTAACCGTTTCAAAGATGGAGTGTTGCGCGAAGGGTGCCCTAATCGCCCAACATTCGAAAAAACCGCTGCATATGTTCACACAAGAAGAACTATTGAATTTTAGTGTTGAATATTTAAGAAAATATGCTACTCCTTGGGAATTGTTGATGTCTTGGCATAAATTACCAATTGAAGCCACGACAGATTTTGTGGTGGGGACCCGGCTCCCCTGTTTTGTACACTACAATAGACCAGAGATCGAAACTCACATAGATGGACCAGCGCCTGCCCAATCAAATTGTTATTCATGTATGTCAGTAGTAAGATAAAAATAAAGAATTATTTTATAAGTTGATTTTTATTTCTAAAATAAAACAAATGTTAAAAAATATATATTTATTGCATAATAAAATTCTCATATAAGTAAAATACATTAGATAATGAACATATGCTGTTCTCACTTAAATGATGTGGACATTTCGGGGGTAATTTTGGTAGACCCGGGTGTTCATCCATTTCGAATACTGGTGCTAAACTATATTTTCTAATGTACTGCGCCTTCTCCCTTCCTTTTACATAAACTGCTTCTGCATTCTTTGTTACATTCTGGATAATATTATGGAATTCATGTAGCGGTGTAAAACCATGATTCCAATTCAACCCATGGTGATTGGCCATTAACCATATAGCTTGCCTATGAAATTCTTCATTTAGCAAACGCATACGGAAAGGTGCTTTAAAAAAAGTGTGTGTAATTTTTTTCCCATCAAAAGTAGCCAACTCCTTGCAAATAAATTTGTTTTTTTCAATGATGAAACCCTGAACATCTACTATTAAATGCATCTTGAAGACTAACTAGTGATGTTATCTAGCGAGAACTTATATTACTGTTTTAAACATGCGCTTTAAATCTGTTTAACAATTTTTGTTAGTGGATTGTAAGAAAATTCTTTCTCATGTAAAATCAGGCAGTAGGCAGATACTTCATTACCTACATTATTATCGGTTTCAAATTCAATTCTGAGAACAATTGACCCACTCTGCAAAATTTCTTTTTGGTGTGAGCAATCAATGTGGACTATAGGAGCATTATTTTTAAATTCTTCTGGTGTAAATATTGGTTGATTTGTTTGAATATGATAATAACTTTCTTGGAAATTGGCGAACATTTCATATAAAGTTGCAAAGCGATCAGTATTAAAATCAAGATGTAAATCCTGATATGGGTACCGCTCAGAATTCAAAAAAGCACGTATATTTGTTAAATTGAGATGATCAAATTTACTCATATCTTTTAAAAGTTTGCCTTTTCGGGCATTTTGGAATGCTACCACGATATGTCTTGGGCTTTCTATCTTTGTAGTGGTTTTAACAGGCCAGGTATGGCGTGTTGCATTAGACAAAGCTGGATATTCAATTAATTCCCAACTTCTAAACATTAGAGGTAGATCAACATTACTTCTAATTATTTTATTTAATCGAATTTGTTCTTTGATACTAGGTGTTATATGTGGAACATTCCAACACACTTTGATGATGTCTATTTTTGGTTTTTCCGTATCATCTGTAGCGATTACTCCATCAATGTCATCTTTTTCGCGAATTAAAACTAGCTCTTGCCTCATATTCATAACTATTTTCCTAAAATCCTCGAAAAACCCTGACCAGAGCCTTAAGGGGATAGAAACATTGAAATTACCATTTTTATCAATTAGAACTTTATCTTTAGGACACCAACCAGCATTTTGCATAAGTTTACTTTCGTTTTCATTGAGAGAAAGATAATTTTTCAAGGTAGAAACTAAACCTACATTTCTTACAGAGTCTATTGTGACACCATTTAATTCATACCTTAATTCTCTGAACAAATAGGCGATGCCATTATTAATAAAGTTAAATTTAGTGGGAACTTTTTTCTGATCAGTTAATATTCTACCCTCGATGTATAAGTAACTATTGCTGGGAAAAGTATATGCTTCTAAATCTTGAATTGGGATTCTTATTTCGTCGTTATAATTAAAATTGGAAAATGTGAAAGGTTGGTAAGAATGAAATTGATAATCCTCAATGGTATTATCACTAAATGGCAGACCTGTTACATTAAGAATTTCCATTATACTAAAACTTTAAATCCTAGTGATATTAAGAATTTTCTGTTTTCTGAAGTTAACAGTGCAATGGCTTTTTTTCTACTAATTGTTTCTTTACGACAGTTCCTTTTATATGGATGAAAGTGCCAAACCATTATCCACTTTTTCGTAAATGTAGACGAATAGTAATAGTTTCGTTGTTAAAATTGACTAAAGCGAGGTCTTGATCTAAAACTCTAACGGTAATGTTGCTTATCGTTTTAATGGTAATTGGATAATAAAGTATTGTCAAGGGTTGCTCGACTATTTTATACCCATTTGGTACTTGGGGGAAAAATTGGTGTATAATATGCACTGGATTACCGTTTAAAAACGAGCCAATGGCAATATTTGCGTCGATACAAATCGTGTTTACTTTTAAAATATTTATCGAGTAAACAGAAGAGTGTATAATATTTGGTTCAAGCTTAATTTTAGTAAATCCAAATAAACTTCCTATAGAGTGATCAACTTCAAAATTTATCCATTCTGTACTCTTTATAGTTACTTTCGATGTTCTTTCATCAGATGTAATTTGTGTTGTTGTAATAGCAATTTGAAACATTTCTCTTTCTATAATTTTTATTATATCCGATATTTCATATGCACCTACTGGAATCTCATATCGAAATTCGTTGTTTTTACCCCAGACCAAGACATTATTTTTCTCATCAATATTTGGTATATTGTTAAACGTATCAAAATTTGCTAATCCTATTTCGTACTCGCCATCATCCAAGTATATTGGTGGATTAAAATCATCGCTTAGAACAGATGATTTACCGCTTAAAGTAAATGTATACGACATAATGGTTGAAAACAAAATGAATCATATATTACTATTATATTGATTATATAAAAATTTAAGACAGTACTGTCCACACTGGTAGGAATTATATTTTTGTACTACATCATAATTATATCTAATTTTAACTGAACCTCTACTTTTAAAGTATTGTACTAACTCTTTTGGAGGTGGTAAATTTCCATAACTATCAAAATATGTAACTGTGTTATGCTCTTTAATGTATGCAACCCAGTGGGTTCCTTGTTTTTCTTTACTGTCAAGATTAATGATGCCAGACTCATTTAGTCTAATTTTAAGTGGTAGAGAATCACGCATGTAAATACCGCGAAAATGAGGAATTTTTAATAAACGCGCATATTTGTTGAGATCAATGTTAGTCATTATCTTATGAGGTAGAATCTTGCTCTGTCGACGGCCACAAATTCCCAATATCTGGTCCTACATGAACATTTTGGTTCAATGTAGTGTATTTTTACATGGTCATTAAACTTGATCATTGAAAAGCTCTGGATATCTATAAAGAAGTTCTAGCGCCATACCATATGTGGTTTTATTTATATTCTTTATTGGTTCCATTATCTTGAGACCAGTTTCAATGGGATTGTTGGAATCAATCCCCATCTTCAATATTTTAAGGGTACTATTAAATTTCTCTTTTCCTAAAACTTCCAATTGGGGGCCAACTCTATTTCAACGCTTTGGAAAATACTCCCCATCATTAACCACCAATTGGAAGTTTTAGGAAAAGAGAAATTTAATAGTACCCTTAAAATATTGAAGATGGGGATTGATTCCAACAATCCCATTGAAACTGGTCTCAAGATAATGGAACCAATAAAGAATATAAATAAAACCACATATGGTATGGCGCTAGAACTTCTTTATAGATATCCAGAGCTTTTCAATGATCAAGTTTAATGACCATGTAAAAATACACTACATTGAACCAAAATGTTCATGTAGGACCAGATATTGGGAATTTGTGGCCGTCGACAGAGCAAGATTCCAACCCCATAAGATAATGACTAACATTGATCTCAACAAATATGCGCGTTTATTAAAAATTCCTCATTTTCGCGGTATTTACATGCGTGATTCTCTACCACTTAAAATTAGACTAAATGAGTCTGGCATCATTAATCTTGACAGTAAAGAAAAACAAGGAACCCACTGGGTTGCATACATTAAAGAGCATAACACAGTTACATATTTTGATAGTTATGGAAATTTACCACCTCCAAAAGAGTTAGTACAATACTTTAAAAGTAGAGGTTCAGTTAAAATTAGATATAATTATGATGTAGTACAAAAATATAATTCCTACCAGTGTGGACAGTACTGTCTTAAATTTTTATATAATCAATATAATAGTAATATATGATTCATTTTGTTTTCAACCATTATGTCGTATACATTTACTTTAAGCGGTAAATCATCTGTTCTAAGCGATGATTTTAATCCACCAATATACTTGGATGATGGCGAGTACGAAATAGGATTAGCAAATTTTGATACGTTTAACAATATACCAAATATTGATGAGAAAAATAATGTCTTGGTCTGGGGTAAAAACAACGAATTTCGATATGAGATTCCAGTAGGTGCATATGAAATATCGGATATAATAAAAATTATAGAAAGAGAAATGTTTCAAATTGCTATTACAACAACACAAATTACATCTGATGAAAGAACATCGAAAGTAACTATAAAGAGTACAGAATGGATAAATTTTGAAGTTGATCACTCTATAGGAAGTTTATTTGGATTTACTAAAATTAAGCTTGAACCAAATATTATACACTCTTCTGTTTACTCGATAAATATTTTAAAAGTAAACACGATTTGTATCGACGCAAATATTGCCATTGGCTCGTTTTTAAACGGTAATCCAGTGCATATTATACACCAATTTTTCCCCCAAGTACCAAATGGGTATAAAATAGTCGAGCAACCCTTGACAATACTTTATTATCCAATTACCATTAAAACGATAAGCAACATTACCGTTAGAGTTTTAGATCAAGACCTCGCTTTAGTCAATTTTAACAACGAAACTATTACTATTCGTCTACATTTACGAAAAAGTGGATAATGGTTTGGCACTTTCATCCATATAAAAGGAACTGTCGTAAAGAAACAATTAGTAGAAAAAAAGCCATTGCACTGTTAACTTCAGAAAACAGAAAATTCTTAATATCACTAGGATTTAAAGTTTTAGTATAATGGAAATTCTTAATGTAACAGGTCTGCCATTTAGTGATAATACCATTGAGGATTATCAATTTCATTCTTACCAACCTTTCACATTTTCCAATTTTAATTATAACGACGAAATAAGAATCCCAATTCAAGATTTAGAAGCATATACTTTTCCCAGCAATAGTTACTTATACATCGAGGGTAGAATATTAACTGATCAGAAAAAAGTTCCCACTAAATTTAACTTTATTAATAATGGCATCGCCTATTTGTTCAGAGAATTAAGGTATGAATTAAATGGTGTCACAATAGACTCTGTAAGAAATGTAGGTTTAGTTTCTACCTTGAAAAATTATCTTTCTCTCAATGAAAACGAAAGTAAACTTATGCAAAATGCTGGTTGGTGTCCTAAAGATAAAGTTCTAATTGATAAAAATGGTAATTTCAATGTTTCTATCCCCTTAAGGCTCTGGTCAGGGTTTTTCGAGGATTTTAGGAAAATAGTTATGAATATGAGGCAAGAGCTAGTTTTAATTCGCGAAAAAGATGACATTGATGGAGTAATCGCTACAGATGATACGGAAAAACCAAAAATAGACATCATCAAAGTGTGTTGGAATGTTCCACATATAACACCTAGTATCAAAGAACAAATTCGATTAAATAAAATAATTAGAAGTAATGTTGATCTACCTCTAATGTTTAGAAGTTGGGAATTAATTGAATATCCAGCTTTGTCTAATGCAACACGCCATACCTGGCCTGTTAAAACCACTACAAAGATAGAAAGCCCAAGACATATCGTGGTAGCATTCCAAAATGCCCGAAAAGGCAAACTTTTAAAAGATATGAGTAAATTTGATCATCTCAATTTAACAAATATACGTGCTTTTTTGAATTCTGAGCGGTACCCATATCAGGATTTACATCTTGATTTTAATACTGATCGCTTTGCAACTTTATATGAAATGTTCGCCAATTTCCAAGAAAGTTATTATCATATTCAAACAAATCAACCAATATTTACACCAGAAGAATTTAAAAATAATGCTCCTATAGTCCACATTGATTGCTCACACCAAAAAGAAATTTTGCAGAGTGGGTCAATTGTTCTCAGAATTGAATTTGAAACCGATAATAATGTAGGTAATGAAGTATCTGCCTACTGCCTGATTTTACATGAGAAAGAATTTTCTTACAATCCACTAACAAAAATTGTTAAACAGATTTAAAGCGCATGTTTAAAACAGTAATATAAGTTCTCGCTAGATAACATCACTAGTTAGTCTTCAAGATGCATTTAATAGTAGATGTTCAGGGTTTCATCATTGAAAAAAACAAATTTATTTGCAAGGAGTTGGCTACTTTTGATGGGAAAAAAATTACACACACTTTTTTTAAAGCACCTTTCCGTATGCGTTTGCTAAATGAAGAATTTCATAGGCAAGCTATATGGTTAATGGCCAATCACCATGGGTTGAATTGGAATCATGGTTTTACACCGCTACATGAATTCCATAATATTATCCAGAATGTAACAAAGAATGCAGAAGCAGTTTATGTAAAAGGAAGGGAGAAGGCGCAGTACATTAGAAAATATAGTTTAGCACCAGTATTCGAAATGGATGAACACCCGGGTCTACCAAAATTACCCCCGAAATGTCCACATCATTTAAGTGAGAACAGCATATGTTCATTATCTAATGTATTTTACTTATATGAGAATTTTATTATGCAATAAATATATATTTTTTAACATTTGTTTTATTTTAGAAATAAAAATCAACTTATAAAATAATTCTTTATTTTTATCTTACTACTGACATACATGAATAACAATTTGATTGGGCAGGCGCTGGTCCATCTATGTGAGTTTCGATCTCTGGTCTATTGTAGTGTACAAAACAGGGGAGCCGGGTCCCCACCACAAAATCTGTCGTGGCTTCAATTGGTAATTTATGCCAAGACATCAACAATTCCCAAGGAGTAGCATATTTTCTTAAATATTCAACACTAAAATTCAATAGTTCTTCTTGTGTGAACATATGCAGCGGTTTTTTCGAATGTTGGGCGATTAGGGCACCCTTCGCGCAACACTCCATCTTTGAAACGGTTAATATTTTTAAACACCAGGTCTATCCACTTCTTTTCTTCCTTGCGAGAAATAAAAAATAGTCTCTCTTCTTTGGGTTCATAAACTTTACCACTGCGCAGGCGCATCAGTTAAAGATAGTCTCGAAAAGTTTTTAAACATAAATTTACTTTGGTATTCACTTTGTAATTTTATAATACTCTGCTTCAACTTTTTAATTTTTCTTCTATTTTCGTAAAGAGTTATTTGATGTTTCACCTTTATAATGCCCTGTGTAAACGTTTGGAGTCTTCTACTAAGCACCACCAAACTCATAGTGTTTATTAAAATGAGCTGTTGATGCTATATGTAGTTGCCCCCACTTATTCAGACTTGTCCTGACTTGTCCTGACGTTATGTGCCGGTGGTCTTGAACTCATGGTAGACCAGATGTGCAGGACGCAGATGGCTGGAAACAGGTGACCGCCAGATGGTAGAGTGGATGTCTAGACACCACATATATAAGAGGGGATATAAATGAAAATCGTTGATAATTTTTAGTTTAGTAATGTCGAGCGAAGACTTCGGTGATCTTTTGGATATACTCTATCCTCCGAATAAGTATAAACTCGATCGAAAATTGTGTTTGGTTTGTCGTTTAGTGAAATCCCGGATGGTCACAAAACAGATAAAGAAAAGAACATTTTAGCATTTTGTCCAAAATGCATGCAAATAAGACCGGTTTTCATTACTTATGAAGACTTAGTCGATCCATATAAAGTGTGTAAAATTATATACAAATATAGAAAGTGCCCACCTCTGTTTAGCCTAAGGAAGGAACCACAGCCTATAGGAATTTGTTGTGATTGTGCCAAATCAGACCAAGTGGAAGCCATATACCAAATACCACATAAGTGGCAGGGTGCCTACCATCCAGTAGAATATATATAAAATATATACCTATTTTGAAGTTGTTAACATGGACGACCAAGGCAATGAGGTGCTATTTGATGAAGACAGCAACGATAGCGGTATTTCACTAGACTGTTCCGTTGTAGACCATAAAGTCGAGGAGAGCAGTGGGTTGCAAAGTCACGAATTTTTAAGACTATCCTCATCAGAGACGCTTTGTGTTACTCAAAATTATGTGCTTTGCGAAAATGTGAAATTGTGCTATGTCTGCTATTATCGAATAGTGTCGCCATTCCAGGAAAACCTGCAGCACATACATATAACAGAACATTTTAGTATTGCGGGCTCCGATCTTCCTGGGACATGTCATAACTGTTTCGTCTGCGGTGAAAATTTATATACACTCTGTCTGATCAAATATTGTACAACATGTAAAAATTAAGAATATATTATTAAGAAAATAAATTTGTTTTAGTGCAACCATTAATTGCATAACCTCCCCGTTAACGCTATGATAGATTGGTTTTTCTTGGGGATGTTTAGGGGTTGAATAGGGTGAGTAAGAATTTTTGTATATTTTATTCATAATCTATCCTTAGAAACCTTTTCAACGATGTATCACATGTATTTATATCATTAAAAACTACGTATGGGGGATGTTTAGGGGTTGAATAGGGTGAGTAAAAATATGTTCTATCATTTATTCCTAATCTATGCTTAGAAACATTTTCAATGATGTATCACACGTATTTTTATCATTAAAAACTACGTATGGGGGATGTTTAGGGGTTGAATAGGGTGAGAAGGAATTTTTTCAATAATTTTTCCGTAATATTGATGTAAGGACCTCTTCAATCATGTATCACATGTATTTTTATCATTAAAAACTACGTATGGGGGGTGTTTAGGGGTTGAATAGGGTGAGTAAGAATTTTTTCTATAATTTATTCCTAATCTATGCTTAGAGACCTTTTCAATGATGTATCACACGTATTTTTATCATTAAAAACTACGTATGGGGGATGTTTAGGGGTTGAATAGGGTGAGAAGGAATTTTTTCAATAATTTTTCCGTAATATTGATGTAAGGACCTCTTCAATCATGTATCACATGTATTTTTATCATTAAAAACTACGTATGGGGGTGTTTAGGGGTTGAATAGGGTGAGTAAGAATTTTTTCTATAATTTATTCCTAATCTATGCTTAGAGACCTTTTCAATGAGCTACTGAACGCTCTGGTAAGTTGAATTTTTTAGCTAAGGGGTAGTTTGAAGATTGATAGGGGTATGTTGGAATTGTGGTCGATGTCGATGTGATGTAATATGTTTCCATGTTCAAGTTACTTTGAATGGCAAAATGTGTTGACCTGACAATATCTCCTGTCTGTAATGTTAGACTATAGAAGGTATGACATATTGCATTCTCACCGACGATATGTGTCGTCATTATATTGTCGAAAGAGACTATCCATATAATATCTATGTCAGTGTTCCTGTGCTTAACACAGTTCGCTTTGTTGGCGAATATCGAAGAAAATTTCGTTCTGAAATTATATCAGAGATGTCACTGCAATGTACTTTTGAGTGTTTTGAAATATTTTTTATTTCCAGATGCCTTTTTAATTATCTATTTTGGTATAAATGTTGTCATCAAATATTAGTTTATACAACGGTTTTTATTCATTAATGAATTCGAAAACACTGTGATATTTGAACATTTTATTGTCTAGTGTATCTGTTTTAGGTGTAAAATCGGAGTATTGTGTTATTTGAACATATTATTTAGTGCGTAGTGTAATTTGTTCTTTTTACCTGTTAAAGGTGCCGATTATGGATTAACATTAAATTGTAAGTTAATTTTCTAACATTAACTTTAAGCATGGCTAGACTTTTTTTTACAAAACAATACTTTATTATTTTGTAAAAGTTGTTGTAAAGTATTACTTGGTTCGATATTTAAACACCTGAAAAATAGGACTTTAAGGTATTAATTAAAAGCAAATAATTTAAAAATTATGTATTTACGTCTAGTTGCTTCTATCATCGATAAGTTGCCGAAGATTGTATCTGTAGATATGTCATCGAACTGGTCATCCAAGAGTGGAGTTGAAGTTATTTGCGTAGACCTTCTAGCTCCAATTGGTAGTGGCATAGCACCCTCCAAAAATATAATTGAATTATTTAAATCTTCGGATATTGTTTCTGGTACTACTTTAAAAAAACCATCCTCGTTTACAATTCGAAGATTGCTCAAAATTTTTACTTTTCTGTTCATTTTGATAAATTCTAATAAACTACTAAAATAAAAAATCTTTCTCTTTATGCCAATAGTAATGCATATACATTTTTAAAAAATTAATCCACGCCTTAAACTCTGTACAAGTATCATTCAAATAAAAAGTCCAATGACCAATGCTAAAAGTGCATTCTTTTTTTTTTAAATTAATTAACACCCTCTAATTATCGCGCTAAAACATGTTCTCACGAAAATTTTCTCATGAACCTATATAAATCTTGAATGTCTAAGTTTTATTTCAAGTTCTTAAAAAATAGAAAAATGTATTTTGCTTCCTCTGTCTTTAATGGCATAACAGCTGCTAAGCCAGACAAAAATAAATTGATGTTTCATTATATAAACACATGTTCATTTTCTATCGTGTGAATGCAGTCCTGTGGTTACACGTTTATAAAAACAACGCAGATTTTTTGTCTTTGTCACAGTCACATAAAATTCTCTATTTTTATTGTAGAACCAAATAAAGCATTCAAGTTACATGGGGCCAATTTACCGACGTCCACATATTTTATGCATAATTGCATAGATAAGATAGCAGTTCTTTGTTGCATTATTATTAACTTTACCTTTTATATTGTATCTAGATTCATTCTTTGCTTAGCATTTGGGCAATAAACAAGCTTTGTATTTTATATAATAAATAATAAAATTTTTAAAAAAGTATTTTCGGTGTTTGAAAATCTATCTGGCGCAGTCAGTAGGATTTGTGCGAGTCGCGAAAAGAACTGAAAATTCGCTTTTGTCGTTACCAGAACTCTTTCCGGACTTTAACGTTTTTACGTTTTAAGTGCAAATCCGATACGAATCTACCCTCAAGAAACAACAACCACCGACAAGACTTCAAGTTGCAGAGAATCACTAGCAGTAGAAAAGAAGCTTCGACGAACTCCATTCAAAGGGGTGAGTGTCAAGTTCCTTTTAACCTTCCTAAAAGTTTTATATCTAGAAACAGATAGTAATTAAATATATATTATTTTTCAATTTATTTTTGAATAAATGAATTTATTAAGAATTTAATGAATGAAATTGATGAAATATTAAATCAATTCAGTAATCTTAATATTGAATCTGAAGAAAGTAATAATACTACTATTTTAAGTGAAAGTGAAAATTTAAATTTTGACAATATGGTTCCTCCAATACCCCCCGTGCCTGTAGCAGCACCTCGCGCTATTAACTGGGATCTTTTTAGGTCCAAAGTGTCAAATATTAAGCCATATGATGGCGATAGTAATACTTTGAACAAATTTATTTCTCGTTGTGAAAATTTAATAGCAACTTATAGAGATTATAATGATCCAGAATTTAATGGTCACATTTTTGAGTGTATACAAGAAAAATTGATAGGCAAGGCTGAAGCCATGGTAGGAAACCGGGTTGAACTTAGTGATTGGCGTTCATTAAGGAATGCATTAGAGCAGTGTTTTTCCGATCGACGGAATTTAGATTGTATAACGCAAGAATTAACTAGAACTACCCCGTATAAAAATGAAAACTTAATAGATTTTGGCACGAGACTACAATTATTACGTAGCAGTGCAGTACAAAGAATAAGTAATGATATAAATCTTAACGCGCAAGAAAAACTTTGTCAAATAAATCATTGCGACAAAACAGCCCTAAACACCTTTATTGCAGGTTGCACAGGTGTATTAAAGAATAATATGCATTTAAAACAACCAGCATCACTAGAAGATGCTATGGCTTACGTAACCGATTACGAAAATTTCGGAAAATTATACGGCAACACTAACGACCAACATAATTTTTCAAGAAACAATTTTCAAAAAACTAATTTTAAAAATAATACTAATAATAATTTTGTTCCAAAACAATTTAATAATAATTTTCAACCAAATCAATATCATCAAAATGTTAATCAGCCAATACAAAGGCAATACCAAGATTTTCAATTACAACCACAAAATTTTCGACCAGTTTGGTCTAGTCAACCCATTAATGTCCAACCACGTCAGGTAAATAGAAATTATCCGACAAATGCTCAAGTTTTTGGACCTCCCCGTAACGTTTTTAAACCCAACCAAATACCCCAAAATCAACTTCCCAAACCTGAGCCAATGTCGACAACATCGAGAAACCCCTCGATGTACAATAGAAAGCAGTTTAATCCGAATTATAGATTTAATAATAACAATAACAACAGAAGATTTAATTATTTCCAAAATAACAGTAATCAAAAACCTAACTTTACTTCTGAAGAATTATTTGTTAATAATTATGATGACAATCAAAATACAGACAATTTTGATTATCGCCCAACCTTAAATAAAAATAATGAAGAAGATGAAACTCAAATCGATGAGTATTCCCAAAATGCAAATTTTCGAATAAATGCCTCGAACAAAGAAATGACTTAGTAGAATTTAATCTCATTTCAAACAATCCACTCCCATACATAGAAATAGAAAACCCCAAATTAAAATTGTTAATAGACACGGGCAGTACCAAATCAATTTTAAAACCTTCTATTATGGAAAAATATTACCCCGATTGTATTTATCAATCAAATGTTTTTCTTTCTACTTCCCTTGGTAGTCAAAATATCAGGTATCAAGCCGAGATACCAGCTTTCCAAGAATTTAATGATAATCACTATATTAACTTCCTTTTGTATGATTTCCACGAATTTTATGATGGAGTCATTGGCCTTAATGATTTATTAGCGATGAATTTTAATATCGACTTAATTAATAAAAAATTGATTAGTGATCATTCTATAATACCAATAAAATACAGAAAATCCAATGAAATAAAATTTGAAATTTGCATAGGTCCAAGTGAAAAATTATTGAAAAAATTACCTGTCAGTATTTCAGACGGTGATATTTTGGTAAATAAAATAAAATTAGGCGAAATTCATATACCTGAAACATTAACTTTTGCGGAAAACGGGTTTGCTGCACTCGAAATAATAAACCAAACAGATAAAAATATTTGTGTTACGCTAAATGAACCAATACCAGCTACCCCTTTTAATTCATTAAATCATGAAATTTATAAATTTGAATGTTTTAATTCTCCTCAACCAAATATAAAGAAAATCAATATAAATAAATTATTGAGAACGGAACATATGAATTCCGAGGAAAAGGAAAGCATTATTAAACTATGTAATCAATTTTCTGATATATTTTTAAAACCTGGAGACCCTTTGACCTTTACATCAAAAATAAAACATGTAATTAAAACAACTGATGAAATTCCCATTCATGTTAAATCTTATAGATACCCTTACGCGCATAAAGAAGAAGTCCGTAGACAAATTAATGAAATGTTAGAAAATAAAATAATTGCGGCATCGTCCAGTCCTTGGTCATCTCCAATTTGGATAGTACCAAAGAAAATGGATGCGTCGGGACGACAAAAATGGCGTCTCGTTATAGATTATCGGAAACTAAACGATAAAACCATCGGAGATAGGTACCCGATACCCAATATTACTGATATATTGGACAAATTAGGTAGAGCCCAATATTTTACTACCCTTGATCTTGCTAGCGGCTTCCATCAAATTGAGATGAGTAAGTGTTCCATTGAAAAAACTGCTTTTAACGTAGACAATGGACACTACGAGTTTCTGAGGATGCCGTTTGGTCTTAAAAATTCACCCAGTACTTTTCAGCGAGCGATGGACGAAGTTTTGAAAGAACTTCAAAATAAAATATGTTGTGTCTTTATGGACGATATAATAATATTTAGCACAAGTTTACAGGAACATATACAAAATCTTAAGTTAGTTTTTTCCAAACTTAGGGAAGCAAATTTAAAAATACAACTCGACAAGTGTGAGTTTTTACAAAAAGAAGTCGAATTTCTTGGCCATGTGGTAACACCACAAGGTATCAAACCCAATCCTAAGAAAATTCAATCAATAAAAAATTTTCCAATTCCAAAAACTCAGAAAGAGATAAAATCCTTTCTAGGAGTACTCGGTTATTACCGAAAATTTATTAAGAATTTTGCGAATATAACAAAACCCTTAACAACTTGTTTAAAAAAAGACCGTAAAGTTGAACATACAAAAGAATTCGTAAATTGCTTTAATCACTGTAAAAATTTATTGACTTCTGAGCCAATACTGGCATATCCAGATTTTGAAAAACCATTTGAACTTATGACTGATGCTTCAAAGTATGCAATTGGGGCAGTCTTAAGCCAAGACGGTCACCCTATATGCTATGCATCCAGAACTTTAAATTCAGCTGAAATTAATTATTCAGTTATTGAGAAAGAATTACTCGCGGTAGTATGGGGATGTAAGTACCACCGCCCTTATTTATTTGGTCACCCTTTTATTATAAAAACGGACCACAAACCATTACAATGGCTTTTTTCCCTTAAAGAACCCAATTCGCGATTAGTTAGGTGGCGCTTAAAATTAGAGGAATTCGATTATAAAATCGAATACCAAAAAGGAAAAAATAATCAAGTTGCTGATGCGTTATCACGCATACCTCCTAATATAGATTTAAATGCATTAGAAACAGCATCATTAGATGTAAATATAGACGATATAGACCAAATAATTAATGATGAACTTGAAAGAATGACAGTATTGCCAAATTTAAGTGAAAACGAAATTTCTAGTATTTTAAACGAAAAACCTAAAATCAATATTTTACAAAATATACAAATAAGACCTCCTCAAAATAAAAATAATCCAGAAATCGATATAGAAACTGTACATACTTCGGTAGAAAATCCGATATTATCTATTCCTATTTCAGAACGACCTATAAATCAATATAAAAACCAAATCCTCTTAACTTGTGGCGAAATAAATGAAACAAAATGTAAACAAGAAAAAATATTTGAAAATAATAGATTAAACGTTACTCTTCCCCAAAGAAGATTAGAAGAAAGCATTTTAAAATTTGTAAAAGACTTTCTTGACCCCAAAAGAACATATGCAATATATTTTAAAAATCAATTTTTACCAGAACTTTTCGTAACGACACTACAAAAGTACTTTAGAAATTCAGCATTTAAAATCGTACATTGTACTACATTATTAACAGATGTATTAACCACTGATGAACAAAAAGAAAAACTAGAATACTATCACAATTTCAAAAAAGGACATCGTGGAATTAACGAAGTTCGATCTTCCTTAAGTATGAGGTACTATTGGCCAAAAATGTTAGATGACGTTGAGAAATACATTAATAATTGTGAAATTTGTCTTAGAAACAAATATGATCGAAACCCGCCTATTATAAAGTTCAATTTAACCCCCACTGCTTCTAAACCGTTTGACCACATTCACATTGATGTTTTCCGAATTTCAAACTCACCTTTTCTTACAATAATTGATTCATTTTCCAGGTATGGACAAGCATACCCAATTGATAGTATTAGCGGTATATCAATAGTAGACAATCTTTTAAATTTTGTAAGTCATCATGGACTACCCTATAAAATAACAGCCGATTGCGGATCGGAATTTAAAAATAAAGATCTTGAAGATTTTTGCAAATTACACAGAATCGAACTACATTATACCACAGCTAAAAATAGCAATTCCAATTCTCCCGTTGAAAGATTTCATTCAACACTAATAGAATATTTTAGATGTTTGAGAGAACAAAATAAAGAATTAACCCCTAATCAATTAATGAAACATTCAGTTCTTAGTTATAATAATTCAATTCATACAGCCACAAAGTTTACACCGTTCGAAATTATCAAAGGACACATTAATAATCCAGATCCGTTCGATTTAGACGATCATTTAATCTTATCTTATTATGTCCAAAATCATAAACAAGCAAGTAAACAATTATACAATACTATTAAAGAAAGAAATGAAAAAGTTAAAGAAAAATTTATTGCTAAAGCTAACGAAACTCGTTCAGATCCCCCAGACTATTCTAATCAGGAAACAGCTTATGTCCAAACTAAATTTCGTGACAAAAAGCTACCAAAATTTAAAAAGACAGAAATAATAAATGATAATGGTATCTTGTTAGATACAAATAAAGGCACATATCATAAAAGTATCATTAGAAAACCTAGAGTTAATTTAAGTAACGTTTTGCAGGAAGAACAGGACCATGAAATCATTGACGATCCCGCTATTCCTGGCACTTCTAGTAGTTAAAGTAAAAAGCGGACAAGAAGACATTGGTATTACACCTCTGGAAAACCTTCTTCTCCCAATACAGTTAGGTAGTTGTAGATTAATATATACAAAGCATACTTTTATTCACTACTTAGATTTAGGAGAACTAGTTAGACAAATAAACACTTTAAAATATCATATTTCTATAGTAAGGGAAACTGTTGAAAAAACTAATGCTTCAAACCCACTTTTTTATCACGGATTAAGCGAAAACATGTTAGAAAGAACAGAATTTTTATATAAATTATTAGAAAGAAAATTTCAAAATTTGAATCCACATATACGCTCAAAAAGAAGTTTATTTGATGGAATTGGTAAACTTAATAAATGGCTTTTTGGTAATTTGGATTCAGACGACGAATATAGATATGATAACGCTATTAAAACTTTACAACAAAACCAGAAAAATATAATTAACGAACAAAATCTACAAACTTCATTATACAAAAAATTAATTAAACATTACAATCAAACATTAACAATTTTAGCAAAAAATCAAGAAAAGCTATTTTACAATTTAGAAAGATTTCAAGGAGCAATTCAAAATCAAATCAATGATGTAAGTAACTACATTATTTTCCAAGGTACTATCAGTCAGATAAATCTCGATTGTCAAAATTTGATATCTTTTATAGATAATATCGAGAATGCTATTTTATTCTCGAAACAGAACTCGCTTCATAGTTCAATAATACCTAGTCAAGAGATTACTGAAATGATAAATTATTTAAGTAAAATTTATGACGTTAACGAAATCCCAAAATTCAATAACATTTTGAATTACTATCTATTTTTTGGAACACAAGTCACATTTTCCAAATCAAAATTAATTTTCGCTATCCACATTCCTATCCTTAAACCTATTTCATTAGAATTTTATCATTTATATCCTATTACCCAGAACAATATAATGTATACCCCTGTATACCCATACTTGGCACGAGCCGAAAAAGAATCCCAGATGCACAGAGAAGAATGCCCAAAATTAGAAAATGAATTCTATTGCACACAAGATTTTATATCCCGAGACAACTGCACACTTCAACTTCTTGATGGCCAATTACCCAAGGGATGTCACGCTATGGAAATCAATATTCGAGAACCAATTATTGAACAAATAACTAATAACGACGTATTAATAATTCCTGTGGAATCAGAAAAAATACTGTCAAAATGCAAAACAGACAAGTTTTTAGAAATCAAAACACCCACTTTAATTAGAATTCCTGTAGGCTGTCAAATTGAAATAAAACAATTAAAATTTACAAATAATCAATTAATCCACTGATACTCCCAAAATTTGAAACAAAACTATTAAAAATTCAAAAGAGTTACCAAGTCTCAAATATTACCAAAATTAACTTCGACGATCTATACGAAATTAATAAATTAACAGATGAACTTAAACCCATCATAGAAGAAAATGACACCCTGTATAAAACTTCGATGTCAGTAATGGTACCAATTTTGGCAATCATCTGTATTACAACTATTGCATATCTTGTATTTAGAAAACGTTTTAGAAAATACCGAATGAAGAAAGAAAAAGAAAGTACCGAAGAAAATATATCACTTTCCAATGTCAAAAATACTTCCTGTATTTTTTCAGCTTAAGGATGGAGGAGTTACATGGGGCCAATTTACCGACGTCCACATATTTTATGCATAATTGCATAGATAAGATAGCAGTTCTTTGTTGCATTATTATTAACTTTACCTTTTATATTGTATCTAGATTCATTCTTTGCTTAGCATTTGGGCAATAAACAAGCTTTGTATTTTATATAATAAATAATAAAATTTTTAAAAAAGTATTTTCGGTGTTTGAAAATCTATCTTTCATAAATTTTTTACCATGAATTTCTGTCTTAATTTCACTTGTAGCACAGTGGCGGGTAATCACAATAATTTAGAACTTAACTTATTAATTTTTAATAATTTGTCTTTTTAATTGCACCATAGCATACGCATATGCCTGTATAAAATGGGGTATTACAAAATTTCTGTCTTAATTTTACTAGTAGCACAGTGGCGGGTAATCACAATAATTTAGAACTTAATTTATTCATTTTTATTAATTTGTCTTTTTAATTGCATTACAGCATACGCATACGCCTTTATAAAATGGGGTATTACAAAATGTCTGTCTTAATTTTACTAGTAGCACAGTGGCGGGTAATCACAATAATTTAGAACTTAATTTATTCATTTTTGTTAATTTGTCTTTTTAATTGCATTATAGCATACACATTTAAATGGTTCTTTATAAAATGGGGTATCACAATTTTTTTATCACTTTTTCCAATCATTTCTGGATTTCTGTCCTTTACACTCCAATATAGCGCGTTTGCCGAAAGTTCTTGAAGGGAAGATGTTTTATAAATAATTTTTAATTCATTCTCTGTCTTCTGAATTACCATTTCTGGAGTGACGCACCGATAGCTCATATTGCCTATTATTTATGACTTTATGATGAGCTATTTAATGTTTTAGTATTACTAAGCATCGTTTATTGAGCTGTTGATACTTATATGTAGTTGCCCCCACTTGTCCAGACAGGTCGGGAACAAATGGCCGCCAGATGTGAAGTTATGTGTTCACCAGATGGCCGAGTGCAGTTGTTCGCGTGAGAACCGGATGTCTTTATCTTTCCCATCAAATTACAACATGTGTTCACCATATGGCCGGATGCAGGTGGCCGGATGCAGGTGGCCGGAAACAGGTGGCCGGAAACAGGTGGCCGCCAGATGGCTGCCAGATGGCCATATGCAGGTGGTCGCCAAATGTGCCGGATGCGAAATGTTCACCATATGGCCGCCAGATGGCCGGATGCCAGGTGGCCGCCAGATGGCTGCCAGGTGGCCATATGCAGGTGGTCGCCAAATGTGCCGGATGCCAGGTGTTCACCATATGGCCGCCAGATGGCCGGATGCAGGTGGTCGCCAAATGTGCCGGATGCGAAATGTTCACCATATGGCCGGATGCCAGGTGGCCGCCAGATGGCTGCCAGGTGGCCATATGCAGGTGGTCGCCAAATGTGCCGGATGCCAGGTGTTCACCATATGGCCGCCAGATGGCCGGATGCAAGGTGGCCGGAAACAAATGGCCACCATCTTGCACCGCAGCACCTACAAAGATATACTACTAAGTAAGCAGGTAATTATCAGGTAATCTTATTTTTATTTTGCTTTGAAAAATCTTAAGCCCTTAATATTTATTTGCTTTCTAATACTAGGTATTAAAAACCCTAATTGTAGTTAAGACCCTTAATTGATTTTATTGCCACCTTAATTTTGTAATTCCAAACAACTCTGGCCATTAAATTTTAATTTCTTAATCAAGAAGTTTCTTTTTCAGATTCTTAGTTTCTAATATTTAATATATTTTTTCCTGTATATGTTGATTTACTTTAGTAATAATAACTTTTTTCCAGTTTCTTATTTAAAATCTCTTATATATTTTTATTTTATTAATCAAATTCTCCAATCAAATTTTTTTTATAGGTTGTATCTTATTTTGTATTATAATAAATAATTGAATAATATATTATTGTATTCCTTTTCGCCGAGTTGATCGTCGCCGAGTTTACCATCGCCGAGATGACCATCGCCGACTCGGCATCGCCGAGTTGACCGTCGCCGACTTTACATCGCCGAGTTGACCTGCTCCGGTTTAAACTGAATGAAATATACAGGGTGAATTCCAAGTTGATACTTTTTGTTGAACTGTGTAGAGAAATCATTAAAATAAACAACTTTTTCAAATCACTTTTTCAAATCACTTTTTCAAATCACTTTTTCAAATCACTTTTTCAAATCACTTTTTCAAATCACTTTTTCAAATCACTTTTTCAAATCACTTTTTCAAATCACTTTTTCAAATCACTTTTTCAAAAACCTCAAAAATAAGGAATATACATTAATTTATTCTAAAATGTATCCAATACGGTCCTGTCTAACTTAACCCATTGACGGGCGTGTCTGCATATACAGACAGGTATCTAGGGACGCGTCTGTATTTGCAGACAATATTTACATTCCCAAATCACACGCGTCTGTTATTGCAGACGCCTAATCCATTATACCCTGTGCTTGTGTCTTCTAACTGTCCCAGTAAATGCAAAAAAAATACTGAGAAGTGTCCATACACATCAATTTGGTGCGAATTTTTCGAAGTGCGTCTGCGCAATAAATTTGGCGGTTTAATAATCACACAACTGCAATTGCAGTCGGCGTGACCATATGATTTGTGTTGATAGTAAGGATAAGTGTGTGTAGTGAGAACCACGTGTTGTAAATCGGCTGATGAAAATTGCTTTTTGGTGAGAAATATGATATTTTGTATAATATAAATAGAATATAAATTGAATTTTTAGCAATTAGTTATTGGTAAGCATGGATGAAAAGGAAAAAACCCGTTTACTAAAGCTGTACGATGAGGTAGACTCGGATGAATACCAACTAGAAAGTAATTCTGATAGTGAGTCGGAAGCAGAACCATTTAGTGGTGATGACGACCGAGATCCAGATTTTGAACCGTCGGAAAGTGAACTCAGTGAATCTAATCACTCGGAAATGGATGATCCGCCGTTAGTTAGAAACGAACCCGAGGACCAACCCGAGGATGAACCTTTCATAAATAACGATGCTGTAAGTTTTAGTGATGAAGATAGTGATGACGAATGGGTAGATAATACAACAGATATACCTGATTTTCATTTTGATGAAATATCTTCTGGAATCAAATTGCACTTTGCTAACATACCCTCTCCCATTGACGTGTTCAAGGAATTATGGACAAATGAAATTATGGACCTGTTGGTTGAAAGCACGAACAAATATGGCAAAGAGCTTCAAAATTTAAATCGACCCCATCCGAAGAATTCTCGATTCTCGTCATTTACCGAAACTAATAGAGAAGAGTTGTACAAATTTCTGGGTTTGTATTTGCTGCATGCACAAATTCGATTTCCTTCTATCAGAAAAATATTTTCCTACGACCCACTCTACTATCACCCAATTTTTTCACATACTATGTCTGGCCGCCGTTTTGAATTGTTGCTAAGGGCATTTAACTGCACTAATGAAAATGAACAGGGAAATCGTCTTAATAAAGTAAGCCAACTACTAAAAATGCTAATAAAACGGTTTCAGGAAGCCTATTCTCCAGAAGAACATCTATCATTAGACGAGTCATTGCTTTTGCATAGGGGACGGCTCAGTTTTCGCCAGTATATAAAAGGCAAAAAGGCGAAATATGGCATTAAATTTTATGAGCTATGTTCTCCCAGTGGATACAACCATAACATGGAAATATACAAAGGTAAAGATATTGAGGTCAATGCCACTGCTGGAGATTCCAAATTAGAATCTTTAGTACTTCGCCTTCTGGAACCTTTTTTAGATAAGGGCCACCATGTTGTTATGGACAATTACTATAACAGTGTATCTTTGTCCAATAAACTACTTTGCCGTAAAACGCACTCCACTGGAACACTGAGATCAAACCGAACAAATAATCCTAAAGCTATAACTTCCAAAAAGCTAAAAAAAGGTGAGCACAAATGGTTACGAAAAGGCAAGGTGTATGTGTCCAAGTGGAAGGATAAAAGAGAAGTGCTATGTATCACTACAAAATATCACCCACAGTTGATACAAGTAATGAATTCGTACGGGCAAGAGAAAACAAAGCCAAAAGAAGTAGCCGAGTACAATTTGCACATGTCTGGCGTGGACAGATCCGACCAGTTAACTTCGTATTACAGTTGTCCGAGAAAATCTGTACGTTGGTACAAAAAAGTTATTTTTCATTTACTCGACGTTACACTAATAAACAGTTTTATTTTATACCGCAAAGTCACACAGTCCAAAATAAAGCTGATCGACTTTAGAGAGAGTATTATCAAAGATTTTCTTCTGATACCTCCCCATAATAAAGATGGAAGGCAGTTTGTAAAGCAGGGTGCCTTGAATTGTCCCAGAGCTACAGCACCAGTCCATCAGATAGAGCTAGAGCACATTTTGGAGAAGATTCCGGTACCTGACGGTTATAAGAGAAAAAGCTATTTTCTTCGTTGCAGAAACTGTTCTAAAAATTCTAAGAGAGGCCAAACATCATGGAGATGCCAAGGTTGCGAATCTAAACCTCCACTTTGTGTCGGAAAGTGCTTTGAAAATTATCATAAAACCTAGACAGTGTTGGTAGATATAGATATTTGTTTTTAAAGTTACCACTTACGTTTGTGCCATTTTGTGCAATTTATTTTGATGATTATTTTTTTATGCTGAGAATTTAGCCATTTGTTTTCTTATGTATTTTATTTTTTTTGTTTCAATAAAAAATTTGATAATATGTCTTGTCTGCTTAAGCAGACATGTCCACGCATATCATATAATATGACACGTATGGACGTGTCTGCATTAGCAGACCTTTTGTTTTTTTGCAAAAAAATGAGTTAGTTTTTGCTGGTTAATGAATGAACTCCTTATTTTTATATAAATTTTTGAATCGAATAGAAAAATTAGAGTGACCCCATATGATACATTTTTTTCACCTAGCGCTCGTCAATGTGTTAAATAACATGTAGAACTTTGGTAGAAAAATTTTGATTACATTCATGCCATTGTAAGAACCATTCATAAAATTTAACTCCACTGGGGAAATCTTTAAAGTGTAGTGCTTGAATAAGTGAAACGTTAAAGGGAAACAATTGATTTTCTATTGTCCACACTTTTCTTTGACTTACCTGATCTGCAATCGTCTTCGTACTTGTTAAATCTTCCTGGATAAATAACATTTAAAATGATTATTCTAAATCCACTACATTTTAATTTACCATAATAAAAAAAAATCCTAATTTAGAAAAACAGGCTACTGCAATGACACTCGACTGAATTATAAGGCGATTTTAAATCAGTTACTAGAAATGTGACCAAGTCAAGTGTGGTCAAGGTTCTTACGTCATTATAATGACGTTCTAATAATCTGATTTAAAAATGTTTGGTTTATATTGACACTAACTTCACAATGGGTATAACATTGGCAGATATCATGAATTTTTATTTGTGTGTTATGTAATAGTAGTAGGATTTGTTTTTGAATTTGTAGGGATAAAAAATAAATATTTGTTTTGTTTACTGATCATAGATGAAGAGAAAATTGGTATTACAGTTACTTTGGCCTCTGAAATTTTATCAAAACTTTAGCCATGTTCATTAATAAATCCTACCTTGAAATAAAATGGCTTTTCATTTGCAGAAACCTTAAATGCGTCCATATCTAGGTACTCAGCCAGGGTTGCCAGACGTCGCGCTTTAGGTGTAATTGTCCCACTTTTTAACTTGCTGGCACGCGTTACGCCAAAGTACAAAAATGCTCCGCATTTCACCTTATTGCTACGTTTTGTAAATTTAAAGTTATATACAATGATATTTTTGACAATGTTTGACCTGTTTTTGAAAAGCTCAGAAAAAGGAATCTGATGGTTTAAATAAATATAAGCGGAGGACCTTTTTTTAGATCTCTACAAAAAAAGGAGCTTATTTTATAAAAATACCTGTTTTTTTAACCTGATACCCTATCGTCACCATTGTCCCACTTTTCCCTTTCGTAAATCTTTCTTTCTATTTTACAAATAATACAACCAAACAATGATTAATAATTAAAAAGTAAAAGTTTTACATTTGTCATTTCATTTGACATTTCATACCTGTGATGACCACGTTTTTACTGTAGTCATGTCAAACTTGACTATTTCAAGACAATATTCAATATGACGTCATTGTTTTTGATTTATATCAGTGTAGTCAATCATATTCAAGACATAGTATCTTATTTAAAATCGCCTATAATAACCGATATACAATTGAATCGTGATTCATAAGAAAAACAAAAACAAAATTAAAATATAAACGAACTTATATTTAGCATAACTTTTATACACAATTCCAGGTTCAGATTTAGATTTTTTTAATTCTGTATCTTCCTTATTTGTGATTTTTTGAAAGTAATTTGTAAAAGATTCACCCTTTATAAAGAAACTTCTACTTCAAGTAATAAATATACAGGGTGTACCAATAAAAATTCCCAGGCCGGATATTTTGGTAAGATATTTAAATTCTGTAAAAGCCAGTTCATAGAGCGCTAGAAGAGCTTCAGTTTTAGATATAAATTAATTTTAAATAGGTCAGTATGTAGATGGCGCTGCGCTCAATATTTTTTGTTTGATGGGAGGATCTTTCTTATACAGGGTGTAAAACATTTAAGGGGTGATTCCTCATCGAAAAAAAGGTAGGATCTTCTATATAAAGAAACTTCATTGATTTCAATGTAATTGTCAGTATCGCAAATACCGGCCTACTAGATAAATTAGTTTCGTATTTTCGTTTTATGGCGATATCTATCTTGTTCGTAAAATAATTTGAGACATTTTTTGTTTAGAATGAAACAGGCTATCGGAAATAAAATTTTAAATGGTAAACAAATAATAAGACAAAAAGTTACGTTGGAACGAAATTTTAGGGGTTGCGTTTTCCACCCCCTACAACCATGGGGCAAACCAAATAAATTACTGGCTAAGTGCCTTTTCGGTAGCAGAAAATGACAGGTTAATTTCAATATTGTAACTTGTTTAGTGCTTGTAAAAAAATTGTTAAACAAATTTTATGTACCTCCTTTAAGGGGCTGTATCTTAACAATTGATGTATGGGATCTTTTAACTTTGGAGATCCCATCTTCTAATAATATAGCGGTTTGTAAAAGGGTATATATTAATATAATAAAAATAGACAATTCCGTCATGACAGAAAATTATATAATTGACATTTCTTTTTTTAATAAATATTAATGCTTGGCAACCGAGGTCGTCAAGTAGATAGATAGGGTGCACTTAAATCCTGCCTCCCACTAAGCTGCCTTAATAGATAATATTGATATGTGTGGCAAGGGTGTGACATGTATCAATATATTATGAGTTGGAGTTAGTATGTAGTGCTTTCAAGGCGCTACAGGATGCTCCAATGAATTTTCTTTATATGAAAGATTCTATCTTTTTTTCGATGAGGAATCACACCCCCTTAAATGTTTTACACTTATTTAGTTACACCCTGTATAGCGCATCTTATATATTTTGTTCTATAAACTAATTCGATAAATCTAGCCATTTTTTATATACAGAGTGAATTACTCAAAAAAGTTTCATCCTGTTTTCCGTCATTAATCATTGGATTTTTAGAAAATGCTAAAAAAGGTCATTTTTATTTCAAATTGAACACATTTTTACAATACTGATATCTATCATGTGTCAACCCCCTCTATTCCACTTCTCCAACACCTTAATTTTAAATAGGGAATGTACCATTGAAAAGATAATTTTATGGGGAAGTCAGAAATATGACTTTTTATTGTAATACTTTTAATTTTATTGGGATAAAAAACCGTATTATAAAGTGTGACACTTCACTTGAAAGCTAGTTTAATTACTAATTCAATGCACCACATAATATTATAAATATTTCCATATTGCACAACAAAATAGAGTTAGCAATACTGTTTAAAATAATGCATGACTAATTTTCAAACTATTGCAAGTGCAATATGGAGGATATTTGATTAATGTTATGTGGAGCAATAAATTAGTAATTAAATTTGCTTTCAAATGAGGTGTCACACTTTATAATACGTACAAATTTTTTATCCCGATAGAGGGCGGAACGATTAAAGGTATCGAAATGAACAGTCATATTTCTAAATTTCCCATAAAATTACCTTTTTAATGATGTACTACACATTGAAGTGTCACTCTATAATACGTAGTAGTTTTTTATCCCGCTAGAGGGCGATAAAATTTAAGTAACGCAATGTACAGAAATATTTCTGAATCCCATTAAATTACCTTTTTAATGATGTGCCATACATGATAATTACCTATTTAAAATTAAGGTGTTGGAGAAGTGAAAGGGAGGGGGATGACACATGACAGATGTCTGTATTGTAAGGAGTTTTCTCGCCTCTGAGAAAATTGTCCCTTACTAATGGCGCTGGTCACGGACGGTTCTCGAGCGACAGATTTTTGGTAACTATCGAAGCAGCGTCGAAAGTACTTGGGTAGCTACAGAAGGAGATGAAAAATTCCAGGGCTCACTAAGACACAGGTAATGGTAGGCCACAAGTAACGGGCTTTAATCGTTGCTTGGGCTGGTGCAGAATTTATCACTAGCTAAAATACAAGGGGGAAATAAAGTATGAAATTAGTAACCAGTAATACGGTAAGCTTACATTGACATATATTGTTTCAAACTATTTACGACATAAAAAAAGAATAAATTAAGGTATTTTAACGCCATCCCATTACGGTAATATGTACAAACCCTAAACAAAAATAAACAAAAAAAAACGGCTGGAAATGACTTCCGAGCCTTAATCAGACGTAAAAAAATGAAATTAATAATTGTAGTAATCACGGTTGTTGAGCTGGAAATGTAACTTGCTATTTCGTTCAGGAGAAATATTAATTCGATCGTAGGAAAAATTTACTATTAAACTATTTTTACGGACGCAGTAAAAATCAACTATTTAACAGTTTAATCGTTAAACAAACTAAAAATGCAATTTAATATTTTTCTACAAAAAAATATTTACGGTCGTAGGAAAATTACCTGTTGAATTGTTTAATTGGTATTGCATATACGGTTGCAGAGAATGCCAGGAGACATGTTCGGGACAGTACTACTTTCAGGGCTGAAACCGGGAGTCTATAAGAAGTTTACTGAAACTACTAGTTGAAAAGTTAAACCAACTAACAACCGGGAATAATACTATTTATTCTCTTAAAATAACATGGACTTACGCAAATTAGTGTTTCAGACGTAAAATAAACTAATAACTGGGATAGCACATTATCTCTGAATGAAATGATCGTAATCACGAGCCGCTTCAGACAGGGAAATGATGCTATTTAAGTTCTCTTAAAATTTGCGGTTCTGAGTATAAATAAAAGAAAATGTCCCGTCGCAATTCTATTAAGATAGCAAATCACAATATTGGACAATTCCCAAACAGTTCCGACCAATTATTTATTGGTTAAAGCTTTAAATAAACTTAAATGAAATTTACGATTTTTCCACGGAAATTTACGGTAGTAGGAAAAATTAACTATACGACTATATTTACGATCGAATGAAAAATAAATTATTTAACAGTTAAAGCCTTAAATAAACTAAAATGAAATTCCAAAAAAAGGTGCTTTCTAACAAAAATAAATTAAGTTTCAATTCTTAACTTAACACGGAATAATATTAATTAAAAATATTAAGAAATTTATATCGGTTTAAAATTGTATTTATCGCGAGCAATATCGGAATCGTGGATTTCGGTTTCTAAATAATTTTTCTATTTTGGACTGTTCAATAAATCGGTGTATTAGGAACTGAAATTTTTAATTGACTCTCGGAGTTCGTTCAATCGTCGTTTGCCCTTCCACTAACAGAAAATCCCACCATAGCAACTCGCGCACGGAGAGTATCTGAACGATTTGATCTGAACAACGATAACCTGATATATAGAGCATATCCACGAAGTTAAAATTAAGTAAAAATTGTAATACCCGGAATTAGGGAAAAAAATATTAACGAAAATTAACTTCATTACAGTATTGTAAAAATGTTTTTAATTTGGAATTAAAATCGACCTGTTTAAACATTTTGTTAAAATCCAATGATTAATGCTGAAAAACAGGATGAAACCCCACTCTGTATATCAAAAATGGCTGGATTTATCATTAGTTCATAGAAAAAAATCTGCTTAAAAATGCATTTTTTACAAGATGCGCTACACAAGAAAGCTCCTTCCATTGAAAAAAATTATTTATATCTAAAACTAAAGCTCTTCTAGTGCTCTGCGAACTGGCTTTTACAGAATTAAAATATCTCTATTACTTACCAAAATATCCGGCCTGGGAGTTTTTATTGGTACACCCTGTATACTATTTTTCATCAATAATGTAGTCTTGTCTCTTTTATCTAAGAGTTTAACCAAATTAATATTTTGAAAATTTTTAATGTGAACATAAGACATCTCACAATATTATTTTTAGAACACTTCCAGAAATTACGATCAAAACCTGCCCAACTGTATTGAAAGATACCGAAAAATTGCATGAAGAATTAGACAAGGAGGAGGGTGTATTTATCTTAGATGATGACGACAAATCTTTTGAAATGGAAGAACTTAGCTCCACTATAATGGATCCTAAAATATTTAAACAATGCCGATCCTCTTATGGTGTAAGACTATTTAAATTTAACTAATGAAAAAGAACTAACTTAAATACATAAAAAGTTTCTATAATATAAATAAGGTCACGGCATATAAAATGGTAGATTAAATTTTGAATGAAAAAAGTTATATTATTTACAAAAAATAAAAATAAACCTTATATTTCTGATAAACTTTAACATTGAACAAATTAAATTTAACCAATAAATAAAGAGGAGGGTTATATGTTGTTATTGGGATTAAACATTATACAGTTTAAAAACTATTTTTAAAAGTCAGTGTCTTCACTTTAATAACTGGTATCATTATTATTGCCTTTAAGGTTTATTATTATAGTTTTTCATTGCTATATCCACTTTCCAAAATAAATTTTTCACCTTTTTAACATGATAAATTATTTTCATCACTTTCAGAGGGCCTCTAAAAAGCCATTTTTTTATAAACCGAAAATCCAAACAGTAATGTGAATACAACACTTGATAAACGAATATTGTCCATCTCTCAGTCAACATGAAGATAACGCATAGAAGCGTACCAAATAACCAATCAGAACATGAGTTAAACAAAATAACAGAATTACTATTGGATATGCCAGTCCATGTTGACCGACTTTTATTATAGGTTATCTTGGGCTACAGCAAATAGAAATTTGAGGCTCGATTCGACCAATAGGAGACGCTAAAATTAAGGTGTTATAATTAATCGAGCCGACAGATTCTCATCGTACAGCGATGCCAGGCATAAAATGTTTATTTGACACTCGGTTCCAGCATATTTGCTCGAAGGGTACTATGCGTTTAACGTACACAGTCGTTTAGCTGTGATAAAATTGATCGCAACAATTTATTTTTCTCCTCCTTTTCTCTAGTCTTTATAGTCTTCGTAAAGCCTATAAAGTTCATATGGTATTATTAATTTTTAGG
>OV651819.1:70974302-70984302 GCA_927349885.1 Psylliodes chrysocephalus | reverse complement strand
AAAAAATAAAACAAAAATAGAATTAAAAAGAACTAAATTTGTACCAATTTGTACCACCAATAAATTTTACGTACTATGTACCGTTTACGAAAAAAAAACACAAGGTGTTTCTAGTTCAATATTAGGCTAGCAGGACCACATTGAAAAATACAAAGGTACAATTAAAAAGGACTGATTTTGTACCAATATGTACCATTAAAAAAACCTAATTTATTTAATTAAACTGCCTGAAACAACTTTCAAATTAATCCAAATCTGTTATAATTAAAAATAAAGATACTTTTTGCAGAAAAAGAATCTATTGCTATTTTTGCATAAAACACAACATAATTTGTACCGTTAAAATATAAATTTTCAGAATATGCACCCCTGCCGCTCCTTAGAAACTATCCTAAATTCATATTCCTTTTAAAAGGCAAAATCAATCGTTACTTCTGCAATAAAAGTACGTTAAAATGTAAATTGTTAGATTCTGTACCCTTGCCGTTCCTATAGAAACTAACCTAAATTCCTATTAGGCTCAAGAGTAAAGTACCCTTTTGCACGAGCAGAATCAATAGTTACTCCTGCAATGAAAGTAACATAATTTGTACCACTAAAATATGAAATTTCAGATTTTGTATCCCTGCCGTTCCTATAGAAACTAACCTAAACTCATATTAGGCTCAAGAGTAAAGTACCCTTTTGCACGAGCAGAAGAGTTTAGGATATTTTTTAAAGGAACGGCAGGGGTACAAAATCTGAAATTTCATATTTTAGTGGTACAAATTATGTTACTTTCATTGCAGGAGTAACTATTGATTCTGCTCGTGCAAAAGGGTACTTTACTCTTGAGCCTAATATGAGTTTAGGTTAGTTTCTATAGGAACGGCAGGGGTACAAAATCTGAAATTTCATATTTTAGTGGTACAAATTATGTTACTTCCATTGCAAAAGTAACTATTAATTCTGCTCGTGCAAAAGGGTACTTTACTCTTGAGCCTAATATGAGTTTAGGTTAGTTTCTATAGGAACGGCAGGGATACAAAATCTGAAATTTCATATTTTAGTGTTACAAATTATGTTACTTTCATTGCAGGAGTAACTATTGATTCTGCTCGTGCAAAAGGGTACTTTACTCTTGAGCCTAATATGAGTTTAGGTTAGTTTCTATAGGAACGGCAGGGGTACAAAATCTGAAATTTCATATTTTAGTGGTACAAATTATGTTACTTCCATTGCAAAAGTAACTATTAATTCTGCTCGTGCAAAAGGGTACTTTACTCTTGAGCCTAATATGAGTTTAGGTTAGTTTCTATAGGAACGGCAGGGATACAAAATCTGAAATTTCATATTTTAGTGTTACAAATTATGTTACTTTCATTGCAGGAGTAACTATTGATTCTGCTCGTGCAAAAGGGTACTTTACTCTTGAGCCTAATATGAGTTTAGGTTAGTTTCTATAGGAACGGCAGGGGTACAAAATCTGAAATTTCATATTTTAGTGGTACAAATTATGTTACTTCCATTGCAAAAGTAACTATTAATTCTGCTCGTGCAAAAGGGTACTTTACTCTTGAGCCTAATATGAGTTTAGGTTAGTTTCTATAGGAACGGCAGGGATACAAAATCTGAAATTTCATATTTTAGTGTTACAAATTATGTTACTTTCATTGCAGGAGTAACTATTGATTCTGCTCGTGCAAAAGGGTACTTTACTCTTGAGCCTAATATGAGTTTAGGTTAGTTTCTATATGAACGGCAAGGGTACAGAATCTAACAATTTACATTTTAACGTACTTTTATTGCAGAAGTAACGATTGATTTTGCTGTTTAAAATGAATATGATTTGGAGTGAGGGTAGCCATATGTGAGTAGTAGGGATTAAGTGTAAAGGTTAAAGAAAAGGTCCTTTATTTCTCACAAGTCAATTTATTGGCGACCGGTTTCGAAGTTGTCACTTCATCATCAGGCACACCTAAATGGAATGTCAAGGAGTCAGTTGTAATAAAAACAATTATAAAAGCATGAACGGACTTTAACATATACAAAATAACAGAAAAAACATAAAAGAAAGTTAAACAATAACCTTGACTCACCTTGACTAATTCCATAAAGGAAGCGCTACAAAAAGTTTAACAGAACGAGTTAAAAAAGTCATGTGTAATAAGTATTTTTTAAAAAATTTTTAATGTAGGTTAGGTTAAACCACCAGATGTCTTTTTGAATAAAATAATTAATTAAAACACATTTAAGACAATTATTAACTAAACAACACAAAATAGTTTTACAAGCACAAACAGTTTAAAAATTTTTTTAAGGAAATAATGTTAATTACTGAAAGTAAAAAGTAAAAAAGTAAAAATTATCAGACTGTCAAGACATCTATCTAGATTTTTAACGAATCAATGCAGTAAACTGTAAATTTTAAATTAGCGGATAAATTTAATTATTTTTTAAAAAATACTTATTACACATGACTTTTTTAACTCGTTCTGTTAAACTTTTTGTAGCGCTTCCTTTATGGAATTAGTCAAGGTGAGTCAAGGTTATTGTTTAACTTTCTTTTGTGTTTTTTCTGTTATTTTGTATATGTTAAAGTCCGTTCATGCTTTTATAATTGTTTTTATTACAACTGACTCCTTGACATTCCATTTAGGTGTGCCTGATGATGAAGTGACAACTTCGAAACCGGTCGCCAATAAATTGACTTGTGAGAAATAAAGGACCTTTTCTTTAACCTTTACACTTAAATGAATATGAATTTAGGATAGTTTCTAAGGAACGGCAGGGGTGCATATTCTGAAAATTTATATTTTAACGGTACAAATTATGTTGTGTTTTCTGCAAAAATAGCAATAGATTATTTTTCTGCAAAAAGTCTCTTTATTTTTAATTATAACAGATTTGGATTAATTTAAAAGTTGTTACAGGCAGTTTAATTAAATAAATTAGGTTTTTTAATGGTACATGTTGGTACAAAATCAATCCTTTTTAATTGTACCTTTGTATTTTTCAATGTGGTCCTGCTAGCCTAATATTGAACTAGAAGCACCGTGTTTTTTTTTGTAAACGGTACATAGTACGAAAAATTTATTGGGGGTACAAATTGGTACAAATTTAGTTCTTTTTAATTCTACTTTTGTTTTATTTTTTATTTTATTTTTTTAATGTGGACCTGCTAGCTTAATATTAAACTAGAAGCACCATGTGTTTTTTTATAAACCGTACATAGTACAAAAAATTGATTGGTGGTTCAAATTGTGTTTAAAATAGGAACTTGATAGTATGTCTAGTTATGGAGGTATTGTTAGCAGACTTTTTATTTTTAGAGTTTTTTTAAATTCTTTTAATTTTTTTCTACTCTTTGACGGCTAGCTATGAATTTACAGTACCAGTATTACATATGGATATGTATAATCTTATTCTTTTCAAAATATGAACTCGATAGTATGCCCAGAGGAGTTATTGTAGATAGTTTATTGGCAGACTTTGTATTTTTACAGTTTTTTATACCTTTAATATTTTCTTACTCTTTGACGGTTTGCGATGAGTTGATAGTAACACTATTAAATATAGATGTGTATAGACTTATTCTTGTTAAAATATGAACTTGATAGTGTCACAAATCCCCAAAATAATAATAATAATAATAATTTTTCTTAGTGTTTTTTAAAGTAAATTAAAGTAAATTAAACAAATACATTTTATTTTTAATTCAGCATTTTTTATTAAATCAAAACATACCTAATTAAACAAATTAAAACCGATTACAAAATACTGCCGAGTTGCTAATATACGTAGGAAATAATAAGGAAATTATATTGCTTAGTTAAAATAATGTCAGGTCATCAACCACGTAATTTAAGTTTGATTAAATTACGAAAAATTATGCAGATCAGCAATATTAAAAAAAAATTAGGTATGAAAATTAAACAAGGAAGTTAGTTGTAAACTCGACAGCGAAAAAGGTAGACTCGAAAAGAGACTAAGCTATTTATCTGATATAATTTAAAATCCTTATAAATTAAAAAGTTTTTCATTGTGCCTGTTGAGGAAGATTGTGACGTGCCCCAAGCTTAAGAAATGTGGTAAGTGTACCAAAACATTAAAAAAAAAATATTGTTAAAGTAAATGAGGTGTGGTTGAGATTGAATAAATTATATATGTTCTTATATTTTGTATTTTCTTTCAAAAACGAAACTGGTACAAAAAAACACGACTTCGTGACAATAGTTTGTCTGGTCATGAAGTTATCGTATATAGTTTCTTGACAGACGTTACAATTTGAAAGGGTTTTTTTACATGTTTATTGTTTTCTTACTCTTTGAGGGCTTGCCATACATTGACAGTAACTTTGTTAATGAGGCTTATGAATAGACTAAATCGTGCTAAAATATCAACTTGATAGTATGTCTTGGTTTGTATTTTGGATAGTTTGTTGACCGCGATATATCAAAAATCTTAAAAAGACTAATTTTTTAATTTCCCTTAAATGCAATTTTTTATATCTGGTTTAATTTTTATTTTATGGTTTGTATTTGTTTAAAATGTTCTTGCTTTTTACTTATTAATTATTAATTACAACAATATTTAATAAAATTTATTGAGCTGAGACCGACGTCACTCAGAGATTCACAGGCTTGGCTTGTTTTTTAAAAGCTTGGCTTGAGCTTGGCTTGAAATCAAGCCAAGCTTTTAAAAATACCAAGCCAAGCCTAATATCTTTTTTTCAAGCCAAGCCAAGCTTTTTATAAAAAAAAGCTTGAACTACCAAGCTTTTTCAAGCCAAGCTTTCAAGTTTTTTCAAGCTTTTGATGAAATTATTTACATTAACTGTTTACAATAATTTACAAAATTTATTTAAAGTAACTACTAGATAATCCATATAATATTTTATAAGGAAATCAGGGATAACAGAAATATAGTTATTCATTAATAAAATATAATATTCACGCCAAGATTAAGTCGACAATCATAACACTCTATTTGTAGGTCCGCGGTGAAAAGGTGAAAGGTGAGAAGTAAGAGAGGGGATAAAGAGAAGGATTTTACGCAGTTACAACTTTATTTGATCAATGAATAAATGTGTAAGTGAGGTGTGCTTATAATAAACAACGTAACGGTGTAAGCCCTATTGCCACTTACAACCATCGATTACTAGGTTTTGAAATTTATTGAAAATTATTATATTTAATTTTGTGAAATTACACTCAATTTAGTTGAATTTGATATAACTAATGATTCAAAATTTTTTGTGTTCAGTTGCAATAAAATGCGTTACAGAGATATTTCGATTTGGATTAAATTTTTTCTCCTGCGGAAAGGCTTTTTTATAAGAATCCTTGTTTACTTTGTAAATGTCTTTTTAAAGACAAAGTGGTCCCATTTTTTTATTTTAAGTATTGTTGATTTTCTTGTACACAAAGTGCATACTACTGTTTTGTCTGTTTTGCCTGTCTTTGACTAATTTTACAAAAATTAGAGACCTTTATGTTTTTAATTGTTATTTGGGACTTAATTCAAATATGTTCTTCGCGAGAACTGCTGGAAGATAATCTTTCCGCTTTTTTTACTACATATTCAGATCCGCTGTCTTAAAAGGATTCCTCGAATTCTTCGATATGTGATATATTGGTGGCGCTCATATTTGTAAGTACTTGCTTCGAAAGGCTAGCAGTGACTGAATTGAACATTAAAACAAAAGGCGACGAGAGAACGGTTTAGTATACTTAACTCGTGATCGGCAAGGTGGGGGAAAAGCTTGAAAGCTTGATAAAGCTTGGTAAAGCTTGATAAAGCTTGGTAAAGCTTGAAAAAGCTTGGTAAACAAGCCAAGCCTGGACTTATAAAAATCAAGCCAAGCCAAGCTTTTCCTTTTAAAAAAGCTTGATTATCAAGCCAAGCCAAGCTTTTCGTTTTCAAGCCAAGCTACTTGGCTTGGTGAAACACTGACGCCACTGTTCATTAGGGTACCTTCTCCATTGCAGTTGCCAAGTTTGGACTGCTGAGCTCACATCAGTTGAAATATAATCGTTCAGTTAAATGCATTGGCCTACTTTTTCGTTTCATATTTTCGTAAAATAGATAATATCCATGTGGATGTAGAAAAAATATATTTATAATTATGTTATACTGTTTTGGTCTTATGATATCCTTAACTGTCCTACGTTATTCCCCTCGCTTCCCTCGCTCTAACTAATTCAATTTAAATAGAGAAAATACCAAGTATGACATCATCGAAAAATAAATTTTAGAGGGAATCCGGTAATATGACTAATCATTGCGATACTTTTGATTTTAGCGCTCTCTATTGGGATAGAAATTTGTTACGTATTATAACGAGTACACATAAATAAAACATGACGATAGATAATCGAAAAAACTTTATAGAGATCTAACGTTAAGAAATGCTAATTTTAAATGCAATCAACCAAAATAACATTTACGCTACGCAATAAATTACTTTTAAAATTATCCTCTACGGTTGCCTGACGCTCTCATTTATTAGAAGAGGATCGGCTAACATATAGAGATATAAGAGAAGCACCTCTTGGCAACCTTGTCAACTACATTAAATCTTTAGGCTGGCTCATGAGCTAGGAGATGCCTGTACAATGGATCATTTATTGAGCGTAGTGAGGCCTAAGTGCCATGGAGTAAACCCACCCTCCACAGATACTATTAAAATTATCTTTCAATTAAAGTGTCACTTTACAATACATAACATTTTTTATGAGCACATTTAAATCAATAGAAATACAGAAAACATCCATATTGCTGATTTCTTCACAAAATTACATTTTTAATGATGTGTCATACTTGGTACTTTCCCAATTTAAATTATAGTGGCAAGACTGACGGGAGGGAGGGGAATGCTGAATGACATTTTTGATGATAGAAAGGTGTCTCTCTTCGAATATAAATTCTTCAAAACATTCTAAGATACAGTCGCTAACAGCCCTTAATCAGACACCCTCCAGCTAACATTTATAGTTCCGAAGACTTACCGCTACCAACCTAGTAACTACAGTCTGTTCGCTATACTTACGCGGGTTTCGGATTAACAAAATTATGCAAATTAGTCATTGACAACTAGTTCCAATAAGTCTCTTCCCAAGAAATTAGGTAAAATTGCCCTAATGGTCAGATTTAAATTAAAATAACATTAGGGTAGGTACTAAATTTGTTACAAATATTGCAGTTGAATTGATTCTTTGCAAGTGTTGACATTGTATGTATATTGTAAATTTAGTGGAAATTTTAAAAATGCCTAGACGTGTGATAGATGTAGATAGTCTAATTTGTAGTGTACATAAGCATTTTACGGATGGAAAAAAAAATGGCGGTCCATTAAAATCGGTAATGTCTGTACAACAACGCGTATGCGATGCTGTAGGAATTAGTGAAACCAAATTAAGAGGAGTATTACAAAATAACAATAGTGAACTGCCGAAAGAAGATCACCGCAAAACTCGCCCATCATATCATTGAAAACGAAAGATATTCCAGATGGAAATAAATTTTAAATTCGTAATACCATTTATCGAATGAGGGCCAACAAGGAACATGTGACCTTAAATACAATTTTCTCGGAATTAATAGATAGAAAATTTGACGACATTGGCAGAACAAGTCTATGGCAAGTGATACATAACTTGGGTTCCAAATTTCAAAAGGAGGATAACAGAAAGGCCCTTTGTGAAAGAAGTTCTGTCGTGCACAAGAGGATTAACTTTTTAAGAAAATATTCTAAATTTAAAGAAGAATTTTATATATTTAGACGAAACATGGATATTTTCTAGGGGAGAAACCAACAGAATATGGCAAGATGATAACGTAAAGTCCATCAAACATACCGATGGAGAAAAGAAGCGACACATAATTTTACATGCAGGAGGGAAATCGGGTTTTATAGAAGATGCTGGTTTAATATTTTCATCTAAATCAAAATCCAGTGACTATCACGATAATATGAACACAAAAATGTTTGTAAAATGGTTGCATGAAAAACTTCTCCCAGGTTTAAGTGAGCCCAGCGTAATTATTTTAGACAATGCACCTTACCATTCTGAAGTATTAAACAGAAGTCCAACGAATTCTTGGACTGTTGATAAAATTAAAGAATGGTTGACAAAGGAACATATACCATTTCCTCAATATATGTTAAAATCAGAATTATTACGCTTGGCAAATATACACGCAAAACCAAAAACCTTTGTTGTGGGTCAGATTATTGAAAGTTACGGTCATCAAGTTTTACGTCTGCCACCGTATCATTGCCAGTTTAATCCTATCGAATATATATGGGGAATAGCAAAACAATATTATGACAACCATATTGGGCCTAATGGTTATAGTGACGACGCAGTTCGGGAAACTTGGCGAAAAACACTTTCAATTGCAACTCCAGAAGTGTTGCGGAACTGTATATCCAAGTGCGAGAAACTAATAGAAGATTGGTGGACTCGTGAAAATAAAATAAACGAAATAAATCTAGTCATAATAACAATTAATGGTGATGACAGTGATGATGATGACGATTATGATATTTTGAATGATAATGACGAATTTTCATTTTTGTTGGCAAGTTCATTTTTTTATTTTTCATTTGACATTCTCTACATGGAACAAATTTTTATGTTAGATAATATTTTATTTGAGTTAAATAATCCTCTTATTACACATAGACCATATTTTCTATGTGAAGTGTAATATAAAATTATTATTAGGTTTATAATAGCCACATTAGACTCCATTAATGAAGAAGTTTAATTCTGCTCTCAATTATACAAAAGATTCTCCATTATTATTTAATTAAAAATCTGATATGTCCAACACATGACTTTCCTATCTAGTTATTATAGGCTTTTTCCGGTTATTTTGTACAACTTATTGCAGCATCTCTATAAATGTTTATAGTCCAAGAGCCCGTGAGAGCCAGACCTTCGGAATTTTATAAAAGCTGAGAGTTCTTCTGTGTATGTCCCCAATACAGGTAAGAATGATCCCCGCCCATGAAACCTGAGTAGTGGTGGCTTTGGCAGGTAACAGGTAGCAAAGGTGCATAAAATTCCACCTCAAATTTATTAATTTATAAAACTCAATTTTTTTATATTTTATTCGTAATAATATTAAAACTCGCGTTGCTCATTGCCAGACACTTGATATGGTTACAACCCTCTGCCAGACACTCCTGAACTATTATAATTTGTAGCTATACTTACGTTATATTATAAAAGCTAAATTTTATATATATTATTTGGACAACTATTAAATAATGTTTCCTTAATAGCCAGACACTTTCGAGGGTTATATCGTCCTGCCAGACGTATTAAATGTGTACAATAGTTATAACTGAGAGGAGCATATGCAGCAACGGGTGTGAGTGAAATAGAGCGTGCAGTCTATTGTGATCTTTTACTGCGCATCAGCTGCTCATTGTGTATTATGTAGTGCGCGGTTATGCTAAAAGTAAACGTACATCAAACGTATATTAAACGTATTATTTTTCTGTGTAATTTATAAAATAAATGTGATCTAGTGTAATAAAAGTTATCATAAGTGAAGAAGAAGTAAAAGTAGTTTGCTTTTTCTGTAAAAAAAGTGGCGAAGATCTAATAATATTTACCGAGGAGACTTTAAAAAAGTGTCAGAATATTCTAAAATTAAGAAAAATACACAAACTTAAATACAAAGACGTTATTTAACCTGATGAATATACAGAGAGTGGTTATCACAGATCATGTTATAAAGCACTTACAGGTCTAACGAAAAAATACTTCACCTCTGAACCTATAAGTATTGAAAAAAAACAAGCAAGTTTTGTTGTTACAGACAAATCATTTCCAACTTCATTGTCGACTCCAGATTTGATTTCAGAACCACCTGATTCAGAGTCTTCATCAATAGAATCTTCAACAATATCTCAACAAATTTTATTTTCCCAGTCAATAGAAGCACAACCGTCAACATCTCAAGATGAATCTTATTTACCTACAGAATCTTCCACGACATCTCA
>OV651819.1:70929302-70969302 GCA_927349885.1 Psylliodes chrysocephalus | reverse complement strand
AACCCTAAAAACAGCCCTTTTTTTTTTCCCATATATCTATAATATATATATATATATATAAAAATGATGAATCCCTATTTCCCTTGGTCACGGCATCACGCGTGAACGGCTGGACCGATTTCGCTAATTTTTTTTTATTGTGTTTGTTATTATCAGGAGAAGGTTCTTATGAAAGAAAAAAATAAGAAAAAAATAAGAAAATTGCGCGGAAAATTAGAAATTTTAAGAAAAATCAAAAAATTGAAAAATCGAAAAATCGAAAAATCGAAAAATCGAAAAATCGAAAAATCGAAAAATCGAAAAATCGAAAAATCGAAAAATCGAAAAATCGAAAAATCGAAAAATCGAAAAATCGAAAAATCGAAAAATCAAAAAATCGAGAAATCGAAAAATCGAAAAATCGAAAAATCGAAAATCGAATAATCGAAAAATCGAAAAATCGAAAAATCGAAAAATCGAAAAATCGAAAAATCGAAAAATCGAAAAATAGAAAAATCTAAAAATCGAAAAATCGAAAAATCGAAAAATCGAAAAATCGAAAAATCGAAAAATCGAAAAATCGAAAAATAACTGAATTTCTTAGTGCACATCACCGTTAGTTTAGAGCTATCACGCCTAATATTAGAATAATAAACACACACACACACACACACACACACACACACACACACACACACACACACACACACACACACACACACACACACACACACACACACACACACACACACACACACACACACACACACACACACACACACACACACACACACACACACACACACACACACACACACACACACACACACACACACACACACACACACACACACACACACACACACACACACACACACACACACACACACACACACACACACACACACACACACACACACACACACACACACACACACACACACACACACACACACACACACACACACACACACACACACACACACACACACACACACACACACACACACACACACACACACACACACACACACACACACACACACACACACACACACACACACACACACACACACACACACACACACACACACACACACACACACACACACACACACACACACACACACACACACACACACACACACACACACACACACACACACACACACACACACACACACACACACACACACACACACACACACACACACACACACACACACACACACACACACACACACACACACACACACACACACACACACACACACACACACACACACACACACACACACACACACACACACACACACACACACACACACACACACACACACACACACACACACACACACACACACACACACACACACACACACACACACACACACACACACACACACACACACACACACACACACACACACACACACACACACACACACACACACACACACACACACACACACACACACACACACACACACACACACACACACACACACACACACACACACACACACACACACACACACACACACACACACACACACACACACACACACACACACACACACACACACACACACACACACACACACACACACACACACACACACACACACACACACACACACACACACACACACACACACACACACACACACACACACACACACACACACACACACACACACACACACACACACACACACACACACACACACACACACACACACACACACACACACACACACACACACACACACACACACACACACACACACACACACACACACACACACACACACACACACACACACACACACACACACACACACACACACACACACACACACACACACACACACACACACACACACACACACACACACACACACACACACACACACACACACACACACACACACACACACACACACACACACACACACACACACACACACACACACACACACAATCACGAAAATAGTCAAAACTGATTCAGGAGACCTCAAAACGTAAAAATTCTTTGAAAACTCGAGGTCGAAAAAAATCATGATTATTATACTTTCCTTATATCTGTATATAGATAGGAAAGTAAAAAGTTGTACATTATTTTTCATTTCATTTAACCAGTTGATATTTCCCCAAAGATCAGGTCAAACTTTCGGGTATTTACCTGGAAATACTCATAAAAATTTTAATCCGAAACCCGCGTAAGTATAGCGAACAGACTGTACAAAGGTTACGGCGACCATTCACCGCTACCACCTAGTTACTAAGCTGCTATGTAATAGTTACCAAAGTGGGGAATGATTTTCAGGTAACCAAGTAGTTCCAGACTAGTTATTGGAACTTCCCGCCACTATTATTAAAGTCACAAAGTAGTGGCAGCCTGGTTATTGCTACGTAACAGCATAGTAACTGCTTCATCTGTATTGAACATGAGCGTGTCCTGACTCTCTCGTTAAAATATGTATAAATTTAATTTTTATTTAAAGTCTTGTTTAAAAGATATGATACTTGGCGAGGCAAGTGGTTGACTTTGTTACTTGAAAGTAATAATAGAGTAGGTATGATATTATACTTATATAATAGCGTGTTTAAAGCTATTTGGGGATATATTTGTTTAACAAATAGTAGTTTACTGAGTAAAATATTAAAATACTTCGAGAAAATAAAAACGCCACCCAAATTTTAGGTTTTTCATAAAAAAAGATAATAAAATAATAATATTAAAATAAAAAGTGATATTAAGCACTCACATAGTCCCAAGTTGATAATAAATTCAACTTTTTGGATGCTGAATTTATTTTAAACCAATTAAAATTTTAAAATTAATCAACTTTTTATGTTAAAAAAAAAATGCATATCTTATTTCACCTAAAATATATGGCCGAATTATAAGTTGTGACTATGAAAGATAATACTACTTCAAAGTAATTTTGCTTTTGTCTTTAGTAACTCTAACTCAAAATATTGTTAATTAAAGTAATTGCGAATATAAAGCTTGCAACTATGTCGACGTTGCTATAAAGTAATAACATACTACTATAAATATAAAGTTATAATGAAGCACCCAGTTAAGTTCCAATTACAAGCAGTTGTTACTTGTTAGTTATAATTACTTTGTAGTCGCATTTTAGTAACTTTTATGGTTTCCACTACTATAAGATGGTGACTTTAAAGTAAAAATTATTTTAAATACATGTTTTAAGTAAATTTTCGGTTATTGTAACTTCGTTATGGGTGTTTGTATAACCATAACTACAAGCGACACACTGAGAATAACTGTTACGTTTTAGTGACTATATCATTAGGAATATAAAGTAATTGTTACATTAAACAGGCATTTATAGTTGTAGCTACTACATATTTACTAAACTAAAGTAAGAAATACTAAAGTAATAGTAATTATAACTCTCTATGCTATTTGGGACTGTACTTCCAAATATAAAATTTAATACCTAATTTACTTGATACTTTTTCAGAAGGAGGGGAGTCCAATGAAAAGTGAACATCTTTCATCATCGCAACGCCACGAAAAACAAATCATGAATTGGAAAAATTACATTGAAACAGCTGAGGAGTTTGTAGAATCCAGGGAACTTATTACAACTGATCTTGGATCCGACCACTTTCATGATAAAGATAAAGTACCCAACGTAGTCGAGTTAAAAGTTGAAAGTGGTCCCCCTTCAGCTGTATGGAAGAACCCAGATAATGTCCTGCCATGTAATGATACAGAAACATCATGTAAACCTACAAAGGATGAACCAAATGAAATAAGTCCAGGTACATACAGCAATCGAATGGTCTGTTCCAACAACGTTCAGGATTCTACGCCAAATTTTCTACTGCGCAGAATCCTGGTGTCACTTTCTGGTTTCTGAATGTTGTTGGAAGAGACTTGAAGTAAGTCTAGAATCGCGAGTGAAAAGGGGTACATGATAATTGGTTCTAAGGTTAATAAAGATTGAAAATAACATGTAAGTTGATTCACAACATGTTAATGAGGATTGAAAAAATCTAAATTTGTTTGCAACATTTTAAGTGCACCCGACGTTTGTGTACATTGGTTGCTTATAATAAAATCTCGGAATAATTAAATTACATTGAATTACATCTAGTCTAGAGAAGAAATGAGTACAGTAGTTTAATTTGCAGAACGTAGTACAGGTTCAAAAGGTAGACATTTTATTTATACCTCATCCTTCAATGCTTATTTGTAGTTAAAATGAAAATTTTAATACATCTGATCGGCCTAATAAAAGTTTTCGTTTAGATATAATCATTGCGTGAAGACATGATTATTTAAAGAAAATAGCGGTCGCAAGAAATCAGCATAAACAGATATTTTATTTAGATAAAACATGGGTTAATACTGGATATACAGTAACAAAAAATTGGCAAGATATCTCCATCAAAATAAAAAAACAAGCCTTTATGGAACAAGTCTCTTGTGGATTAAAAACTCCAACTGGAAAAGGAAATCATTTAATTATAACCCACATTGGAAACACCGATAGATTTTTGTCAGATGGTTTATTACTGTTCCAGTCAAAGAAACCAAAAGACTACCATGAAGAAATGGATGGCCCTATGTTTGAAAATTGGTGTCAGAATATTATAAAAGAAACTGCCAGCCAACTCCGTTATTGTTTTAGATCATTCGTCTTATCATAGTCGAATAAAAGAGTCACTACCTACTTCAACATGAAAAGATGGCTTTATTCAGTCTTTCTAAATCCTTGAAGGCAGAATTACTCGTAATAGCAAGGAAACATAAAACAAATTTCAAAAATATATTATAGACGAGATAGCCCGCGAAAAAGGAATTAAAATTCTTAGATTGTCTCCTTACCACGTAGAGTTAAATCCTCTTTGAACTGATGTGGACAAGGATTCTTATGTGCGTACTTAACACGTAACGAATTGAATAGAGAGAGACATTACATATGAATCGCATTCTGTGGAACGAAGATAGTCGTCTCAACACGTGCCAAATTTAAAGATGAAAATCCCAATGCTGGTCACAATTAAAAGGTTATGTCTTTCGAAGCAATACAACATTTGAATTACCTGATGTGCAAAATTTGTTTTTGAAGACAGTTTGAGATGTAAATGGAGAACATTGGAGAAAATGCATTGATCATGTTGAACAGGTAGAAAATTTATTTTGGTAAGCGCAAGCGGATACAGCAATGAAAAACTTAATAGACCCTATATTAATAAACCTCAGAAAAGACAATGATAATAATACCAGCAGTTTTAATGAAGACCGTAACTTTTATATTTAAAAAAATACAGTTAATGTGACTAGTCAAGTCTTACAATTTACTAAAATGCTTTATTACAAAATTTAACCTTTAGAAAACAGATCACGTGGTACAAGTAGTCCAAAAGGGCGTAAAACTGTGTAAACGACTTTAATTGGTAATTATTTTATTTAAAGTATCTGGCTTTTAATATTAATTACAGTTTCCAAGGTACATCGGTAGAAAATCATGGTTATAACCATGGGAAAAATGTTTCTACAGGATGATACCGCTAAGGTGGGGCCGTATTACCGCATCCATGCTAACATGTCTGCCTACTCAGAAGAGTTTCATGCAGTATTGTGTTAATATCAGTCAATTCTTTCTCCTTATTTTGTTCGTATAGTTTGTTGGGTCTGGGTTGATAAACCTTTTTATTGGATTTTTTAACAAAAAAAATTACTTATATACTCAAGTTTTCGCTAGGAATCACAAAATCCATATTATGTTTGAGTTAACAGTATTGTTACGCAGCACCCTGCATTATGCTGCAGTCGTCATAAGTAATAGTGCAAGTAAAAGAATAAGGGGGAGTATTTGAGAAATATTCCACGTCAAGAAAAATCTGGAAAGTTCGAGAAGGTTCGTGAAGGTGAAAACAAGCTATATAAGTCGGTGATACTGACGTCAGGAGTCAGTTTTATGATCGACGTTATACGTTAATGTTATCAGTTGTATATTTATTGTGAAAGTTAGGTTGAAATAAATTGAGATATTAAAAAACCAGTGTAACATTGGTGGCAGCCGTGGGATACAAAATAAAAGTTCATGGTAAATACTAGATGCACTGAGTACGAAACAGATATGGATACTTCAGGCCCACCAGCATGGTTTTTAAAGATGGAAGAGGAAAAGGAAAGTCGCCGTAAGGCAGAAAAAAAGGAAAAGGAAAGGCGCATGAAGGAATAAAAGGAGGAAAAGCAAAGTCGTAGGAAAGAATAAGACAAAGAGAAGGAAGAGAAGCGTAGAAAAGCTGAGGTAGAAATTATGAATGCTTTGCTACAAATCCAGGAAACCATCAAGCAAGAGGTTGGTCAGCTTAAAATTAGCTAATTTAGAATAGCAGCAAGAGCATTTAGAAACTAATTTAGAACAACGAGAGAATTTGAAACAGGAAAAGGCTAGAGTACATTTCGAAAGGCAAATTAGAACTGAATTAGTTGAGTTAGAAAAAATAATTCTAGGCCTAGCTTCAATAAGCAACAGAGACACTAAAAATACTACCTCGTCTTTATCTGCAATCGAACCAAGCCATATTCAAAACCCAGTTTCACAAATCCCTACTAGCAAAATAATTACGCCACCCACGTTTGACGGTCAGACAACATGGGAAACTTATCGCCTATAATTTGAAGCTGCAGCTAGAGCCAATAGGTGGTCTAAAAATGAGATGGCGGCTGCGAGGAGACGCAGCAACTGTTTTATAGTTACTCCATCAAGGGGAATCCAGTTATACATCACCCGTTCAAGCCTTGAAGATAATGCATGGTCAGCAGCATCTGAAACGGGTATTCCAAAGCCAGCTAAAGGTTCGTAGCCAGAAACATAATGAGAGTCTACAGGAATTCGAGACCGATATCAAACGATTGATTCTTTTGGCCTATCCACAGGCTAAAAAAGGGTTTTTGTACGACCCACTAACGAAAATCTACAAATTTACAAAATTATTTTAGGTTATTAAGGCAAAATAACTAATTTTAAAATAATTTTTCACTTCTAATAGTTTTTAAAATAAAATCATCCGCCCAGAATCAAACCACGGCCCTTCACATGGAAGACAGATGCAGTATCCTCATCTCTGCCTCCACAATTATGATTTTTTTTTGTGTGTCATCGGCTTCAACTGCTAAGGTTATTTCGCCTCGTGTTCTGTGTAGGCTTTGTTACTATTTACCAGTGCCACTTTAGGAACAGCACTGTTAATTAAAACCCAACAGTGAATGGTCGAGTGGGGAATCCTACCAAGGTATTAGAATTAATTTTAAATAAATAAATTAAATGAAAAAATTCCGGCCAACGGTGGGATTCGAACTTAGGACCCTTGGATCCACAGGCAGAGACTCTACCACTGAGCCACCCACCCCCCAATTATGATTTTAACTTCAATACTTGTAATTAAATTATTTTCATATAGTTTGATTTAAATTTAAGATTTGTTTCAAAATGTGGACCAAATAAAAATAAAAATACTATTATTTATCGATTCTACACTAAAAATAACTCATTTAAATGTATATTTATTCTCAATAACTAAAAAATATACTGACAATTAGTTTGACAGAATTATAAAAATAATAGTAGTTGGGTGTCCAAAATATGAACTGTGATTGGTGGATTTCACTCTTTTGCAGTGTTCTCACTACCTAGAGTGGATATGAAATATATTTGCTTAGCTGAACGCATTAGCGTACTTTTTTGTTTTGTAGTCAGGCCCGCTTTTATAAACGGACAGACTGGGCAGACGCCCAGAGGCGCCGATGGCTGGGGGGCGCCCGCGCTAGGGAAGAGAAAAGAAAATAGGTTTTGACCAGCTGGGATTTCAAAGACTAAAATTAAAACGGGTAACTTCAACTTGCTGTTAAGTGATTTTGCCTCGTTGAAAATGTAAAAAATGCAACAAAATAAGCCTTCAGATTAAAACGTTTGATCTAGTGAAGGAAAGATTGAAGAGAAAGCAGTACGCCTCGTGTAGTCAGGGCACGCATTAGTGTAAACCGGGCGCACTCTATCAAGGGCGGTAGACTACAGTGATTAGCTGGTGACGTGCTCTCCCGCTATCATCGCCACACCTACAGTACTTACACCGTCTGTATCTTCACGATGGCTTATTGTAACGAAAGTAGGAGATCCCCGATGGAGTACATGTAGCCTGCCAAGTGGTACTGCCAAAATCATATGTTAGAAGTGTGTTGTAGCCGTCCAGGAGGACATTTTGGTACTAAAAGGACACTGGCACGAGTTCGGGAAAGATTTTATTGGGTCAATTGCTGACGAAATAAAGCGAATTGGTGTAAAAAATGTGATGTATGCAATGGCAGGACAAAGGTCTATGAATTCGCTCGGGAACGACTGAAAGCCAACAGCGATAAAGCAGAAGCTATAATCGACAGGTGTGCCACATTTGGAGAGAGGAGACTCAGTACGGCTGTGCAATCCCATGCACCGAGAAGGACGTTGTCAAAAATCGCAACGAAACTGGGAAGGCCCCAACGCCGCTCTTAAGGAAAATAAATGACCTGATCTACCGCATTCATCTGTCAGCGGGAAGTACATCCAAGGTAGTTCACATTGGAAAGTTAGCGTCATGCCGTGGTCCAGATCCTCAACGTTAGTTTCAACTAGGTCCCAGTAATTAAGTTATTTGGGGCGAACAACTGGAGCAGCACTTTGCAGCGTACTGCAGTCATCATAAGTAAAGGTACTTGTAAAAGAAGAAGGGAAAATATTCAAGAAATGTCATTCTACGTCAAGAAAAATCTGGACAGTTCGAGAATGTTCGAAAAGGTGAAAGCAAGTTATATAAGTCGGTGATACTGACGTCATAAGTCAGTTTTATGATAGACATTATACGTTAATGTTATCAGTTGTATAGTTATTGTAAAATTTGAGTTGAAATAAATTGAGATATCAAAAAAATAATGTTACCGTATTTTAGAATTGTTTTGTCCTGAAATTTTTTGACATTTGGAGGTTACAGCCATTGAGTGTCAAATGCTAAATGAGAGTCAGTTTAATACGCTATATTATTGTGATGTAATTTGTAAACAGACCACCCTGTCCTTCAATTTGATATATATGTTTTTATTTAAATTTTTTAAACATTGTTTGCAGATCCATAAAAGTCGTTTAATGATACATAACCAAATTATTTTTAATGTTTAAATAAAGACAATCTTAAAAGAAAAATAAAATGTTAATGAATACCAATACCTCTATTTTTATTAGTCATTGAAAGACAAATTACGTAGTCACTAATATAACGTAATTACTTAGTAGCGAGTATGTTTTGTTATATTATTTTGCCCTAAATGTTAATATGTTTATGAAGATGAGTACAGAGATTCGGTTGTCAGCGCGGAAGATGGATCCCTTGGTGGAATATTAAAGAAAGATGTACAAGATGGTGAATCTGTCGACATACAGAAAAAAAACAATAGTTGGCAAACAAACGACAGCAATAGCAGCTTGGGCGATGCTACTTCTGCTGGTAGCAACAGCACGTCGCAACCAGCTGATAAATCAAGAGGGTCCAAAGACGATTCCCTAACTGTAAGTGACAAATATAAAAACTTTTTTCACTTTAAGATATCTTAATGTTGTTTTGTTTTATAAATACGGAGCATTAATGTCAAGCCAATCAGAGTTGAATTTAGTACTTTTTGAATCGTTTCTAAAAACTTTTATTATTCCATTTGAAAGAGCTCGAGTCTTCTTTTAGACGAAGATAGAGGAAAAGGTGCAAATATGGAATATCGTTTTGTTTGGTATATAAAAAAATTATTGTTAGTGAGTAGATTTAAGACAAATTTAGGAAAAAGGTACGTTAGACAATTAGCATATGCGATTTTGCTGAAATTTGGTGTATTGGTAGAGTTTTATGTGGCAAAATAAATGGTATTAAAATTTTGTCCGATAATAATACATAGGCGTAGAACTTGATTTTTTAAATAATTGCACCTTTAAAAAATCTACGCCAATGGAAAAAAAGGAGTTTCAGTATGAAATTTAGATTGCGCAACTCATTTACTTTAAAAAAGGTACTCTTGATAAGACTCTCATGGTTTTGACGAAATTTGCATTTTAGTAATTTTAAAAGATAAACAATAATTATTAAAATACAAACTTTGTCAAAACCATGAGAGTAAATCAAGTGTTATCAAGGGTACTTTTTTGTAGTAAATGAGTATCTAATCCAAATTTCATACTCAAACCCCTTTTTTGCCATTGGCGTAGAATTTTTAAAGGTGCAATTATTTAAAAAATCAAGTTCTACGCCTATGTATTATTATCGGACAAAGTTTTATACGATGAAAAACATAAAAATGTACTTTTTCATATCTTCTTTAACATCTCTAATCGAGACTTTTAACAAAAATACTCGATTCTTGCCATGTACGATTTTTTGAGGAATATTAATTATTTGCCTGCAATACGTATACAAAAACATTTTTTGTTGGTTTCCATAGTTTCATCTAAATAAAAATATTGTCAAGTTTTAACACCTAATCTCTTGTTAACGATTGAAAGTGTTCTATCTGACTCAATAATTAAAAAAACAAATGCGTGGTTTATTAATAAGGCTGTATAATATACCAATGCAGAATATACCGATATGTTACTGACATTAGGATTTTGTGAAGGAAATGCTCGAGAAAGTGTCAGGGTGTACTGGGTGAAAGGTTTCCAAATCGTCGTGTACCTAGCCACCCAACTTTTGCTGCTGTTGAGAGACGTCTTCGGGAGACCGGTTCCTTTGCTCCCAACACTGTTGATAATGGAAGGATTCCTGAAGTTGAAGAAGATATTTTAGAACGTGTTGAAGAAGATCCAGAATTAAGCACCAGACGAATTGGAAGGGAACTAGGAGTAAGCAAAGATGTCGTTCATAAAGTGCTTAGAGAACAATTGCTATATCCATACCATAAGAAGCCAGTACAAGAATTATTAGTCCATGATACTCAAATTCGTTTGGGTTTTTGTCGATTTGTTAATATGCAAAGAAAAAGAGATCCAAACTTTGTCAAGAAGGTTCTCTTTACCGATGAAGCGGGTTTTACAAGAAGTAGTATAACTAATACCCATAATGAACATGTTTATGCCGTTGAAAATCCGCATGCAATAAAGGTAAACCATTTTCAGCACGAATTCAAAATTAATGTGTGGGCTGGAATAATTGGTAATTTCATTGTTGGTTCTGTCATACTTCCACGAAGATTAACTGGAGAAAATTATTTGGATTTTCTACAAAATACGTTGCCAGAATTGTTAGAAGATTTACCTCTCCAACTTCGGAGAGATATGTGGTTTATGCAAGATGGAGCTCCACCACATTTTTCTTTAAACGTTAGAAACCACTTGAATGAACAATATCCATACAAATGGATAGGCAGAGGTAATGACGCACCTGTAAACTGGCCACCACGTTCCCCAGACCTAACACCGATGGATTACTTTTTATGGGGACATCTGAAATCCACAGTTTACAGGGAACCTGTAGAAAATAAGGAACAACTCTGGCAACGTATTCAAGATGCAATAAACAATCTTAGAGGTGATGAAGAAGTTATGGAAAGGATACATTTTAATTTTCTTTGACGTATAAATCTTTATATGCGTGAAAATGGTGAACATTTTGAACAATTTTTGTAAAATCTCTATTTTTATTATGTTGTAAATAAATATTTTTGTGAAACCTATACACTCTAAATTATTAAAACAGAAATTTAGCGAAAACCCTGAGAGTAATCGAGTCTTATCAAGAGTACCTTTTTTAAAGTAAATGAGTTGCGCAATCTAAATTTCATACTCTAACTCCTTTTTTTCTATTGGCGTAGAATTTTTAAAGGTGCAATTATTTAAAAAATCAAGTTCTACGCCTATGTATTATTATCGGAAAAAATTTTAATACCATTTCTTTTTCCACATAAAACTCTACCAATATATCAAATTTCAGCAAAATCGCATATGCCGTTTTAAATTTATATGGGAAAAACGATTTAAAAATTGTAACTTCAAGGCCCCTTGGAGCCCAAACGAAGCAACTTTGTACTAAGGTAATTTTACTTAAGTAAATCGACTTATTTTGGTCTAAGGAATATGTGGTATGTTTTTGTAAAGACCTTTTACAGACTCCCTGTATATTTTCTATTGATACCTATCTATTTGATTATTTTATGTTACAGTTAGGTACTGTCTAACATAACACTTAACACATTAAACTACGATATATCAACTGAAATGTGTACCTATTGTAATTATTATATAAAATATTATGTAGCATAAAATCTTTCATACATTTTTTTATTTTATGAAACTTATTGTTAAAAAGTTGAATTACTAAAAATCCATTTTATAACAATTAATACATATAACTTTCATTTCCTAAATAAAAAATTAGATTTGGATTGCATTTCTCTTAGTCTGGTTTTGGCTAATGGGCCATATTGAGTCTACATAAGCCACGCCCAGTGATGCCGTTTTGAATGTTTTAAAAATATGCTTATAGCGTCTCCCCGCCGTCTAACTTCATGTCACAGCCACCTTTTCAAATTTCATTTCATAGGTCTTTCCCACTTAGTCTTGTGGTGTTTACAAATCGAAAATAAAAATGAGTGATTGCTAATTTTACAACTCGACCTCCATGAATCTTTTCAGAGAGACCGATCCAGCTCCAACAAGAGAGTATCTTTTACGTACGGTCAATTAGGCAACGAAGACGAAGTATCGTACGATCCGAATTTTTTTGATCAAACCCAAAGGGAACACATTAAAAGCGTCAGTAACACGCACATATTGCGAAGCATGCAGAACAGATTTTTCGATAATCCTCTATTGAGCGTATTAAGCGCGTCCGAACTGATCGAAGAAAAAGACGATGAAGGCAAAACAAAGGAATCTACGAACCTTGGTGTCCAAGCGAAGACGGCCTATATGACACGTAAGTAAAGCTTTTAAATAATATTACTTAGTATTGAATTCGTGTCAACAAAAAATTTTTTTACTTCATATTTTTAACACTTTTCCACACGATGGTATCATAATTGGTTTTATATCCCCAGTATCAATATCGTGTTTAATTAAATGTGTACATCCTAGGGAATCTTTTGGAGCTATAGTAGAAAAAAGATCTATCACTCCATTAAGTTTAGATTTTTGTTCGAAAGACAGATTTGACATTGTTTGTTTAGAATTTACAGCACATAATGAAAATAATAAACAATATGAAAACTCACCACATCTAATATCACTATTGAATAAATTTAAAAAGTTTTTGTAATATTATCAACATTGACAGGTACATTTATAAAACCTAATACATTTTGTGAAACCCCATCAGCAGTAGTTACACTTAAGTCATCATCATATAAAATAGGTGTATTTATTTTATGAATAATATTAAAAGCTTGTTGACCTAAAATTGTTGAATTAGAACCCGTATCTACTAAAGCTAATATTTCAATATTGTTTATTTTAACCATTAAATGTGGCCTATTATCATTTAGTTTCTTAAAAAATAATGGACTTGAGTTTAAACACCCTGTATGTTTGACCCATCCTCTACTATTAGAGATGGTGAGATACTGTCATTAATTAAAACATTATCATTTTTAAAGTTATAAGAAATTTTTTTAGGTACGGCACTGGAGTTAAATATTTTATTAAGGAAATTTTTTACAAAAGATGGGTACTGTTTCCATTCTGCTATAGAAGTTAATTTTGATTCTTGTTTTTTGTAACTTGTGAATTGTTTTTTTGAGAAGTTCCCGGCAAATTTTGAACATTTGTAAGACTGCGGCCCGTAGCCAGACTTTAAGGTACAGCCTGTAGTCCATTTTTTGAACAATTAGGACAATTCACTACTGTTTTATTTTTGTAGCCACAGCGATAACAAAATATATTCCTTTTAGAAAAATATTTTGAATAGGTATGTCCAACTTTACCACAGTTATAACAAGAAACATTAGATAATCTACTTTTATTTACGGTACTGGTTAGTATTAGTTGAAAAATTATTACTACCAAAAGCAGCAGTATTATTTACATCGGAATGTGTACAATTTTGAGATAAATTTTGAGCATCTTCTAGCTTCTTACATAAAATAGACAATTCATCAATAGTCTTAGGGTCTTGCAATGCTAATTCTTTTAATTTTCTAATTTCTTTTAAGGGCGGGCGTGGGCAATGTATTTAACATAGGCATACACAACGCTCTTTCAATGACTTTTTAGCTGAAACTACAACAAAGATAAAAGTGAAAAAATTCCTGCCGATAATAGATATATACTACTGTTCAATAAAGGTTTTTGGTGTCTCTAACTATAAGGGATCGTTTAAAAATAATTCCCAAAATATGGTAATTTTTACGATGAAATAAAGCTAAAAATATACCAGTAATAATTACCCGATGATGAAAATAATTCTTCTTTGAATAGGCTATATACTAAAGCAACAAATGTCACTTAAAATATCTAAATTAATTGCGTCAATTTTCTTAAAAGCTCGTTGAAGTAAATTTTGGAATAAATTATAAATCGCCATTTATGTGTAATAATTGCCTAAAATATAAAAGAAAACTTCCTAACACTGCATACAGTAGCCACAGGTTAATTCAGAGCTTCTCTAATAGATGGCGCTAAAGTCGTCTTGAATAAAAATAAAAATAAATTCAAATATGCAGGTCCTTATTTAGGAGTTTACTAATATGTATATCATTTCAATTATTAAGTTGATTTGTATTCGATTTTTTTTATTTTGTAAGAATTAAACATATTCAATATTTGCGTAAGAGCATGAAGGATATGTAAGTAATGAGAGAAAGCCTCAACTGTATACTTTGAGATTGGAAAATGTCTGTAACGGAGACGGTAAAAATTTATTGCTTGCTTATTTTGTTGGATACTGGAGCCTAGGTGTTAATGGTACTTTTAGGTGTTTTATAAAATTGAATATTTCAAATATTCATACAAATCTAATATGCTTAAATGTAGTTTTTTTTTTAAATTAGGTTTTAACTTTCATGTATCCATTAAAGTATAGGATTGCTTTTTTTTCGACTTGTAGTTTTCAACTGTACTTTAGGTTTTGACGATAATTCAAAAATGAATAAACAGTAAATTTTAAACTTCAAATTTAATCTAATAAAAGCTAATAAAAGTTATATAGATTTGAAAAATAGATATTTTAAAAATATTTTTGGATATACAGGGTATTGCGTTTTTCCTGGCAAATAAAAATGTATATTTTTTTAGATAGAATACCCTGTATTTTATTTTTAGAATATTTTAGTAATACTGTATTCAATCCTAGAATATTTTTATAAAATATTACACTATTGCCAAGCATTAATTTTTTTTGAAATTAGAGAATGATGCAGACCGCAAATTAAATTATCATAATTTAGGTAGGTTTACATTGATCTCAAAATTTTTTAATATACAGACTTACAAGATACTAAGCTAACGAATAGTGGAGATAGAACTGATTTTAAGTTCAATTTACTCAATTTTTTTAAATGCATCATCGTGTATATTATCTTATCATAAAATTCTTTAAAATATTGTCTATACAACGATACCAATAGTTAGCCAATAACGCATATTTGATAGATAGCTGTTTTATTATTAGAAATACGACGAAATTTTTAATATAAAAGTTGTATGATTATATTTAACAATTATTCCTAAATATACAGGGTGGTCCATAAACGAGGTGCGAACCAAATCTATACTTTTTAAAAGCAAAACACCCTGCAGGTTGTTATACTAATTTTGTTTTCTCATCGTCAATCAATTTTAATAAAATTAACTTCATTAATTTGCTATGTTGTATAGGGTGTGTCAAAACGTGAAGTTACGATTTTCTCAATTTTGTAAATGGACCCTGTATTAATCAATTGGTGGTATAACATATAGGGTATTCCATTTAAAAAAATTAAGAAAATTGAAAATTTTAACACACCCTATATTCAACATAGCAAATAAATGAAGTCTATTAAACTTGATTGACGATGTGAAAACAAGCAGATATTTTTAGAAATAAATTTAATGCTTAAAGGATAGATATGGTATATGATCATTATAAAGAACATTCTATCAAAAACTCGTCAAAAGAAAGGATTCCAGAAATCAATTAATGTAGAAATTGACCGACCCAATACTCCACTTCCGCAACAATAGAACTTGTTTATTCATTCGATATTTAACAAAAGACGTTTAACAAATTTTCTGTCAGAGCAACCAACTTCTTCAAAATTCCATTCAGCAAAAGCATATTTAATTTGTAACTAGTGGTGGATTCGCGAATATCAATAAATATGGGACGAATTTTGAACCATCAAAAGACGATTCCTTAAATTCAATTCACGAAGAAGCGGATACTCGTATCTTATTGCACATATTGTCAGCCAAAAATTCGGGGCATTCACGCTGCATTATTAATTGGAACGATACAGATGTTCTAGTCTTAAAAATTTATTTTAAGAAGCATTTGACTAAAGAGATATGGTTCAGAACAGGGCGAAGAGACTCAAGACGATTTCTAGCAGTACATGATTTAAATTTAGATGATACCTTCTAGAAAATTTGCCTGATTTTCATTCTCTGACCGGTTATGATACAACCAGCCAATAGTCTGGCATTGGGAAAAGAAAACATATTCTCTAATCTTGAAAAATGTTTCATAAAAATTTATTCAATAATTGCCAATGTTACTTCCATTAACATTTTGAGGGGATTAATGGCCTCTTTAAAAACCATTGCTAAATTGCCACCGACTTAAGACGACCTAAGATTACATTGTTTAATATGTTTTCACCAGCTAAATATTTGGCTAAGCTCTTTAAAGCCGCAGGTGCAGCTTCCTAATGTTAAAGAGTATGAATAAAAAGTAGATCAAGATGGAAGTCTGATACCCACTCTAAGACTCTGTCCGACCTGCCACCAGACATAACAGAACTTACATCATGCAAATGCAAAAAAGGTACTATACACCGATAATTTTCATAGATGTACAATATTCTAACAATATTATTCTGTTCTAGACTAAGAAAGCAAAATTTGCAAATGCAGGAAAAAAATATTGGCTGTATCGGTTCCTGCACCTACCTGTATGGCACAGAAAAACTGCAGAAAAAGTTTGACCACAGTCGCTAATGTTTTGGAAAATGTTGATTCGTGTGGTGAATCTTATTCTGATTAGTTTAAAAGTCTTGTACTATAAATTTTAATATTATTAATTTATGCTTTATATACTTTTAATTATTCTTATTATAATGTTTTTTTACATTGGGAATTTATTGTATTTTGCAAAGCAATAGCCTTACTGTTTATAATCGATACTTATATATACTGTGTTTATACCTTCAATAAATAGTTCATATTTTCTTATTTTTTATTTTCCTCAAAAAATAAAAAATAAATCATAGCGTATAAATCAATAATCCGTGAATAAAATAATATGAGAGAGTCAAACTGATTCCATACATTTTAGCACTGAGAGAGAAGAATAGAGAGGTGAGAGACTTTACCTTCAATGTTTGCTTTCTAGTTAAACCATGACATAACTAATTGTTTATTGCTATATTTTTGTTATTATAAAAGCAAAAAATATGGGGAAAGCACTGTTACCTTGTTAATACATTGGCGAAACTTTTATGAGGAATAGTTTTTTCTCATTTAGGCCTTCGTTTTTCGTCAAATGAGAGGTATATTTCTAAAAAAAGATTTTTTATACAAATTTGTGGACGGTTGTAACCGAGATATTGACGTTTAAATTTTTTTTCGACCATAAGGGCTAATGCAAATGATTTTTTTTTAAATAATTATAAAAAAATACTTCCTACAAAGACCTTATTGTGCATTACAACAAAAAATAAGCATTTTTTTTTCTATATGGTGGTATCAATAACTCGATTTTTTATGATAGTGCCCTTTTGCACTGTCTAATTTTGTATTACCTCCGGAATAAGGGTAAGCTTATCATGTACTTTCATTCCTGAAAAATTCAGCTTGTGACACCGAAGTGGGAGGCAAAGTCAAAAAAATTTCAATCTATACCATACAAAAGCCCGTACCTGCGAGTTTAAAAGAATACATTTTTATTCGCAAATGCGAAAATGCAGAACGTATATTTGTTACTTAGTTGCTAACTAGAGGCAGCACCTCTCGGATAACTTTATTTTGTCTCTCTCTGGGAGGACTTGTTCAGACTTCTCTGTTCCAATGCACGCCCTTAATAATATTTACTCTTCTACATTCGTCTGGCAAGATAGTTAATCTTTTAAAAAGTTTTTCCATGTAAGAAATGTATAATGTGCTTTTAGAATTAAGTTGTTTTCTATTTTAAATCTCTAATTCTAAATTATATTGATAGTCACAAGGTAAGAAATGTAATTTTAATTGTTCAACAAGGTGATCCCAGTCAGTGAATTTAGAACAATTATTCATATACCAAAATAGAACATCACCTTTTAAAAGATCACGGCTACGTTGAAATACTTGTTGTTTCGAAAGACCTCTAGACAATCTTAACATTTCGACATGTTCCAAAAAATCAAATAACGAATTGTTACCATCATAAAATACACCCCATTTATGAACATCTACACTTGTATATGAAGGAAAACTAACTTGTTCTGTAGGTACAGTACTAGGGTTAAAACCAGAAGAATTATTATTAATTTTTTCAGATAAATCAGCTTCTAACATGATTATTTTTGTTTTTATTGTGTTTTTAGCTGTAACTTCTTCATCAGAGTCTACTTTTAAATTAGCTGCCCTATTAGACAAATAAACTAATCTAGAATTAATTCGTTTAAAAGCTGGATCAGATTTATTACCAGTAAAATTTTCTATTTCTGTATTGACTTCGTTAATTGACAATTCCATTTCTGGGATATCATCTTCATGATCATAAGGATTATTTTTCTCTGAAAAACTTCTATTGTGTGACTCTTGAGATAACAAACCACTCAATACCTTTCTTTTTTGTTCTACAGTAGAAGGTACGTCTACCCCTCTGATTAAAATTTCATAGGTTAACTCATGAGTCTTTAAATGTTTGGGTATCATTTTAATAAAGAAGATATCAGTCAGAACAAAATGTAAAAAGCAATATATTTAACTAAATAAAGGCACAAATTTTATCAATAACGAAAAAAAAATTTTTACTTGCTAGGCACAAAAATCAACTTTAGGTAATAATCCAAAAACTATACACTTTTATCAGTGTATAATAGGGTGTTTCATTTTTGAGCCACTTTTTTTTTCAACTATAAAACAGGCTTAAAACTTTGAGAAAGGTGAAAAAAGAAGCCTCTAAAAATTTGAGCTCTTAATATTATCATTTAGTGGTGCCTGTTCCTAACTTTCCATTTTCAATCTAAATAACATGGAAAAATTTTTTTTCTTTTTTCTTATTTTTGTAGCTTGACATTTGAGCATTGTAAAAATAAAGTGAAACATTATTTTGGTAGTAAATTGAACGCTCTACAAAAATTTCTAATATATATTTTTTTCATAGAGTGAGCCGTTCTGAAGATATTCAAAATTAAAGTTGCAAATGTATGAAATTAGGAGACTTTTATTTTATTAAACTAATACTGATGACTTTTTTGTCTTAAAAATTATTTTTAATCAGAAAACTGGTTTTTGTGCGCTAATCTTTTTAGAAAGCTAAAATAAAAAAAAATACATCTTACAGTTCATCAAATTTCTAGAGGCTTTCGACGGCTAGACAGAGAAAGCACTACTGACAGGCATCCCGACGGATTTACGCATTGAAAGTACACTCTGCGCATCAAGTATTTCACTATTTCATTCAGACATAAATGTCAGATGTAAATTTCGCTAAAACATTTCTTTTATTTTCGTTTGTGTTTTTTGCTCATTACAGTTTAATAGAACCTAAGTATGGAGTTTAATAGCAAATTAAGAGGCCGCGTGATTAACAGTCAATCTCGCGAAATAATAGCCAATGTTATAGAGTTTATGAGAAGAGAAGGAAACTTTAATTCACCTTCAATACCATTTAAAAATGTAAATGATCGTGTTGCTGCAGCCACAGGAGTATCTAAAAACACTGTCGTCCGCATTTCTGGAGAGAAAAAAAGAATCGATAACCGTGAGATATCGGAATTTTCATCACCAAGAAAAACCATTAAAAAACCAAAAACAGTTAATGATATAGATGAAGCTGCACAAGAATCAAATTTTATTTATTTTTTTATTATTAGATAGCTATTTTTGTTTCTGAGTTGTGTTCATTTACAGGCTCAATTTTTTTCCGTTTCTCCTTTTTGATTTTATATGGGGTTTCAAGTTGTTTTTGACTTATTTGGACGTAAATCACAACAACACACTTTTTTAATAAAGCAAACAAGTGTTAAGAGGTATATGTACGTGTAAACTACAATTACAAAAAATTGATATGAAACCCATGAAACCACCAACAAAAATGTAAAGCTAGCTTCCGTACTAGAACATGGTGTCATTCGTCGAGATAATTTATCGTTTTGTTTAATAGATCAAGAAATGTAAATATTCCCCTGTTATTTTTTATAAAATTATAAGAGAAATAAATTTTTTTCTAAATAGTATAGTTTATTATTTTGTAGAAAAAAAAATTTCGAAAATTTTAGTAATGTTTCAGAAACAACCGTTATTAATAATAGGTACCATTTTCCTTAATAAGGTAGAAATAAAATATAAACTATTTCCACGATTTACAAAGGCCTACAAAAAAATTATAGGTATTTTCCGCTATCCTATAAAATTTATATTTTCTGACTCATTTCAAAAGGTTGAAGGAATTCCAAAACACCTTTTATGGCATAATAATTATTTTCAATTCTACATACTATCTTTAGCTGCTTTTAAAAACGTTCTAAGAAAGTCCAATCAGACCAATTTAATCCCTAAACTATTCCACACTTTTAAAATTTAATTACCTAAAAATATTAAAAACTATTTAAAATAACTTGTTTAGCAGACTGTACAATAGCTATCTTAGTCACACGTAGCGCGTTCTCTGTCTGGGCGTCGAACACCTCTAGAAATTTGATGAACTGTAGATATTATTTGATTAAACAAAAGTAATTATGAATTAGGTTCAGTAAAATTATTATTTTATAGATTAAAAACAACTTTTTAACAATTAGCATACTAAAATTTTGAAACTAATAGATATTTTAATGTCTTATCAGAATTAAATGATGTAACAATATTTGTTGAAGTTTTTTTATTACAATTTGGATATTTTCGTCGGTGCTCCTTTACCACTTGTAATAAATATTAAAATTGTTCCTCATCTTTAGTTAGGCATCTATTATATTCTTCTACTAATGCGACGCCATGTCCTGCAACGTCTTTCAATTTTTCGAAAAACACCAAATTCTCTTGATAACTTTCATTATCTGGCCAAATTAGGACATCTGCATCCAGAAAGTCGTACAGCAAATCAAATTTGTCAAAAAGTTTTAATTATTGTTTTGAAACAAAGTCACTTATATTTTTGTTTAAAAATATTTCTGGTGAATTTTTGTCTTCTGTGCGTCGTTATTTTCTTTCTATATGAAAATAATGATGTTTTCTTGAAAATAATTTTTAAGACATAAAAAATTCATCAGTTTAATAAAATAAAAGTCCTAATTTCATACATGTGCAACTTTAAGTTTGAATATCTTAACGGCTCACTCTATGAAAAAAATATATTAGAACTTTTTGTAGAGCGTTTAATTTCCTACCAAAATAATGTTTCACTTTATTTTTACAATGCTCAAATATCAAGCTACAAAAATAAGAAAGAAGAAAAAAAAATGTTTCCATGTTATTTAGATGGAAAATGGAAAGTTAAGAATAGGCACCACTAAATGATAATATTAAGAGCTCAAATTTTTAGAGTCTTCTTTTTTCACCTTCATGAAAGTGTTTAGCCTGTTTTTTAGTTGAAAAAAAAAGTTCTTAAAAATGATACATTCTAGTGCATAATCACTAGAAAAATATGTATAAATAAACACTAAACCTAGTACAAAATGCAGATATTATATAAAACTTGACATGCAGTAAGTAACGTTAATCTCTGTGAAATACCTATGTGAATTAGAACGATAAGTTATAAGGAATATATTTCAAAGTAACGAGCTATTTAAGCCAGTAGTTAAGGCGCCATTTTGTAACGTAATCTTGTTATTTTATCTATTTTTATAGTGTTTTATGCTCTTATGATTTTGGGTAGTGGGTTAGGTTAATTAAACAACTCGTATTACTTTGAAAAAGAATGTTGAGCTCCACTGTATTTAAAACTTACTAAACTTGACTATCGATTAGTGATGAAAATATAGAAAATCACTAACCATTAAGATATTATAATTAAATAAGGTTTCAGATAAGGTAGCGACAAATTCTAATTCACAGAGACTTACTTATTTAAATTTAAATGGTTTATTCAAGACTTATCTGTTAAATAATAGGTAGTATTTCAGGAGAGACTTGTAGAGGCCTTCTTCAAGGGGATTCGTATGATATACTTCGGATATCACCAACTCTTAAGTATAAATCTTCATAGGTAAACTTAAATCTCATAAACTTCTTTAGATGACTCGAACTAAACCTCTTGATATACTTGAAATAAACTTTTGTAGCTGGAACTAAACTTATAAGTTTCTATACTTCTAAACATCAAAACATGCAGCCTTCTTCTAAACTTCTAAACAATCTATTTAGATATAACTCCTACCGAACCGTCTAGATACAGCCAGGCTACAAGGAAAAAGGTAAAAATATCAAGAAAGGAACTAGGAAGTTTATATAGAAAACAGATAAAATGCTTTTTACTACTAAATGAACAATTTAAAGTATTAAATGAATAGCTTCATAGAGACCAAAATTAATATGAAAAGGAAAAATCTTATTTAACATATTTAAATATAGTAAAGAATACTATTTTTTTTCTAACAAAATAATAGATAAAATTATATGAAACGTTTTATCATGTGTTATCCAATGTGTTGAGGTTATGTTTAAAATTTAACATTTTAATTAGAAATTCTTGTACAAAATATATATTTTCAACAAAATATCGGTAGAAAACTTACCTTTTTAAAATCAGACGGTCATTAAAAATAATAAAGAAAATTAGTACATCGGATTTCCAAGATAAAAGATAATTAAAAATTAAAATCAACTTGCTTGTTGACAGAGACGGATCGAAATGACAATCCAAGTTTTGACACAAGGCATAAACGACAAATGACGTTAGGGTAGAGATGTTTGCGTCAAATAAACGAAAACAGTTGAAACCGTTTTCGTTATTTAGACCCAAACATTGTAACAAATTTTTTCCATTTTACCCAATCCATAAAACTGACCCCCCAAAATAAATAATTTTCGATCAATCTCTAACTTGGTTTCAATGTTCGTGATTTTTCAGTTTATTCTGAGCGTTACTTTTGGGGATCTGGCAACACCGTGATTCCCACATAATCTTACTTTTAGCTTTGACTTTGATATAATTTCGATTTAAGACTTAAGAACGATTTTATTTGAGCTCATTCAAGTGTTAATATCAGGAGCTATTGTCGTAATGACGGGTAATATTTTACTAATCACCAGATGGTGTACATGTAAAGTAAAGTCTATGGAACGACCTGTCAACGGATTTGTTTATTTTAAAATGTTAATAACCTTTATTTTATTTGAAAACTATATGATTCTTAAGCATGTTCTGTGGTGGCTCCTCTGACGAAAAAAAAAGTTGTCTTGTCTGGATACCGATATCTGCTACATAAGCTCATTTTCATTCCGAATTTTTGAATGTAAGAAGCTCCTTTCTCAATGAACAGGGTGTGGTCAACAATATCTTTTTTTGTGGAAATGGTATTGTAATTTTTATGGAAATGTTGCATTCATTTTCTATTTTCAATCCCAAAAATTCACTTCCGAGTAAAGTATTAGTCGTAAACTCAGCGGGTTATTTATAAAGAACATATGCCATCTAGTGCAGATGAAAATATAAAAAATAAAGGACATCTTGTTTAGTATAATAGAGTGTTAAAATGTATAAGACTTAACACATAATATAATATAATATAATATAATATAATATAATATAATATAATATAATATAATATAATATAATATAATATAATATAATATAATATAATATAATATAATATAATATAATATAATATAATATAATATAATATAATATAATATAATATAATATAATATAATATAATATAATATAATATAATATAATATAATATAATATAATATAATATAATATAATATAATATAATATAATATAATATAATATAATATAATATAATATAATATAATATAATATAATATAATATAATATAATATAATATAATATAATATAATATAATATAATATAATATAATATAATATAATATAATATAATATAATATAATATAATATAATATAATATAATATAATATAATATAATATAATATAATATAATATAATATAATATAATATAATATAATATAATATAATATAATATAATATAATATAATATAATATAATATAATATAATATAATATAATATAATATAATATAATATATAATATAATATAATATAATATAATATAATATAATATAATATAATATAATATAATATAATATAATATAATATAATATAATATAATATAATATAATATAATATAATATAATATAATATAAATATAATATAATATAATATAATATAATATAATATAATATAATATAATATAATATAATATAATATAATATAATATAATATAATATAATATAATATAATATAATATAATATAATATAATATAATATAATATAATATAATATAATATAATATAATATAATATAATATAATATAATATAATATAATATAATATAATATAATATAATATAATATAATATAATATAATATAATATAATATAATATAATATATATAATATAATATAATATAATATAATATAATATAATATAATATAATATAATATAATATAATATAATATAATATAATATAATATAATATAATATAATATAATATAATATAATATAATATAATATAATATAATATAATATAATATAATATAATATAATATAATATAATATAATATAATATAATATAATATAATATAATATAATATAATATAATATAATAATATAATATAATATAATATAATATAATATAATATAATATAATATAATATAATATAATATAATATAATATAATATAATATAATATAATATAATATAATATAATATAATATAATATAATATAATATAATATAATATAATATAATATAATATAATATAATATAATATAATATAATATAATATAATATAATATAATATAATATAATATAATATAATATAATATAATATAATATAATATAATATAATATAATATAATATAATATAATATAATATAATATAATATAATATAATATAATATAATATAATATAATATAATATAATATAATATAATATAATATAATATAATATAATATAATATAATATAATATAATATAATATAATATAATATAATATAATATAATATAATATAATATAATATAATATAATATAATATAATATAATATAATATAATATAATATAATATAATATAATATAATATAATATAATATAATATAATATAATATAATATAATATAATATAATATAATATAATATAATATAATATAATATAATATAATATAATATAATATAATATAATATAATATAATATAATATAATATAATATAATATAATATAATATAATATAATATAATATAATATAATATAATATAATATAATATAATATAATATAATATAATATAATATAATATAATATAATATAATATAATATAATATAATATAATATAATATAATATAATATAATATAATATAATATAATATAATATAATATAATATAATATAATATAATATAATATAATATAATATAATATAATATAATATAATATAATATAATATAATATAATATAATATAATATAATATAATATAATATAATATAATATAATATAATATAATATAATATAATATAATATAATATAATATAATATAATATAATATAATATAATATAATATAATATAATATAATATAATATAATATAATATAATATAATATAATATAATATAATATAATATAATATAATATAATATAATATAATATAATATAATATAATATATATAATATAATATAATATAATATAATATAATATAATATAATATAATATAATATAATATAATATAATATAATATAATATAATATAATATAATATAATATAATATAATATAATATATAATAATATAATATAATATAATATAATATAATATAATATAATATAATATAATATAATATAATATAATATAATATAATATAATATAATAATATAATATAATATAATATATAATATAATATAATATAATATAATATAATATAATATAATATAATATAATATAATATAATATAATATAATATAATATAATATAATATAATAATATATAATATAATATAATATAATATAATATAATATAATATAATATAATATAATATAATATAATATAATATAATATAATATAATATAATATAATATAATATAATATAATATAATATAATATAATATAATATAATATAATATAATATAATATAATATAATATAATATAATATAATATAATATAATATAATATAATATAATATAATATAATATAATATAATATAATATAATATAATATAATATAATATAATATAATATAATATAATATAATATAATATAATATAATATAATATAATATAATATAATATAATATAATATAATATAATATAATATAATATAATATAATATAATATAATATAATATAATATAATATAATATAATATAATATAATATAATATAATATAATATAATATAATATAATATAATAATATAATATAATATAATATAATATAATATAATATAATATAATATAATATAATATAATATAATATAATATAATATAATATAATATAATATAATATAATATAATATAATATAATATAATATAATATAATATAATATAATATAATATAATATAATATAATATATAATATAATATAATATAATATAATATAATATAATATAATATAATATAATATAATATAATATAATATAATATAATATAATATAATATAATATAATATAATATAATATAATATAATATAATATAATATAATATAATATAATATAATATAATATAATATAATATAATATAATATAATATAATATAATATAATATAATATAATATAATATAATATAATATAATATAATATAATATAATATAATATAATATAATATAATATAATATAATATAATATAATATAATATAATATAATATAATATAATATAATATAATATAATATAATATAATATAATATAATATAATATAATATAATATAATATAATATAATATAATATAATATAATATAATATAATATAATATAATATAATATAATATAATATAATATAATATAATATAATATAATATAATATAATATAATATAATATAATATAATATAATATAATATAATATAATATAATATAATATAATATAATATAATATAATATAATATAATATAATATAATATAATATAATATAATATAATATAATATAATATAATATAATATAATATAATATAATATAATATAATATAATATAATATAATATAATATAATATAATATAATATAATATAATATAATATAATATAATATAATATAATATAATATAATATAATATAATATAATATAATATAATATAATATAATATAATATAATATAATATAATATAATATAATATAATATAATATAATATAATATAATATAATATAATATAATATAATATAATATAATATAATATAATATAATATAATATAATATAATATAATATAATATAATATAATATAATATAATATAATATAATATAATATAATATAATATAATATAATATAATATAATAATATAATATAATATAATATAATATAATATAATATAATATAATATAATATAATATAATATAATATAATATAATATAATATAATATAATATAATATAATATAATATAATATAATATAATATAATATAATATAATATAATATAATATAATATAATATAATATAATATAATATAATATAATATAATATAATATAATATAATATAATATAATATAATATAATATAATATAATATAATATAATATAATATAATATAATATAATATAATATAATATAATATAATATAATATAATATAATATAATATAATATAATATAATATAATATAATATAATATAATATAATATAATATAATATAATATAATATAATATAATATAATATAATATAATATAATATAATATAAATATAATATAATATAATATAATATAATATATAATATAATATAATATAATATAATATAATATAATATAATATAATATAATATAATATAATATAATATAATATAATATAATATAATATAATATAATATAATATAATATAATATAATATAATATAATATAATATAAATATAATATAATATAATATAATATAATATAATATAATATAATATAATATAATATAATATAATATAATATAATATAATATAATATATAATATAATATAATATAATATAATATAATATAATATAATATAATATAATATAATATAATATAATATAATATAATATATATAATATAATATAAATATAATATAATATAATATAATATAATAACGTTATGGTAACGTGAGAATGTCACAGCGAAATTACGTCATTCCATATCGTTATTTTAATGAATCGATATCACATTAAAGTAACGTGTATATCGGGTGTCCTAGGCTCGGCAAATTGACGTCATCACGAATTTACCTAACGTCAAAGTGACGGATGAAATTATTAAAAATACTAAGCAGATAAAAGTTATTTATTTAATCCAAAAAACACATGAAAAATATATTATAAAAAATAAATTACACTGGTAAATAAAAAAGTCATGAGCAAGAAACCAAAAGGAATAAAATGAAAAAAGAATATTAGAGAAACTGACACAACAGACCTAAAATTTCAGATTTAATTTAAAATTGTAGATTTAAATTTAATTGGGGGTGGACGAGCATGCTTTACGATATGAATCATCTTTAGTATCATCGAATGACAGCTTTCTAGTTGGCACCTGTTTTATTTTAGTAGGTACTTTATCAGCCTCGGAATATAGGTCTGAGGTAACTTCGACTTTTTTAATTTGGTACATCACTTATCATTATCATCTAATATAAAAGAACTATTAAAATACAGACCACTGAAAATTCTTAAACATAGAACGTAAATTGTGTATCTAGTTGTAAAATCTAAGGGGGTTACTACACCGGAGATTGAGGTAGTAGCCTTAAAAACTACCTTCTCAGAGGTATACATATAGTCTGAGTTTATAATAAAGTTAATAAAAAAAAGATCATATATCCTGTGAGATGATTAAAGGTATCTAAATCAAGTGACCCCCTACAAATCTTTCATTTTTAAGTAAACTATTAAAAAAATACCCTGAAAGAACTCATAATCAAAAAATGAAAGTATAACATTACTCATTAATCTTATAACATATTTCTTTATATATTTCTTTATAAAGGAAGCCAAAAGACTTGTTTTTTACGCAGCGTCAGCCATTTTCTGCTTACTTCACAACCGCCAGATCGTCATCATCTGGTTTTTTAAACTCAACAATGCAATACGTCTGTAAAATACCAAATTCGGTTTAATATACTTTATTATTTTGTCACATTCTATTTTTTACCTTTTTCTAAAACATCTTATCAAATAAAGTACAATTTAAAAATGCACCACGTTCACGAGGTCACGACTGTCACGAGAATAATGAAGATGGAGGAAACAGGAAACAACAATGACAATTGACAATATGACATTGCTAGAATATTTTTTAGTTTAGTACTAAATTGATATAAATAATTGTATCAGATTTCATAAAAATGTACTAGGATGGGTTTCCTCTCTGGTTGCCTTAGGAATATTATCAATTGTTTATTAAGTCTTTACGGTACTTTTACTAGTTTAACTTATATTAATTACACTGGTCGATAGCGGACAATGTTCTGAATTTCGTTTCTAGCGTACCTGTTACCTTTAGGATGTACTAGATCCAGTACAATTATACTAGATTAGCCAAATTAATTGCCATTTGACATTTGAGGATATCGGAATTGGGTTACCAATACGTTAAAAAGAGACAGGCAACAAAATCTTGAATTAATAATGCTAGAAAACGGAACGTTACTAATTATCCATATCAAAACATAAGGTACCGTAATTTTACAAAAAATTTAGAAACTGCAGCTCTCACAAACTTAATATATACGTGTTTTCAGTTGAAGCAGATATACAATTAGGTTCTTTGTAATTCAACACTTAAGTATTAAAATATACGAAAAAATAACGTAATTATGATGAATTCTAATTGACGTCATCAATTCCACGTCAAATACACGTTACTGATTAAGATATTGTATTTCGGATAAATTAATACTAAAAAAATAACGTTGCAAAAACGACGTCAAAGTAACGTCATTAATTGGGATAGTGACGTTTCTGACGAATAAACACAAAAAATCACTTCATAATGACGACACCTTGCTGCTTGGGTAAAAGCTAATTATGGAGAAAATAAAGGTTAAAGTTTTTTATTCTTTATTAATTAAATCGCAATATATCTGGGAAGAAAAACAAACAAAATGCTTTATTATACTTTATATTGTACAGCTGTAAACTAAAATAACTAAAAATACCACTGCGGTAATTTTTAAAATTGATTGTTTATAATTTTTTGGACTTGAACCATTTTATAACTGAAAATATTTTACATTTTAAACATAAACAGGTTCATCGGTACATTCTTCAAAAAGGTAAATTTTTATAAAAATTGTGGTTTATGGGCGGAATGAATCGAAGATGATCTTTCATGTGTTGCCTTTTAGATTCGGTTACATTACGTCTAGATGGATATAGTTGATCCTGTTGGATGGTAATTAATGATGAGATTTTTCTTCCTCGTGCATTATTTAAATCAACAGTTTAAAAAGTAATGTCTTCATTGAGAACTTCTTTAAACTTTAGGGATATTGGTGATGACCTTTCAAAACGCAACCACCGGATTTTTAACCATGAAAAATCATGGCCCGTTACAGTTTTCTTTCTATTTTGTACCGCTGATTCCAACGTTTTGGTTGATTTAAATTCCTCTCTTTTTATTTCAATAACTCTAAATTTAGGTTTCGTTTTCTTTGCTTCTCGTGCTATGTTTATCCAGTCTTGGGCTGTAAAAATATGGAGGCACTTGCGACTAACATTTTGAATTCATTCGAAGTCGGCATCGTTGGGCAAAAACGAATGACCCGACATTAAAATTTAAGGTCTATAGTATCCATAGCTATATTTGGATCTTGTACTAATTTTAGCAGGGACAGGGACATTTTTAAATTCCTATTTTTCCTGTGCATGAATCAGAATACAATGTAATGTGTCTATGATTTGCTGCATATTCTTTCAAGTGTTTTACCACATATGATGCGACATCTTGTGAACCGTGGCCTTCTTATGTCTCATCATACATGTGCATGCATCCAGTTCCTGCATTAAATAAATGTACCCCAAGGTTGTAAACATATAAATGTTTCTTGTAATAGGCTACAGATGTTAAAAGTTTAGGAAATGATAGGGCTTTTTGGAGGTCGAAAGTTAGTACATATTTGAAGTCTGAGGCCTGGTTTTGGTCAGATTTCAAACCATTTCGTGCTTGTTCAGCTTTGGCAAGATGTAGTTCTTTTTCTGTTTTTAGTTTATTTTTTGTTTCCTCGTTTTTTCAAATCAATTTTCATTTGGAAGTCGTCACATAAAGAACAAGTATCTTTGGATGGCGGTTTAAAGCTTAAATTAAACTTTGTATTAAACATGGTAGTAATTTTCTTTTTGCAAGGAAGAACATTTTCTGAGATACATTTTTCTTTGTATAACTCGTACATTTTGCTGTATGTTAATTCTTGGTTTAAATATTTCCTGCCAGGATTGTCTTTTTTAGTGTAATGACTTTGGTAGGCCGGAAAAGAGTTGATATGTTCAATAACTTTGGAATCATCTATTTTATTTCTTGGGTTCCTTCCCCGTGAATCAATTACTGAAAAATACTTTATTTTTTGAAATACAGCGATATAATCTACTGACACTAATTTGTAATGTATCTACAAAATATTTCTTGCATACATACAAACATGGTGTTATTTTCTACCCGAAAACTGTACTTAAAAGACGTTTGCATTGCTGCCCTTGCACCATCTCTTACTCGTTTTCTCGCAACCTTTTGCGCCGTAGAAAAACATTTTGACGGGAATAGTCACATATTTTCCAATAAGATTAGAAAATGTTCTTGCGCTGATCTTCTTGAATTCTTGCGGTGCATTTTTTTGCAATTGCTATGCTATGTTTTGGAATTTCTTCAAAGGGATGGTTTTTCTCGATGTAATAATATATTCTCTACCGCAATTTCGACTGCGTTTCGTCACATTAGCCTTTCAAGTACTTTTATTTACATTTCGCTTTCTAGTTTTTAACCTACTTCAAAAAAGGAGGAGGTTATCAATTCGTCGCGATATTTTTTTTTTTTTATGTATGTTCAGCGATTATTCTTTAACACGGTGTACGATTTCAATGATTCTTTTTTTGTTAGAAAGAGATTACTTCAGGGGTGGTCCCATATATATTTGGTCAAAATATATTAATTGGGTCAATGAGAAAATCCTCAAACTCTTCATTTTTTATGTATGTTTAGCAATAATTCTTTAATACGGTGTCCGATTTCAATGATTCTTTTTTCGTTAGAAAGAGGGTACTTCAGGGGTGGTCCCATATAGATTTGGTCAAAATCTAATAATTGGGTCCATAAGAAAATCCTCAAAATCTTCATTTTTTATGTATGTTCAGCGATAATTCTTTAACACGGTGTCCGATTTCAATGATTCTTTTTTTGTTAGAAAGGGGGTACTTCAGGGGTGGTCCCATATAAATTTGGTCAAAATCTGATAACTGGGTCCATGAGAAATTCCTCAAATTCTTCATTTTTCATGTATATTTAGCGATAATGCTTTACGACCTTGTCCTATTTATATGATTCTCTTTTTTGTTAGTAATGGGGTACCTCAAGAATGGCCACATATAAATTTGGATAAGATGTGCTGACGGCATCTGCACGTTTTTGAAGTCGGTTTTTTTTAAATTTTTAATTTAGATCACTTGTAGAAATACCTGTCACAACATTATTTTCAGTTATGGTGTCTAAAACACTTGCCAAAGTTGGTCTAGCACCTGGTCTATGACCATTGTTTTATGTGGGTACAACTTCCTCCCCAATAACTCTTTTTGCTTCGCCGTACTCGGATAAAAAAGTTCAATGGAAAGTTTTAATCAAACCCCGTATAAGCCCCCGCGCGAATACGGGATTTCAGATCAACACCTATTTGTAATGAAAACATAACCCTACTTATAGGAACTAATGCTGAAAATAATAAAACATACCTTCAGATTCGCTAGAATCAGACCTCTCAGAAGGCTGATAATCTGATTCATTTGGTAAAAATGGTTCAGATTCTGATTCACTGACATCCATTTTAACAAAACAAACAATTTTTATCTCTAAACTTTAACCACAACTTAACACAGCAAGACTGTTTTCAATGAGGTTTTGTTATAAAATCGAGCACAACGGTAAATTTTATGGACTTGATCCATTTCACTTCTGAAACGAATAAACAAAGTTTTCAGAAACAGACTCAAAACCAACTCTAGCTGATTAATATGTAAAGTGTGACTTAATTCCTTTCTTTACTGAAATAAACCATGTTTTATATGCCTTTTAAGAAGGTAGTATCAAAATTGAACCCCTCATATATAAAATCATAATATGTTTTATATCTCTTCTAATAGACAAGCATGGTATTTTAAAATGGTATCTAAGTTCAGTCGTTCTGATCAATCTATAATTTGGCCATTGATGATTTTCTTTGTAACATAAAAAATCTAATGTGTCCAACACATAACTTTCCTATCTAGTTATTACAGGCTTTTTTCGGTTATTTTGTACAACCTATTGTAGCACCTCTGTAAATGTTTAGAGGTTAACTTAATATATACATTTTCGACATACATCTAACTCGAAACATTTTTCTATATACACTCATTGCCAACGGAAATGCAGAAAAATTTAAATTTTATACTTCTCCAATTTTTCTTTTACGGTCCATTTTAGAGAAATCATGTAAGAAACAAAAATTATAAAAATCGATATCGCAAACATCTTTTAGTTCAACATTTTTCTTAAAAATTAGAATTTTTTTCGCTTTGAAAAATTTTTCGGAAAATTATGTATGGAACAAAAATTATAGACAATAATAAAAGTAATCTTTATTTAAAGAATTGTCTTCTCCAAACGAAAATAACAGATATATTTTATAAAATATAAAAATGACCCCCTATAAAGTACCCCCAGATGTCCAAAATCTAATCAGTTCACCTCAGGTCGGAATAAAGCATAAGTTTAAAATTTAATGTGTTTTTCTTTATCCGTTTTTGAATTTTCTTTAAAATTCGAAATTTACACATTTTCTCAAATATCTCGAATACAGTCCATTCTAGATAAATTATGTTTAAAACAAAAATTATAGAGAATTATATCACAAACAACTTTTATTTAAAGAATTTTTATAAAAATTTGATTTTTTTTACATTTTGTCAAATTTATAGAATACGGACCTTTTTGTAAAAATTTTGTATAAAACAGAAATTATAGAGAATAATATAAAAAGTAACTTTTATTTAAAGAAATTTCTTCTACAAACGTAAATAACAAATATATTTTAAAAAATATAAAAATGACCTCCTATAAAGTACCCTCCCAGATTTTTCGAATTTATAAAGAATTTTTAAACGTTATATCCACAGTAAATAATTGATACCAACAAATTTTTTTCTAACATTATTTAATATTTTTGTGTTTATTTTTCACTGCTATTAACACCCCACCACTCTTTGACTTACCAGTAAAACTTAAATTTTGATCCGCTCTCATGACAGTGTAATACATCTGAGTCAAATAGTTCATTAACACAGATATCCTTCCTTTACCAAGTTTCGACTGCTATAACAATATCAAAGTTACTAAATATTACATTACAGTAAAAATCTGCCGTTTTACTTCTTAATCCTCTGCAATTTTGAAAATAAATTGAAAAATTGATCATTTATTAGACAATACAACTATTTATAAAAATATTATACCTATATTAAATAGAACATGGCCCTTAATTATTTATATTTTAATTTTCTCGGAACTTCCAGATCTTTATTGACATGAAATGATATTTATAGACATTTCTAGACATTTCTAGACATTTCTAGACATTTCTAGACATTTCTAGACATTTATAGACATTTCTAGACATTTCTAGACATTTATAGACATTTATAGACATTTATAGACATTTATAGACATTTATAGACATTTATAGACATTTATAGACATTTATAGACATTTATAGACATTTATAGACATTTATAGACATTTATAGACATTTATAGACATTTATAGACATTTATAGACATTTATAGACATTTATAGACATTTATAGACATTTATAGACATTTATAGACATTTATAGACATTTATAGACATTTATAGACATTTATAGACATTTATAGACATTTATAGACATTTATAGACATTTATAGACATTTATAGACATTTATAGACATTTATAGACATTTATAGACATTTATAGACATTTATAGACATTTATAGACATTTATAGACATTTATAGACATTTATAGACATTTATAGACATTTATAGACATTTATAGATATTTATAGACATTTATAGACATTTATAGACATTTATAGACATTTATAGACATTTATAGACATTTATAGACATTTATAGACATTTATAGACATTTATAGACATTTATAGACATTTATAGACATTTATAGACATTTATAGACATTTATAGACATTTATAGACATTTATAGACATTTCTAGACATTTCTAGACATTTCTAGACATTTCTAGACATTTCTAGACATTTCTAGACATTTATAGACATTTCTAGACATTTCTAGACATTTATAGACATTTCTAGACATTTCTAGACATTTCTAGACATTTCTAGACATTTCTAGACATTTCTAGACATTTCTAGACATTTCTAGACATTTCTAGACATTTTTAGACATTTCTAGACATTTCTAGACATTTCTAGACATTTCTAGACATTTCTAGACATTTCTAGACATTTCTAGACATTTCTAGACATTTATAGACATTTATAGACAATTCTAGACATTTCTAGACATTTCTAGACATTTATAGACATTTCTAGACATTTCTAGACATTTCTAGACATTTTTAGACATTTCTAGAAATTTCTAGACATTTATAGACATTTATAGACATTTCTAGACATTTCTAGACATTTCTAGACATTTCTAGACATTTCTAGACATTTCTAGACATTTCTAGACATTTCTAGACATTTCTAGACATTTCTAGACATTTCTAGACATTTCTAGACATTTCTAGACATTTTTAGACATTTCTAGACATTTATAGACATTTCTAGACATTTCTAGACATTTCTAGACATTTCTAGACATTTATAGACATTTATAGACATTTCTAGACATTTCTAGACTGTTCTCTCTTCTTTTATTTATACTTTTGCTTGTAATAACCACAGCATGGTCTAGGGTGATGGGTGACAATATTTGACACCAAATTAAAAAAGAAATTAAATATTCTTGGCAACCAAAGTTGCAAGAATGAAGAAGATATAATAATATGTAGTGCGTGCAAGTCATTATACTGACTACATTTGAATTTTCGATTATCTCACACCCTTTATTTGATTTTTTTTAGTGGCAGAACGTTTTGACGCTTTGAAAACTGACAAACTTGGCCCCTATTTGGCACGAGTTATGTTACTTCGGAAAGAATTGCTGGAACTTCATTACGAGAATCCTGGCCTGTTTCAGGCAATAGTAAGTTTAGTATTACTATTCATATACGAGTGTTCAGAACCAAAAAAAGATAAGTCGGCTAAAAATGAAAAAATTATTTTTATATACCTTCAAATATAGTATATTTCGCTTTGTGAAATTCCGTATCTAATTATTGTTAACTGGTATTCCGAAAAACATGTTTTGTTGAAGGGTCCTAATAAAGACGAAACCGGTCCAAGATTGACGTTCTCTTTAGTAAGACAAATAAAAGGTAGAGCAGTGAAAATTATTTTTTGTATGTGCTGTATTCATTTGGATTTATTTCAATACCTCTTACGGTATTAGCCAAAGGAGTTGTTGTTTTCCTGATTTTTTATTACTTATCGGGTTTTTTCTTTGAACTCTCGATCTATAAACTATAATGAATATTTAATAGAATTTGACGATATTTCACGAACTCTTATACTAATATTTACAAAATATCAGCCAGGTGAGATTTTTTACGTGTTCTTTTATCGATTTTATAAATGTTTCTTAGAAAAATAATAATATTAAATTTTTCATTGATTTAAGAAAACAACCTGATTTATTTGAATTTTACCAATTTTAGTAACGATTCAGATTATGATGGTGCGATATCGTCCAACTGTACTTTTTCTCTGAGTTGACGTTTCTAACCTTACATATTTACGAGTCAGTAAATATTTAATGATACTTTATGAATTAGGCTATCAGAATAGTAAACGAACGAACGAACGAACGAACGAACGAACGAACGAACGAACGAACGAACGAACGAACGAACGAACGAACGAACGAACGAACGAACGAACGAACGAACGAACGAACGAACGAACGAACGAACGAACGAACGAACGAACGAACGAACGAACGAACGAACGAACGAACGAACGAACGAACGAACGAACGAACGAACGAACGAACGAACGAACGAACGAACGAACGAACGAACGAACGAACGAACGAACGAACGAACGAACGAACGAACGAACGAACGAACGAACGAACGAACGAACGAACGAACGAACGAACGAACGAACGAACGAACGAACGAACGAACGAACGAACGAACGAACGAACGAACGAACGAACGAACGAACGAACGAACGAACGAACGAACGAACGAACGAACGAACGAACGAACGAACGAACGAACGAACGAACGAACGAACGAACGAACGAACGAACGAACGAACGAACGAACGAACGAACGAACGAACGAACGAACGAACGAACGAACGAACGAACGAACGAACGAACGAACGAACGAACGAACGAACGAACGAACGAACGAACGAACGAACGAACGAACGAACGAACGAACGAACGAACGAACGAACGAACGAACGAACGAACGAACGAACGAACGAACGAACGAACGAACGAACGAACGAACGAACGAACGAACGAACGAACGAACGAACGAACGAACGAACGAACGAACGAACGAACGAACGAACGAACGAACGAACGAACGAACGAACGAACGAACGAACGAACGAACGAACGAACGAACGAACGAACGAACGAACGAACGAACGAACGAACGAACGAACGAACGAACGAACGAACGAACGAACGAACGAACGAACGAACGAACGAACGAACGAACGAACGAACGAACGAACGAACGAACGAACGAACGAACGAACGAACGAACGAACGAACGAACGAACGAACGAACGAACGAACGAACGAACGAACGAACGAACGAACGAACGAACGAACGAACGAACGAACGAACGAACGAACGAACGAACGAACGAACGAACGAACGAACGAACGAACGAACGAACGAACGAACGAACGAACGAACGAACGAACGAACGAACGAACGAACGAACGAACGAACGAACGAACGAACGAACGAACGAACGAACGAACGAACGAACGAACGAACGAACGAACGAACGAACGAACGAACGAACGAACGAACGAACGAACGAACGAACGAACGAACGAACGAACGAACGAACGAACGAACGAACGAACGAACGAACGAACGAACGAACGAACGAACGAACGAACGAACGAACGAACGAACGAACGAACGAACGAACGAACGAACGAACGAACGAACGAACGAACGAACGAACGAACGAACGAACGAACGAACGAACGAACGAACGAACGAACGAACGAACGAACGAACGAACGAACGAACGAACGAACGAACGAACGAACGAACGAACGAACGAACGAACGAACGAACGAACGAACGAACGAACGAACGAACGAACGAACGAACGAACGAACGAACGAACGAACGAACGAACGAACGAACGAACGAACGAACGAACGAACGAACGAACGAACGAACGAACGAACGAACGAACGAACGAACGAACGAACGAACGAACGAACGAACGAACGAACGAACGAACGAACGAACGAACGAACGAACGAACGAACGAACGAACGAACGAACGAACGAACGAACGAACGAACGAACGAACGAACGAACGAACGAACGAACGAACGAACGAACGAACGAACGAACGAACGAACGAACGAACGAACGAACGAACGAACGAACGAACGAACGAACGAACGAACGAACGAACGAACGAACGAACGAACGAACGAACGAACGAACGAACGAACGAACGAACGAACGAACGAACGAACGAACGAACGAACGAACGAACGAACGAACGAACGAACGAACGAACGAACGAACGAACGAACGAACGAACGAACGAACGAACGAACGAACGAACGAACGAACGAACGAACGAACGAACGAACGAACGAACGAACGAACGAACGAACGAACGAACGAACGAACGAACGAACGAACGAACGAACGAACGAACGAACGAACGAACGAACGAACGAACGAACGAACGAACGAACGAA
>OV651819.1:70895806-70928802 GCA_927349885.1 Psylliodes chrysocephalus | reverse complement strand
TTTGCTTCGCCGTACTCGGATAAAAAAGTTCAATGAAAAGTTTAAATCAAACCCCGTATAAGCCCCCGCGCTAATACGGGATTTCAGATCAACACCTCCTATTTGTAATGAAAACATAACCCTACTTATAGGAACTAATGCTGAAAATAATAAAACATACCTTCAGATTCGCTAGAATCAGACCTCTCAGAAGGCTGATAATCTGATTCATTTGGTAAAAATGGTTCAGATTCTGATTCACTGACATCCATTTTAACAAAACAAGCAATTTTTTTCGGTTATTTTGTACAACCTATTGTAGCACCTCTGTAAATGTTTAGAGGTTAACTTAATATATACATTTTCGACATACATCTAACTCGAAACATTTTTCTATACACACTCATTGCCAACGAAAATGCTGAAAAATTTAAATTTTATACTTCTCCAATTTTTCTTTTACGGTCCATTTAAGAAAAATCATGTAAAAAACAAAAATTATAGAGATCGATATCGCAAACATCTTTTAGTTCAACATTTTTCTTAAAAATTAGAATTTTTTACGCTTTGAAAAATTTTTCGGAAAATTTTGTATGGAACAAAAATTATAGACAATAATAGAAGTAACCTTTATTTAAAGAATTGTCTTCTCCAAACAAAAATAATAGATATATTTTATAAAATATAAAAATGACCCCCTATAAAGTACCCCCAGATGTCCAAAATCTAATCAGTTTACCTCAGGTCGGAATAAAGCATAAGTTTAAAATTTAATGTGCTTTTCTTTATCCGTTTTTGAATTTTCTTTAAAATTCGAAATTTACACATTTTCTCAAATATCTCGAATACAGTCCATTCTAGATAAATTATGTTTAAAACAAAAATTATAGAGAATTATATCACAAACAACTTTTATTTAAAGAATTTTTATAAAAATTTGATTTATAGAATACGGACCTTTTTGTAAAAATTTTGTATAAAACAGAAATTATAGGGAATAATATAAAAAGTAACTTTTACTTAAAGAATTTTCTTCTACAAACGTAAATAAATATATTTTAAAAAATATAAAAATGACCTCCTATAAAGTACCCTCCCAGATTTTTCGAATCTTTAAAGAATTTTTAAACGTTATATCCACAGTAAATAATTGATACCAACAAATTTTTTTTCTAACATTATTTAATATTTTTGTGTTTATTTTTCACTGCTATTAACACCCCACCACTCTTTGACTCACCAGTAAAACTTAAATTTTGATCCGCTCTCATGACAGTGTAATACATCTGAGTCAAATAGTCATTAACACAGATATCCTTCCTTAACCAAGTTTCCACTGCTATAACAATATCAAAGTTACTAGATATTACAGTAAAAATCTGCCGTTTTACTTCTTAATCCTCTGCAATTTTGAAAATAAATTGAAAAATTGATCATTTATTAGACAATACAACTATTTATAAAAATATTATACCTATATTAAATAGAACATGGCCCTTAATTATTTATATTTTAATTTTCTCGGAACTTCCAGATCTTTATTGACATGAAATGATATTTATAGACATTTCTAGACATTTCTAGACATTTCTAGACATTTCTAGACATTTATAGACATTTCTAGACATTTCTAGACATTTCTAGACATTTATAGATATTTATAGACATTTATAGACATTTATAGACATATATAGACATTTATAGACATTTATAGACATTTATAGACATTTATAGACATTTATAGACATTTATAGACATTTATAGACATTTATAGACATTTATAGACATTTATAGACATTTATAGACATTTATAGACATTTATAGACATTTATAGACATTTACAGACTTTATAGACATTTATAGACATTTATAGACATTTATAGACATTTATAGACATTTATAGACATTTATAGACATTTATAGACATTTATAGACATTTATAGACATTTATAGACATTTATAGACATTTATAGACATTTATAGACATTTATAGACATTTATAGACATTTATAGACATTTATAGACATTTATAGACATTTATAGACATTTATAGACATTTATAGACATTTATAGACATTTATAGACATTTATAGACATTTATAGACATTTATAGACATATAGACATTTATAGACATATAGACATTTATAGACATTTATAGACATTTATAGACATTTATAGACATTTATAGACATTTATAGACATTTATAGACATTTATAGACATTTATAGACATTTATAGACATTTATAGACATTTATAGACATTTCTAGACATTTCTAGACATTTCTAGACATTTCTAGACATTTCTAGATATTTCTAGACATTTCTAAACATTTCTAGACATTTCTAGACATTTATAGACAATTCTAGACATTTCTAGACATTTCTAGACATTTCTAGACATTTATAGACATTTCTAGACATTTCTAGACATTTCTAGACATTTCTAGACATTTTTAGACATTTATAGAAATTTCTAGACATTTCTAGACATTTCTAGACATTTCTAGACATTTCTAGACATTTCTAGACATTTCTAGACATTTCTAGACATTTCTAGACATTTCTAGACATTTCTAGACATTTCTAGACATTTCTAGACATTTCTAGACATTTCTAGACATTTCTAGACATTTCTAGACATTTCTAGACATTTCTAGACATTTCTAGACATTTCTAGACATTTATAGACATTTCTAGACATTTCTAGACATTTCTAGACTGTTCTCTCTTCTTTTATTTATACTTTTGCTTGTAATAACCACAGCATGGTCTAGGGTGATGGGTGACAATATTTGACACCAAATTAAAAAGAAATTAAATATTCTTGGCAACCAAAGTTGCAAGAATGAAGAAGATTTAATAATATGTAGTGCGTGCAAGTCATTACACTGACTACATTTGTTTTGTCAATTATCTCACACCCTGTATTTGATATTTTTTTAGTGGCAGAACGTTTTGACGCTTTGAAAACTGACAAACTTGGCCCCTATTTGGCACGAGTTATGTTACTTCGAAAAGAATTGCTGGAACTTCATTACGAGAATCCTGGCCTGTTTCAGGCAATAGTAAGTTTAGTATTACTATTCATATACGAGTGTTCAGAACCAAAAAAAGATAAGTCGGCTAAAAATAAAAAAAAATGATTTTTATATACCTTTAAATATAGTAGGTATATTTCGCTTTGTGAAATTCCGTATCTAATTATGGTTAACTGGTATTCCGAAAAACATGTTTTGTTGAAGGGTCGTAATAAAGACGAAACCGGTCCAAGATTGACGTTCTCTTTAGTAAGACAAATTAAAGGTAGAGTAGTGAAAATTATTTTTTGTGTCTGCTGTATTCATTTGGATTTAATTCAATACCTGTTACGGTATTAGCCAAAGGAGTTGTTGTTTTCCTGATTTTTTATTACTTATCGGGTTTTTTCTTTGAACTCTCGATCTATAAACTATAATGAATATTTAATAGAATTTGACGATATTTCACGAACTATATATTTACAAAATATCAGCCAGGTGAGATTTTTTACGTGTTCTTTTATCGATTTTATAAATGTTTCTTAGAAAAATAATAATATTAAATTTTTCATTGATTTAAGAAAACAACCTGATTTATTTGAATTTTACCAATTTTAGTAACGATTCAGATTATGATGGTGCGATATCGTCCAACTGTACTTTTTCTCTGAGTTGACGTTTCTAACCTTACATATTTACGAGTCAGTAAATATTTAATGATACTTTATGAATTAGGCTATCAGAATAGTAAACGAACGAACGAACGAACGAACGAACGAACGAACGAACGAACGAACGAACGAACGAACGAACGAACGAACGAACGAACGAACGAACGAACGAACGAACGAACGAACGAACGAACGAACGAACGAACGAACGAACGAACGAACGAACGAACGAACGAACGAACGAACGAACGAACGAACGAACGAACGAACGAACGAACGAACGAACGAACGAACGAACGAACGAACGAACGAACGAACGAACGAACGAACGAACGAACGAACGAACGAACGAACGAACGAACGAACGAACGAACGAACGAACGAACGAACGAACGAACGAACGAACGAACGAACGAACGAACGAACGAACGAACGAACGAACGAACGAACGAACGAACGAACGAACGAACGAACGAACGAACGAACGAACGAACGAACGAACGAACGAACGAACGAACGAACGAACGAACGAACGAACGAACGAACGAACGAACGAACGAACGAACGAACGAACGAACGAACGAACGAACGAACGAACGAACGAACGAACGAACGAACGAACGAACGAACGAACGAACGAACGAACGAACGAACGAACGAACGAACGAACGAACGAACGAACGAACGAACGAACGAACGAACGAACGAACGAACGAACGAACGAACGAACGAACGAACGAACGAACGAACGAACGAACGAACGAACGAACGAACGAACGAACGAACGAACGAACGAACGAACGAACGAACGAACGAACGAACGAACGAACGAACGAACGAACGAACGAACGAACGAACGAACGAACGAACGAACGAACGAACGAACGAACGAACGAACGAACGAACGAACGAACGAACGAACGAACGAACGAACGAACGAACGAACGAACGAACGAACGAACGAACGAACGAACGAACGAACGAACGAACGAACGAACGAACGAACGAACGAACGAACGAACGAACGAACGAACGAACGAACGAACGAACGAACGAACGAACGAACGAACGAACGAACGAACGAACGAACGAACGAACGAACGAACGAACGAACGAACGAACGAACGAACGAACGAACGAACGAACGAACGAACGAACGAACGAACGAACGAACGAACGAACGAACGAACGAACGAACGAACGAACGAACGAACGAACGAACGAACGAACGAACGAACGAACGAACGAACGAACGAACGAACGAACGAACGAACGAACGAACGAACGAACGAACGAACGAACGAACGAACGAACGAACGAACGAACGAACGAACGAACGAACGAACGAACGAACGAACGAACGAACGAACGAACGAACGAACGAACGAACGAACGAACGAACGAACGAACGAACGAACGAACGAACGAACGAACGAACGAACGAACGAACGAACGAACGAACGAACGAACGAACGAACGAACGAACGAACGAACGAACGAACGAACGAACGAACGAACGAACGAACGAACGAACGAACGAACGAACGAACGAACGAACGAACGAACGAACGAACGAACGAACGAACGAACGAACGAACGAACGAACGAACGAACGAACGAACGAACGAACGAACGAACGAACGAACGAACGAACGAACGAACGAACGAACGAACGAACGAACGAACGAACGAACGAACGAACGAACGAACGAACGAACGAACGAACGAACGAACGAACGAACGAACGAACGAACGAACGAACGAACGAACGAACGAACGAACGAACGAACGAACGAACGAACGAACGAACGAACGAACGAACGAACGAACGAACGAACGAACGAACGAACGAACGAACGAACGAACGAACGAACGAACGAACGAACGAACGAACGAACGAACGAACGAACGAACGAACGAACGAACGAACGAACGAACGAACGAACGAACGAACGAACGAACGAACGAACGAACGAACGAACGAACGAACGAACGAACGAACGAACGAACGAACGAACGAACGAACGAACGAACGAACTTTCTGTGAAAAATGTGAGGATAGGGTGTCGCTAACTAAAATCTGCAATAAAAAATAGGGATTATTATTAAAATATCAAAATCATGAATCCCTAGATTATAAACAAACCTTAAGTAAGGGACAACAATGCTATAAAACCAATCCTCAAAGCAGACGGCATCAAACAAGCCACTTTAAGACCGATTGTAGCGCGCTCCTGCAGGTCCACCGTGAGTCCAACTATCCCACATATTATTATGATCTGCCTTGTAGACTACATATTCAGGCAAAAGTTGTGCATCTGCATACATTATGCTTATGGCAGTCTTCGTGGAATTGACTACCTTTTCAGGGTACTTTTGCCCCTGGGTTGTCAGTCAAGTTGGTTTCGTCGAAATTTATTATTAGAGACGGGTCTGTGGTATTAAACATCTCATTCATTGTCAAAGAAAATGTCAAAATTTTGCCTATTTACTATCGCACGTTTGGTAGAGATATTCGCAGAAAATCGATTTGATATTCAGATTTTACTTCTCTTCAAAAAGTTTGAAGCCTTCCTGCTGTAGGAAAAGTGCTTTTTGTCTTAGCTCGTAAAGCTAGGGTAGACCTTGGCACCCTATATTTTTTAGAAGCCTTATCAAGGCTCAGACCATTATACTGAATATCACGTATGGCGTTTTGGTACTGACAAGTACTAACTGGCTTTTCGCGGTCTTCTCTGAGAACCCTCCAACGTCCTTTGGCGTCGCACGCCATGATTACACATCGTAGCCAGATTGATAAGAAAAACTTCATTTCCAAAATTACCCCGCATTTATAAAATAACCCTGCTATACGGTAATGTTATTTTTAAAAGAAATTTTGATATTATTAAAATCTTTGAAAACAGCCGCAATGTTATTTAAAATTTTGCCAAGATAAGGTAGTGAAAAATATTTGAAATTATCTAGATTGTTTGTAGAGCTTTATAACAACATTAATAACTGATGGGTCAAAATTATTATTATATGCTTGTTGTTTCGAGATATTGGTTTCTTTTAAAAAGATTGAATTAGAAAGAGGGATATTTAATAATTGGTAAATATAACAATATATGGCTGACATCTTATGCTAATATGAGTGGTTAGAATAAAAATTAATTAGTTTTTAGTCTGAGTAGGTTTTCTAAAAATATCAAAATGTAAACGTTTTTCGAGTTTATTCGACGATTATTAAAATCCTTGCACACTTTAAAATAGCTTTTTGGGTTTTATTTCTATTCTTAATCAACTTTTGTGTTTTTTCTTCTTTCTCTATTACAGCTACATTGAACGCAATCTTGCGGTCCTACAAAAACCACTTCAAGGGGATATACTAGACGTTATTTAGGCCAAGGTTTTGAATATTTGAAAAATTATTTAGGACCTGGTTTGTCACGTTACAATACCTATATATGGACGATTAAATTTTTGTACAATATTTGACTTCAATTTGTTTTTAAATGTAAAATTATATCAATTTTATGTTTGTTATAGGGTGTTAATTTTTTTAGAGTAAATGTTTGTAACTATTTTATTTTTTGACTATACTCGGACAAAATATTAAAGAAGGTGATTCCTCCCTGTTCACGTACAACAATCATACTATACCAGAGCATAAAGAATTGAATCACGCGCTTAAAACTGCAGAAGTTATCGGTATCACGTGCCAACTAGTCATAAATGCATGTTTATTGCCAAAATGAATTACGTCAATGTCGTATAAAAACTATTGGCAAATTAAATGCGGTAATAGTAAATAATATTATATGAAAGTAGGTTGGTTATTTATTTTTGTAGTAATAATCATTTGTTTATAATTTTGTTTTGTTTATTGTTAAAATATGAAAATATTACGCCAATGGCATAGAAACACTATTGGAAAATTAAATGGGGTATTATACTAGAACAAAATATTGAAGAAGGTGCGCCCTAAAACTGCAAAAGGTATCGTTATCATATCAAAGTGCACTATTCCAGTGTCACAGAAATACTATATTGGCAAATTAAATGGGTATTTGTGAATATTGCTAGATGAAAGTAGGTTGGTTATCTATTTTTGTTATAATAATTCATCTATGTTTATAATTGTATTTTGTTTATTATAAAAATATGTAAATTAGGCTTGGTATCACTTACTTGAATTCTAAATCTATGAAGTTTCGTAATCCATTAATTCTGCAGAACTGTCACTAGAATCGTCTCTATCGTCGGAACTTAAAGTTATGATTAAAGATACAACTACCGTTTCGATCATACCGTCCAAGCGCCACATACTATTTTCTTCCTTAATTAAATGGGAAATAGCATTCTGCCAATCTTCAGGTTTTATACGTTCTATACCGGTTTTTAATAAACTTTGAACGTCGGCTATTTTAAGAGTTTTATTTTCTCGAGCTACAAACCCTTTCACTTGCGTCCAAATTAGTTCAATAGGATTGAATTCGCAGTGATAAGGGGAATGTATTAATACCGTAATACCACGATCACGAGCCATTTTGTCGACAACAAATTAAATATATTTATGGCGATGTTCCTTTATTAGGTCCATTAATTCCACTTTAAGCATCTCGTTAGTAAATGTTATTTCTTTATCTCGCAGCCAGGTTTGCATATCCGCTTTCCCACTGGACATTATCGGAATGCGTTCAATTAATCGACTGTGATAAAAAGCGTTATCTAGTACAATAACTGAATTTCGTTCAATACGCTGTAATACTACAGTAAACTATTTTTCAAAGCATTCCGCATTCATGTCCTCGTGGTAGTCTTCTGTTTTTTTTTTTTCGATATAAACACAAGAGCGCTATTTTCCAAAAATCCACTGTCAATTCCGATATGGGTAACAATTAGGCGCTGTTCTTTACCTGATGGTGTTTTTAAACCTGTAGATTAGGGTAGAGCGAAAAAATTTACATCTGAAATGCTTGTGCCAATAGTGGGCAAAAGTTGCGTTATATAAAACTGTATTACCAAAATTTAATTTTTTATTTTTTGTCAATATCTTCTGCCTCCCCCTCGCTTGAGAAATAGCGAAAAAATGAACATCTGAAATGCTTGTGCCAATAGTGGACAAAACTTGTGTTATATAAAACTATAATACCTACCAAAAAATTTTGATTTTTTGACAATATCTTCTGCCTCCCCCTCGCCTTTGAAATTTAATGAAATGTTAATGAAACACCCTTTTCTTGCAAACATGTTGACGCCAATCTGTAATTCTGCTACACTTTTACAGGTCCAATATAGCACAGTAGTTACTACCGATGATATATTAACATTCTATAACATTTTATAGTAGGTTATTATACTCCTGTCCCCTAAGACCCCTCTTATATAGTGAAATTTAAAATTTTCAACAAATTTTCAAATAACCAGTAGGTCAAAAAAATATTATAAATATATAAAATGTTGGTAGACAACTAGAAAAAACACTATACCTTGTTATATAAAATAGTTTAATTATTGCAATTTTGACAGAAAAGTTTAACAATAAATAAGAAAAATATGAACAAAAACATTCTTCACGGCAAGCAGTAAGTAGCTAAGTAAAAACATTATAATTATGCAAAATATCGTGGGACAACAAACAAACAATGGTTTAATTCTTATAATGTAAACAGAATATTTTTAAAAAAATACGAAAAATAAGAACAAAACATTCTATAAAATATCTAATTTTCCAGTTCATTTATCCACGACGAAGTCTGACTTAGTATTAAATGATGACATTGTTTGTCTTGAATGTATTCCTGCTCTTAAAAATCCATCCCTAGCTTCAAACCCACAAACGGAAGTAGATGCATCAGTCACCAACTTAACGCACCTCTCGACGGCCTGTGTGTGGCAAGGATATTTTTTGAAGATTTCGGATGCCCAATTGTTAACTAATAAGTTTTTCAAGCTATCATCTGAGGTCCTTTTTGTAATTGGAGGTTCAGTAATCTGGACTTCCTGCCAGCATATCAAATCGATATAATCAGCAGCTTCAAATTTAAAAGAGGGGATTGTAAATACTCTTATTGGACGACATGATGACTGGATGGATGGATGACTCCTTGTTTTCATAATGCGTCGAATTCCAAGCTCTTTTACATAAGGCCTCTCATCAAACAACATTGTTAGTAATATATTTTCCGGGTGTCCGAAAAAACCATTCCTTTGAATAACTGGATCAACTATGGCTTTTAATTCACTGCATAGATATCGGGATAAATTAATAGTACGCCACAAATGTTCTGCACCCTTGTAACATGAAGGATTGCACTTGATGTGAAACCACACTGGCGTATACACTTTTATTATATGTTCGACGAGGGTCTTCAACTTAGTTGAGGGATTTTATGTACTAATATATAAACGCAAAATGCGGTTCGCCATCGTCAACCAACGCGAATGGACTATTTTACCAGGGTTTCGTCTGGCTAAACTTTGTGAGCAGTCACCTTTAACAACAGCATGCCATATCTCGAAGAGATATTTTTGATCTGTACTGAGATCTTTGGAAACGGCTTGAGGAACAACAGGAAAACATCCATCAATTTTTTCAAAATTAGCTAGGCTTAGTTTTTCACATGATTCTAACATCCGCCTAATAGGACCTGAAAATCCTCGGGGTCCAGAAGTTTGTCCATCTAAATGTTGAAAAAGGTGGCGAAGGGGTAGCTCATTTCCGTGCAGCATACACACTAACCACTGAAGAGGTCGGCCACAGTATTCCTCCAGTAATCTAATTACACTTCCCTTTATACCAGTGTTCACCACAGTTCCATCGCAGCCAATTGCTGCTAACTGGGTAATATCAATTTCATTATAGTTAAAAAAAGCAACGATACTACGCATAATGTCTTTAGCTGAACCGGAACGAGGCATCACATGTCCTAGATATTGACCATCGGGTTCTTGGATCAACGTTATGTGTTCTTCAACTATAGACTGACGGTAATATTTAGCGTCCTTCTTCACTTGCACCATTGTTTTATCTTTACGTCCGTCAAAATGTAGTCCGCATACACTAGTAGAAGAAAGTTTATCCTTTAACTGCAAGCGATTTTTCTGCCGTTCTCTCCTTACCTTACTCCGGTCAATTACTTTTGAAATATCTTCTAGTGATATTACTCCGACATCTTTTAACACTGCAGATGCAAGTGCAGCTGCAGTTCTGTCGGATACGGCATGTCTGTCACATGTACTAGCAAATAAAGTTAGGTTTAATCTCATTTGTGAAGCTTTTACTTTAGTTTCATCTGTAGAAGTAGATGTCGAAGGGGCACAATCTATTTTTAATTGTGAGTTGGAATAAATGGTAGTTTCTGATATTACAGAAGGCATAGACTCTTTTCTGAACATTTCTAGTCTCTCTTTCTCTATCTTCCTTCTTTTCTGTCTTTGCTGCAGTTGTTTTGTTAGCATTTTATCAGCTTTATTTATAACCATCCTCCTTGTAGTTCTCTGATCCAATAAAAATGTTATTTCTTCGGAGGGCACCTTGCGAGACTTACAACTGACACAAGAATTTTCAGATAAATCACACTTACATGCTGCAATATCAAACAAAGTGACCTTTGCTTCTTCTCTAAAAGTTATAATTTTATTTCGATATGACTTAATATGTTGTCTGCCTTTGAATGGTTTCATAAGTTTCATAAACTTTGCATGGTAAGACTGCATCATTTGTAAAATTCTTTCTCGAGAAACTACAGGAATAGAGGCTCTCTGCCATATTTTTTCCAATTCAACTGTTATTTCCTGTGATATTTCTACAAAGGCTGGTTCCCTTTTACTTGTTTTCTTATTAAACCTAATAAAAGCGTAAAATCTCATTACCTGTTCGTAAGTTGGCAAAACATTTTCATTCAATTTGGTTAGTGTCCCAAAAACAGGGCAGCTTACAGCACAACGAGTTGTTACACCTACTAATGACATTATTGCAGTTCAAAATCTGTAAAAGACAGTTAGAATATAGATAGAAGTTACACAGAATATATTTTTATTATTTTTTACCTCTACGAGAACGATAGCACTGCAAAACAAAGTTAATTATACTCCCACAAGAAAACACTAACTTTTTTATTATAAACATACGTAACCGACCAACAAGTTCTAGCCTAATTGTAGGGCAACTACAGACTGCGGTTGTTACATGCCATATACTTAGAACATGTTCACGTGACGTTACTAGACTAGCGACGTTGCCAAGCGGTGTAAAATTTAATATGAACTACTGATAATTTAAAATATTTGATAAGATCAAGGTCTTTGGGGAGACAGACGATATAAGAATAAATTGGAAATTCGGTGATATAAGCAATGTGTCATATAAGTACTAAGAAATGTGCTGTATTAGATTCGAAAAATAGAATTACAGTGAATATTAATAAAGTCATTTCCAAAATAAAATTTTCAGAATATCGCTGGTTTTAAACGGCGATGGGGAGACAGAAAATATTGATTAAAAAAAAAAATAAAAAAAATGTGTTAATAAGAAACATATAAGGCAAGTTTTGTACCCTATTAGAATTTGAAATTGGAAAAACCGCTGAAAATTGCTGTTTTCGCTCCACCCTACTGTAGATAATCCCTCTATAAAAGCTTGGCGATGACTAGTTACAGAATTATCCTGCCATATCTTAGGTACCGTATGTCCAGCATTCACCCACGTTTCATCGAGATAGTATATCTTTTTTTTAGCGGCTCTAAACTCTTTAATATTTCGTAAATAACGCCGTCGCCAGGAGACTATATCTGACCTCTCAATTAAAATTGATTTCCTACACCGTTTGACAAAACGAAATTTTAGTCACCATAAAATTTTTTGTAAAGTTTCACGGCTCATTAATGGAATTTCTTCGTTTTCTTTTAATTTCGTAACAACTTTAAGTGTTTTCGAAAAAAAAAAAAAATGTACAATTCTTCGAATGATTTGTTTTTGCTTATCGTCCAATTTCAACAATTTTCGACCACGAATATGCGTTTTAGGGGCTTCTAAGGAGCCTTTTATTGTCTTTTCGCGTACAATACGTTCAATTGTTGAAACAGATACTCCAGTTAAAAAAGAACTGCGGTTTACAGCTTCATTTGTAGGAAGTGTTTGTTTCAGCCCATCATATACTTTTCATATAATGTTCTTTTCATCCTTTAATAAGGGCTTTCGCCGACGTAATTGGGTTTCACTTGGACCCGCCTCTGAATCCATTACTATTGTAACAATATAATTCTACTATTAAATTGTTTTTATTAAATTTATAAAGACACCAATATTTTACTATTTAATAAACTTTTAAAGTACCTACCTAATATACTACACAATAAATATAACTTCTGGAATATGCACTACCACTACCAAATTATAAGGCACAAACATGAACACCTACTCGTATATCAGAAAAGATCACTTATACAAAAAAGTGTTTATAAAATATAAAATAATTATCGTAAATAGTTCAAATCTAACTTCGTCGAATTAGTTTTCAACTGTCTTTGTGCTTGTGCTGACAATATTCAATCTGTAACCCGTCTGTCGTTTATTTACTTGAAACACATTTTGAAACCATTAAACACAGATAACGAAGTCATTAGGGAATAAATATATTCATTTCTTGAAAACTATCAAAAACGTATATTTAACGCATCATCTTTGTTTAAATAAAAATGTTGACAAACAAATTTAATAAAATTTACTAACAAATACCTAATAAATAATAAATAATTATTTGGTATTTGATATGCGGCCTATGCTGACTCTGTCGGAATTTTTATTCATAGACAACAGTGTTGATCATACATATGACTCACCTTCTCCAATATTTTGTCCGTGTGACGTTTAATAACACTAATAATTTTTACATATTCATATTTATTTTAAGTGTATAAAAATTAGTATTGTTTGTTTAGATTTTTACTGACGGCGATCCAAATAAATGTATAGCAATTTTGAAAGAAATTACAAAGCATTTGGTAGAAACGAATTCTCTATCTAGAAGGCATGATGTTGAGCAAAATTGTCAGGAATACAAAAATTATGTCAACAGAAAATTTGAGGAACTAAAAATATTTGACAATCGTTATACGAGATTATAGTAAGTGGTTTTTATTATGACGTTTGCAGATATTTTTTATCTGTTATTTTATGGGGGTTGTCTTTTTAATTTTGCAGATAGGGCTGGAAAGAAACGGTAAATAGATGTTAATGACTTAATTATTGTTTTGCAAAGCATTCTCCACAAAGATTAATGAACTTTTGGATTTGCTTGAAACAACTCTGGAAGCGGTTATTCTACTGTAACTTTTGACCGCACCTTACCGCACAGTCCCTTTTTTATTTTCGAAAATGTAAAAAAATCGTTGGGCTTAAGCGATGGTTTAACAAATCAACGTTCTCTTGCTCTAAAAAATCAATTATCTTGCAACCTACGTGCGAACTTGCATTGTCTGGTGGATAATGATTCGTCATTCAGGGTTGGTTCTTCAAAGCTCAGCTATTACTTTCAGCAAAAAAGGATGGTATACCAAGTGACTAACAGTTCTTTGAACTTGCAGAGGGAATGTTGCTACATGACCTGCTTTTGAGACAAATGTCGCGATCATCTTTTTGGAAACACAGAACGTTTCACCACCTTGGAATACCCAAACAGACGATTGGCGTTTATTTTCAGATTCGTATGATTAAATCCACGATTCATCACCACTGACGTCTTTAGAGCTTCTTTCTGTTCTTGGGTCAATAGATGATGTATCCAACAGGAAACAATTTTTCTTACATACAATTCTTCAGGCCAAGTTCTTTTACTTGAAGTTTTTGAAATTCCCAATTATGCGTCATACATCACACGTCGCTCTTGACTGCCATTTTTGGTGAACTCTTCGAAGCATTCTTGTTGAGATAATTTTCATCGAAAGTTGTTAAAAATGATTGCGCGAATATTTTCTCGATGTAATTTCATAGTTCGATTAACTTGCTAAATTTGAAAAATCGCTGTAGCTACAACACTATACGTATAGCACTGAAACTTTGGATTTAGGTCAAGAAAATATAGGTTTATTTTTAATATTAACGTTTAAATTGTGGTGCCCTCTATGTTCCTGTATGCAAAACTAAAAAGACTTCCCTCGTATCTAAACTAAAGCAATTTGTCTAGTATGGTCTTTCCTAGAATCCACATTCTTAGGAAGAAGCTTCTCATTTTATTTTTGCATTTTCAAGTGTACACAACATTACATGTGACTGCTAGAGATTTATATTCCACCATTCAAAAATATTTGTTTGTTATCGACAGCTTTGTGCGTGCTCTTGTCTGTGTTTATGACACTACAAAAATATTGTACCTGTTATTCGTTTATTATATTTTATTAATTCAATTTCATTTATATTTTTAGCGAAGATGTTTTTTTGGTTTGAGAAAAACAGGAGTATTAGAATTAAATAATATGTATTAAGTTACTGTTAACTTATAAAATAAACTTTTATACACTATACAACGATACCTGTTGTTTCATTTTTTTATTATTAATAAGGTCCATTGTTTTTTATTTATTTATTTATGTAAGGTAAGTTAGGGTAATTGCATGGTAAAATTTGAACAGCTCATATTTAGGTCTCCACTGTGTTAGTATTTCCCTTAGAAAAAATCTGAAACTTACTGGGTACATTCTTTGCAATGTAATTTATTATTTTTGTTAAATAAAATAATTTTCTTTATTTCACTTACCAGTTTTTATATTATTTTTTTAAAATGATGTCAATATATCACATTTGCCCCATGATTTGGGGTAAATGTGATAACGTCGTCCAAGCGCTTATTGCGATTGGTTAGGTAGCCTGTAGGGGGCATTTGTAAAAATTGATAAAATTCTGTGCATTTTGGTATTTGAAAGGTCTGTTTTGGATAAAAAATAACGCAAATAAGTACTAAATTTTTAGTTTTATCCGATTTTAATACAAAAATATAGCAAAATACAAAACTTATTTTATATTATTTATTAATATACAAAAACTAGAAAATACCAGTAACAAATCTTTTTTTTGTAATACGTATTAATTATTAGAGATTAAAACCTTGGAATTGCACTGTGAACTGCACTGCCCCTCTTCTGGTTTCTTTTGGTTCAGGAAGAACTTTTATTGTGTTTGTACTCTCGACCATTGAAATATATTCAACGTCAGGCCAAAAAAACTTATTTTTTTTGGATCTTAAAAATTTGATAAGCGAGTCTTGTTTCTCGATTATTTTGCCAACAAAATGCTTAACAATTTTCTTTGTTGCAAATTTGACCAACACCCACTTATTATTTTTTAAAATTTGGGGTTCCTCATAAGTTTAAACTATTTTGGGTGCCAGGTCACCAGGGGGTCGAAGGCAACGAAAAGGCTGACGAACTTGCAAAAAGAGGGTCAGAAGAACCACCGGAACCAGACACAAACCCAGGAGTACCAAAAAGTACAATCCGGGGTTTCATAAACGACTGGATTCGGGAACAATATATCAAATATTGGTGAAGCACCCCAAAACAGGCACATGGAAAAGCCTTCATAGGCAAACCATTTCCCAAAAGAACTGAAGAACTACTCTTTATTAATAGGAACCAGTTGAAAGTGATAACAGGGTTCATGACTGGGCACTGCCCAGTAAAGGGACACTTGAACAAAATTGGCATGTAGGTACAATGGGGAACTCATGTGCCGACTATGTCACAAGAAACCAGAAACGGCCAAACACATACTGTGCGAATGCGAAGCTCTAGATCGCAATAGATAGGCTCTTTTTGGACAACCCCAGGTTGATCCAACAACGTATAGAACCCACTCACCCAAGGATCTGTACAAACTTGTACAAGGTATAAAGGTGACAGAGTGGGTACTATGAACTAACATGGGGTAAAACAAAAAGCCAATAGGCTTTAGTGTTATTCGAAGACATAGTCAGACGAGCCCAGGGATAAAAAGTTTTAATATTCTCACTTTCTAATAATCCTCTGAATTATCTGACTCTGAAATGGTAAATGTCCAGATTCACTGGAGGAGCTAGATGCTTTTCTTACCCTAGTTTTTGAATTCGCCGTATCGGTAACATCATCAACATCTTGCTTTGGCGCTGTTATAAGCTCAGCCCCAACCGCTAATTTTTTTTTGGAAATTTTGTTGGAGCTTGATTTTGAGTCACGTATTTTACTAAAAGTGACTCAAATGAAGCTTTGCTAGTGATGGCTTTAGCTGTGCTATTGATCGTCTCAGCTAGACTAGTGTTTGCTTCATTTAAATTGGTGCTCGTTTCTGCTGTGGAGGTATTTACAGGACCAACTTTAGCGGTTTCCAAATTGTTTAAAGTGTTTTAGGTTTGAGCTTTCCATCTTTTCAAGGCCTCACTGTCAAATTTTTCTCTAGAGACTACTTCGTTGTTAAAAGAAACAATGCTGCCTTTTCTGAAACCATTTAGAATGAAGCTGGAATTAGCTTCTGACCAGGTCTCCGCAATTAACTTAGAAAACAAATTTTTTGGAAGGCGTCTTAAAAACCAACAAGTCCAGTGGTTGGAGAAGGTGGGTTGTATGTGGCGGTAGCTTGATAATTGTTATATTTTCCTCGTTTGCCAAATTAATTAAAGCCGTAGATACATGAGTTTTATGGCCATCATATACAGGGAGAGTCGGAAGAAGCGCACCAAACTCTAGGAGTATATTATATACGTGAAAATAATGTAAAAAAACTCATGTTCTTATCCGATTTTCATTTGTTTTCAAGTTATAGCATATTAACAAATAAACAAATTTACACATAAAAATTCTCTTAATCATAGCGTTCTTTCAATAAATGTTCAAAAATACCGCGATTGACTTCTAAACATTTTCTGCTTCATCTACGAAGAGCGTTTGTTGCTCTCCTAATTGATTCATTTCTTTCTTCTTTAATATGGGCTGCAGTATTCTCAATTCATCTAATTAGTGCATCCCATGTGTCCACTTTTATTTTGTAGACGTCATTTTTTATCCAGCCCCATAAACAAAAATCTAATGGTGTGAGGTCTGAAGATCTTGCAGGCCAATTAATAGGACCTCCACGACCAATCCAACGCCCTGGAAAACGTTCGTCCAAATGTTGCTTGACCTGACGAGCGACATGTGCAGGAGCTCCATCGTGCTGATAGTATATCTGCATTCTAATATTTACAGGAACATCCTCTAGCAGGCCTTGTAATTCATTTTGTAAAAAATTGAGGTAGTTGTCTCCTGTAAGACGATTGTCCAAAATGAAAGGGCCAATTAAATAACTGTCAATCATACCACACCACACGTTTACAGAAAACCGATGTTGAAAATTGCTTTCGACTGTTGCGTGGGGATTTTCGTCTGACCATACATGATAGTTACGAGTATTATTAATGCCATGACGGGTAAATGTAGCTTCATCCGTAAAGAGTATACTCGATACAACACGATCATTATTATTTATCCACCGACAAAACTCCATACGGTTAGCGTAATCCTGTGGTTGTAGATGCTGTAGTCTCTGTACGTGATAAGGATATAAGCCTTGCTCGTGGAGTGTGTTTATCACTCTTTTTCGTGGAATTCCCAATTTAAGTGGCAATTCTCCATGAGCTAGTCGTTGCATCTTCTACTAGATGCAGATTATTTTTTACTTCTACAAAACTTTGTCGAGTAGCGCGTTTAGATGTTATGAAAGCACTGGGAAGCTTACCAGTCTCGCACAATTTGTTGAAAACTAATAAATACGTTTTTATCAGGATGTCTTCGGCGTGGAAAACGTTGACGATATTCTTCAGCAGCAGCTGTAGCATTTCCATTATAGAAACCATAAACAAACACCATATTTGCATATTCTAAATTTGAATAAGTATCTGGCATTTTGCAACACTAACAATCACATAAATTCGAAATTAAACGTTCAGTTACTGTTCAGTGTACACTGACAGTTCATCAAAATGTCAGAATTATCAAATGCCTTTGAGCCTTGAACATATGGCATACTTTGATAATGTTAAAATTCAGAAGTGGAAAGCTAGATGAACATTTTTAATTACGCCATAACTTGAAAACAAATGAAAATCGGATAAGAACATATGAGTTTTTTTATATTATTTTCACGTGTATAATATACTCCTAGAGTTTGGTGCGCTCATCCCGACTCACCCTGTATATTAAGTTGAGGCCTCTCTGGGCCTAATAACAGTATTTTTGAAATAATTTAAAAACATTCAGCATCCATCCAACCTTTTTGACTGGCAGCATACGACATACCGGGAAAAACACTGTCCGGAGCCTGCCACTGGTCCCATATATTGGCACCTTTAAAAATAATTAGTGGCGGTGCCTTTTCCCCTGCAGCACTTGCCAGAAAACATATTGTTGTGTTTTCGCGCCTGGGGGTCCTTGTTACTCTTGCACAGGGTTTTCCACTTTTACCAACCACTTTTGTCTTGCTAGGATCTGCTAGGATCTATGGAAAAACTACTTTCATCAAGGTTCCAAATTTGGGCAGGTTTATTTTTTAGGTTCAGTTCTTTCAACGTTTTTTCCAAAAGATCGAAGTTTTGATAAATAATAAATGGATCAGTGGCTTTTTTTCTATCATACTCAACTGACTGAGGTACTTTAATGCTAAGATTATGCCTTTTTTTAAAACCTAGGAGTTTCTAACTTATTTTCTTTAAAGAAAAGAGAAACTTGTTCCAAAACTTCCTTTTTTGATAGTCCAAAACCCCACTTTTCCAAAGTGGCCATCCAGAGGCTACCTCCTGCTATTTATTGCTCGTTAATGCTGTTTGTCGACATTTAAAGTTTTCATTCATTCCTCGAAGTTCTTTTACGCGACTATATATGGTACTGTATGGTATGTTGTATCTTGTCCCAGCTAGCACAGACACGTGATTTTCACGTGAAATACACGTCACATTTTACGTCGAAATCACCAATTTATGACGTGCTAGTGACGTGATTATGACGGCAATATGTCACAGATCAAAGACGTCATACAGCGACGTGACAAACACGTCACCAGATAACGTGTTTAGACGTCAAAAAAACACCATAATATTCATTTAAAAATGTTTAATTTGTAATAAAAATGTTTATAAAAACGTTTTATTTAACAATTGTTTAATAAAAATATGTTTTATATAAAAAAAGATAGGGTACTGCATAAAATTTCTGAATTGAAACATAGTAAGTATAACTAACCTGAACTATTACGAAATAAACATTACTTCTTAGAATATGTACTTAGAATGTATAAATTACAAAAGATTATATAGCAGTGTCCAGATATTCAACAAATCATTCCGAATATACAGGCTTGAAGCAGCTTCAGTGGTATCCTTATTAAATTTTCGTTTCACTAAAACAAAAATATAATAGTTATAACTACTAGAAACTTAATTATTCAAATAAAATTTGAGCCAAAAAATAGAGTTAGCAATGATTGAGAAAGACAGAAATTGTTTTATATCATTAAGCTGTCACAAAAGTGATATATTTGATGGTTCACAACTTATTATTATATGCTAAACAAGATAACTAAAATCAGATCTGTCAAGAGAAATCAATGAAAAAATTTAATATGCTCCTGGCTAAAGATGCTAGATGCTCCTAGCTAACACAAAATTTAGTATTTCTTCATAGGTCAAAAACCTAATATTTTAATAATAATTTTATGATGCTAATTTTTAAAATGATTGTCAATTTTATACCAGGTTAACCTGACTTTTTTATAATTAATGAAATGAAGAAATGTTATTATTTATACAAGGTATATATTGATAAGAGGAAAAATTATTTTACTCCCAAGCTCTTTTGATGGTAAAGGTGAGATTTTTAATAATTGTGAAAAATAATTATTGATATTTGAAGAAAAAAATGTTGTTCGGAATAAAAGAAATGTACTTATAACATTGTCACAAAAGTATGAATTTTACTCATAATAAAAAATAAGTTTTGCTAGACAAAGCAGTACTTACCTACCAATAGGTTCGTCATCAATAACGAATTCATTATCATCACTTGAAAATATTCTTCTTAAGAGCGTACGTACAATTTTTCGGGTATAGGAGTTTCAATGCTATTGTTTTTCCCAAATTATGAAAAAACTAAAGAGTATTTTAAAAAAATTTAAAAAGTACAATAAAGAACGTGTTGATATCTAAAAAAGTGCTGGCTTGGCAACATCGTAATAATTTTTTTATGGAAACAGAGGGCGGTTGAAAACTGTAAAAATAACAACAAATTTTCATTTCATAAAAATAATAAGTCAGCTTTTTTCGTTTTTTATATAAATCTGCCACTTTCCAAGGTAATAAATCAGAAGGAAAATCACCGAAAACCGATTTCAAAAAGGTCTATTAGTTTTTTTAGAAAATGGAAAAAGAAACAACGCTTTTTAATCGAGTTAAAATTCTTTACTAAATTCGCTGTCTTTCTTCCACGATGTCCGGTCTCCATCTTGTTAAAAATCGATAATTATAGACGGATTAAGGTATTTTGTACCTCACACGTGCATGTTACTACATTTAAATTAAAACATTTGTGAATGTTAAAAAATTTAAGAAAGATTTTGTAGAATATAAATCTTTTTTATAAAGATTAGTAAACTTTGCTGTATATATATACGATATTCTAAAAGGTAAATCACATTTATGTGATTATAATTTTTTAAATTATTTTCTAATATATTATGGATTGCTCTCTAAATATATATACAGTGTCTCGCAAAAAGCCTGGCCTGGCCTGAACACTTTTTATTGTCACTTTTTTAAGAAAATATTATTCCTGATATTCCTGAAATTCACTCGTAAGGGGGTGAATTAGGGAGAGTATTATTATAAAACTTGGTGTTCAATTTTAAACCTGAAACTTTCTTTATTTTAAATATAAATTTGGATGTGCAGTGAACTAGATACCCACATTTTTACATATAAAATTAATGTAATATAATGTATATAAGCCCATATAGTACTTTAATAAAATTAATCTAGTGTATTATATACTTTTTTAAGTAGATTAAAAAAGTTTAAAAATGTGGTGCTTTCTTGGTGCGTCGTATGATTTCATTTTGTATATGTTTAGGTACAGATTGATACTGACAGTTTATTTTTAAATCATTAAAATAATATTTTGTTAATCCAAAAAAGGCAAACAAAAAAATCCATGCCACATACAGTGTAACAATAAAAATTAAATATATAAATATAGCATGTTATGTATTAAGGGACTGAAATATTTTAGTCCTAAGTTTGAATTAGTCTTATAAGACCGTTTCGCCCAAGATCCGTCAGCTACTACCGTTATTAATGGATAACCATTCTTATCAACTTCCCCATTCTCTTTTGCTAACGTAGCTTCCTCTTGTCCAGCTTCTATCATCGAACTCCAAGCAGCTTCATGGTAATAGTCCCCCAGATCATTTTGAATATTACGATACATCCGTTCAGGTATAGGAGGTATATCCATACTGCTTAATAACTTCGACAACTGACTTGACCCAATTTCAATCGAAATAGCTCCTTTAACCGCTGAAGCATTCACTCGAAGTGTTTTGCTTTGAGGATTTTCACTATTAATGCTAAACGTTTCTTCGCAGATGTTGCAATGCAACAAAAATTTTGAATGTAGGCCTTTTTTTGACCTCTTTAACTATTTTGACGTTGTCACCACTGCAGTGAAATAATCCATGATGTGGAAAGTTTAACACCTGCTGAATTAGGTACTGGGCATCCACAATTCTTAGACCTTCCAAACAAATTTCATTTCTTTTTGTCCTAAAATAAAAAAATTACATAAATATTTTACAAAATATAAATAATAACTTGATTAACAACTTTTTTACATTTCGGCTTTGTAGGTATTTATCACCCATTGAAATATACGGATTTAGTAAAATACATATGATTACTTTTTATTTTTAAGTTCTTCCTCAACGACACTATCCCTTGAAGTGGTATATTCTAAATAGCTTCGCTTTTGCTGACGTTTGTCCTCCTGACGACTTGAAGATGGCGTAGCCAAAATATCTACAGGAGAATTTGGTGGTAGAAGTGGTACTGCTACGCATTCTAAAAATATTGTTATTTAAAATTGTTATCTAAAGCTATTATAGTGTATCAAAAAAGCTAAGCGGTCTGTGTATTAAAAAAGTTATTTTCTTAAATGAGTAAAATCAAACAGTAGATTCTCACACACTTTTATTAAAAAATAAAAATTAAAAAATCTGCATGACAATTGTTTCGAAGTACAACTTCTTCTTCGAATGTGACTTATTTACATTTCGGTGCCTAATATACAGTCTTCTTAAGTTGGAACCATATGGAAAAAAAATTATTATTGATTTTAGGAAAAATAGTTATTCTTCATAAAAAGTTCTGCATTATCTAAAACCTTGAATACAGTCATCAAATATCAAATTGTTTCAGTGGTATACGAGGTTTGTCCAAAAATATGAATTTTGCTCAAGAGTAAAGTACGTTTGTTTTTGACAAAATCGAAAATTTTCATTGTATATATACTAAGTAAACTAATATAAGTGGGATAAGAGCTTTATTACGTACGTATGCGAAATTTGCACAACGAGTGCGTAGCATGAGTTGAGCAATCGCAGAAGTACCTTAATAAACCGTTATCACACGTATACTGTACAAATTTTTATCTACGCCTCTAAATGTCAAAATAAACGCTAATTATAATTTTTGTCTAAGACTTTAGGGTTATTGTTTTCCACCACTACCTACATGTCGATTGGTGACACATCGAAATGTTGGGTAGCTGTTCTAACAATTAAATAAAAACCTTTTTTTTTCTTAGCAACGATAATATTGTCATAAACAATGAGTCAAAAATAATTCATTTTTAACGTATTTTTTCATTTTCTAGTAATAAAATGAGTGATTCGGAAAGTTTTTCATCTGATATTGAAGAACAAGCTTAAATAGTTATTTATACAACAAGTGCAATAAACAGTTTTTGCACAAGTTGCATACAATATTTTTTCTACGTTCATGCAAAAACCAAAAAATGTTTTATAGAACTGCAGTTGTATTATCCAAATCATAGTAGCCGGATCGTGTACCTTTGTTTGAGGCATTTTGTGTTCATAATTTGTAATGCCTTTTTTAATAAAATACATTTTTTTATTAATTTATTTATTAAATGATTGAAAATAATATAAAATATGCGATTGTTTTTAAAACGTAACACAGAAAATGAAAATAGACTAAATATTTGGCGTTGATTTGAATATTTATGTTTGTCATGATCATTAAACGCTTTAGTAAAATGACAGATGAGTGCAATAAAATTTTTATTGCACTAGTGCAATAAAGAACCAGTTTTTTCACTAAATATAGTTCAATAAAGTTTTGTTTTTTGTTTAAACGTAGAAAAAAGCTATTATTACTTGTTACTTTAAATTGTGACAGTATTTTGTTATTAAATTTAAATAGATTTTGACATTTTGGCTTTTTTATTTGATTGATTGAAAAGCAGTGAGACGGGCGTAGATAAAGAGATTTATTAAAGGTGAGTTATTAATACTTAATTGAGCATTTAAGAGGTTATCTGAATTTTCAGCCAAAATATGATTTGAAAAAGTTGAATGATTTTTGTTTTTGATATAACTATTGTAATGTTCTGAATAGGGTTTTTTGAAAGTATGGCCCGTATTACCGTGTACAATTTTGGACAACTACCATAATTTACTTTATATACTCCCAATTTATTAATGGAACAATTTTGCCCTTTTTGTTTTTAATATCCCAAGCGTATTATTGTTTTTGAAAGCTATGTTTTGGTTTTTTAAGTATGATGAAACCTTTTCACTGCGGGTTTCTATATAATATGAGAGAATCGCATAGTTACAATTTTGATGGATTTCATCAAGTTAATGCCTAACAATCAAGAACATAGTTGTTTGTTTAACTAGGCAGAGAAGTAACAGATTTATTACCGCAGCTAGCATTTCATTGGCGAGGCGAAACCGTGGCAATGAAACAAGCCAAGTCAGTAAATCTGTGTCTCTGCCATGTGAAATATCTATTTTTTTCTGATTGTTTATACAGTGTGTTTAAAAAATGGAACTAAAATAAAAACCTCTTTTAAGTATAACTGATATAACTCACGCATTTTTAATATATCGTATTTTATGATTTTTGATTAAATATACTTATAGTAATTTTGTATTTAATTTATTACAGTAACCTTTTTTGGCAGGATGCCCATGCAGAAGTTTTGAATAGAAATAAAAGTAATTTTTTAAAGCCTAGGCAGTAAAAGTGTTAAGTACTTCTAAAATCGAGAAATATCACTAAAAGTTACATTTAATGTCAATCGACAAGAACATTAGTTCATCAGAATGGCAAATTATTGAAAAAAAAAATATTTCAAGTATAAATTCACACAAGTGTGTAAAATCAAATTTTACCCTAATTTTTCTATTAGAGCCTATGAATTTCACGTACAGGTTAAAAGTGAGTAGTTGGCTCTACTGGTTTTGCTTTTTTGTACATTATAAATATTTTCCTATTAAAGTTGTGCATAAATTTGACGCACTTCTTACATAATATACATAGAATGCAGAACATAGAATGCTTTTCATTACTAGACTATATTATAACATAAAACATTTTTGTAAAATTTTGCTTTACTTACGTGTTGTCCTCTGATGTATTGACTACCGGAAGATTACTTTTCCACCTCAGAATAATTTTCCATTCTTTTTTTCAAGTACCTAATATATAGAACAAAAAATAAATCAATATTATTTAATTTTAAATATAAATTGGTATTACCTTAATCGAGCCAGTCGCTTATTTTTCCGTTTGTATGTTGGTTTTATTTTTCCCATCTTTCACAAAAATACACTTAACAACTTAAAAAAAAACTAACTCTATACTCCTAATTGTAATTTAATCTAACTACAGCTATTCACTAAATTAAAATAAAAAATATTGTAAACACCCTCTAATAAATCCAACTATGTTATAATAATATCTCACAATGCACCAAGAACAACTAAATGCGGTTCTGGTTTCCTTAATTCAGGTAACTCTGACTCACTTAAGACCTCTGAACGTCGGCAGCCGTGGTAGGGAAATAATATATGGGATGGAGTACACGATTTCGAGTTCGAACGTTAAAATTTTGTAGGTACGCTCTTTGGCTTTCTTTTACGAGGAAGAGGTTGTAACTCATCATCACTTGTTATATCCTATGTTATAAGAACCTTTGTTGGTTTTTGGCTAGCTATTTGGTAGTTTTCTAAAACAGATTAATAATTTTATACACTATACTTTTTTAAATAAATAGAACGGCTCACAGAGATGGTTTACGAAATACTATAACTATAACAGGTCTCAGTAACTAACAAAAATTCAAAAAATATAATATCAATGTATATAATGTAAAATAATTCCATAAAACAATGTAATTAAAACCAAAATACATAAAGGGAAAGATTTTAGTAATAATACATAGACCAGTGTTTTAATTGTCTAAAAATGAGATTAGTCAGCCTGATTTAGTTTCAACATAAAAGTTATCAATTTATTTCAATGTACCTGTTTATACAGAATAACATAGGCATCAACATTAACATAGTAAAGATAAATAAAAATCAACTTAATGCTCAAATCTTAGGAATGTGTATGTTTAAATTATTTTTATGAACGGTTTTGTTTTAAAATCCTTAAATTTTTGTTTTTATTAATGTCTACGTTAATAGTTAAAACAAAATTAGGCTAGCTACAGGCACCTTTACAATATAAAAAATCACTCACCTTCAGTAAAATATGTTCTATAAATAGGAAAGAGTCCAATTTTTTCCTTTTTTAAGCTCTTGTTAAAAGATTCTTGTTGTTTATAAGAACCTCGTTTCCCAGGATGTCGGACACTTGGAACTTGAAGTGGTTTAATGATACTCCGGTGCCGTGCTTGTCGGCGTATTGAATTCCTATAAACATACTAAAAATAAACAATAATATCGCACTAAATTTCCTAACTACTTACCTTCAAAACACATACAAAATCATACAATAAAAGAATGTTGCAAACACAAGTTACAAAAATAACACAAAATGGCGTGAACCGCTAACCTCGGACAATGACATGACAGCTGACATTTCTAAACAGTGTTGACATAAAATTTCATTTAAAAATGAAAATTCCCAAAAATCCCTAGATTTAAAATGAGAATCATAAATTTATTATAAACATTAAAGATACTTTTATTAATAAATAGAATGTATAACAATAAAGGTGTAGAATCGACATGTACACGTGCGCAGTTTAACGCCTCATTTCAGAACGTGACAAACTAGTCCCTAAATAACGTCATAGTACGTCTTATTTTGGTGTCACAATGACCGCTAAATAAACGATGTTGTATAAATTGCCTTCTATTTATTTAATAATGAATAACAAAAACTCGAAGTGCATTAATGACATAAATAGGTTTATTTTGTTCCCAACAACTGTGTTTACGTGTCAAATTGGTCCGAAAATGACGTCATTATTACGTTACTTCTGTGTCAAAAAATCACATCGACGTATTTGACCAAAATTCAACGTGACTATGACGTGAAACGACGTCCGGTGCTAGCTGGGGTGACGCCTCATACATTGTCAAATGTCCCGCTTGACATTCTCGTACTGCTAGTTCCAACGTTTCTATTGGGTACTTAGGGTCTTTGGTCCCTTTTTTCTTATAAACTCGAACCATTTTATCTGAAAAAATAAAAGTGGTAAATGTAATAGCCTGTGGGGTAAATGTAATATAGTATATAACACATTTACCCCGACCTCATTTTTTCCTCGGGGTAAATGTTTTATAGGTCTTCAGAAAAAAAACTTATAATATAATTGAATTTTCCATAAAACCTCACAAAAATACAACTTATGAATCATTTAAAAAATTTAACTTTCAAACTACCCGAAAACCATGGATCTGGCGGCTATTTCAAAAATCACGTGCTGAATTTGGTTACTGAGTGAAATAACAGCAGTCGAGCATGCGGCGTTTGAAACCGATCTGAAGCGGGTTTTGAGTCGCCTGTTTTATTTAAGCGTTAACTAGAAAGTGGTGGCTTTTATTTAAGGAGGGAGCGGACGGTTTTCGGTTGATGAAGTAGGAAATCTGCTGAGCTAACACATTTGCCAACTTACCTTAAGTACTTACAGAAAATAATTTCTAAATACACTGCGCCGCAAAATTAACGCATAATTCTAAAAAATCGATAAATTGACTTTTTTATGTCTGACGTCAAAGGATTAAAAATATTTGAAATATCTTGAATATGTTTTTACAGTAGATTGTGTCATCCCAAGTCGAAGTGCCACTTGAACTTGTGGCAAACCTTCTTCCATAAGTGTTACGGCAGCAGCACATTCCTCCTGTGATAGATTTCTACTCTCAAGTACGTTATGGGCCATTTCACCTTACTAAAGGTAAAGTTGGCGGCACAGATAAATTTTACTATTCCACAATTAAATATCAGTACTACTTATATTTATATATATAATTCACAAAAACACCGCCGAGGTAATTACTTAGAAAACACAGTTGTCAAACTGCAAAAGAAATAAAGCGTTCAATTCCATTACAATCAAACGATTGTGTACGTTTAGCGCATAGTACCCTTCCAGCAAATATGCTCGAAGATAGTATCGCATTAATATTTTAAGCTTGGCATCGCTGTACGACGAAACCAAAAGGTACTCAATAAATACTGAACAGCTTCATTTTAGCGTCTCCTATTGGCTGAACCGAGCCTTTCTCAAATTACTACTTGTCCTAGCCCGTAAGAAATGCCAGTCAACGTGTACTCCGATATCTAATCATAGCCTATGATTTTGCTCAATTTATGTTCCAATTAATTCTTCGCCACGCTTTGCTGTGTCATCTCTGTTTTGAATGAGCAAAGATCGACAGTATTTGTTTATCCAGTGTTTTATTTACTTTACTGTTTGGATTTTAGGTTTATAAAAAAATGGTTTTTGGAGGCCTTTTGAATGTGATGGAAATAATATAATCACTGAAGGTGTGTAAATAACTATAATTCTGATTGACCATTTTTTAAATAAATGGGCCCAGTTGCACCCCAAAAACAACTAAATTGATATTTAAATACCCACATTAATGGTAAAGTTTAAATAAGTCAAAGTCGACTTTGGCAGTTTGCATTATTGTTATATACAATAATAATATTAACAATGAGAATGTAATATTTTGACTGCAGATTCTATAGTGGAAAATATTAATTTTTAGTTTGTTAGAAATTTCAATATTTATAAGTTTGTTTCCTAATCTGTATGCTTGTCCTGTCGTAGTTCCATCCTGTATAGCTTGGATGAAGTAAAAAGAGTTTTCTTTAACTTATTATTTGCTGAATTTCCCAATAATTGGTTGATTTTCTAACTAGTCAGCAACGACAACCCTTCTAGTTCTTATAGATAGACGATATTAGGACTACATATAGACCTAATACTGCAAAGATGAAACTAGCGCATGAATACAACAGAAGAATATTCCTACTACAATGCAGAAGACACAATGTACTCCCAAATCACATATACTCAACTATTAGACCAGTACATAATTTATTGTTACGACAAGATAAACAGGATGGAACTACGACAAGACAAGTATACAGAAGGAAACAAACTTATAAATATTGAAATTTCTAACAAGCATAAAATAATTGACAAAATAAAAAAATCGTTACAGGTACTCAAGAATGACAATTTCTAATACTAATAAACTAACTTTCAATAATTTTGTAGCTAAGCAACAAAGAAAATATAATAAATTGTTCTATAGAGTAAAAATTAAAAACATCAATAAATTAAGTAAAGTAAAAGATAAACAAATAGAGGATAAGATTGTTACCCAACTACATTGGGTTAAAAAATCTTATAAATGTGAATATCCCTATTGACATAATGGACATTTTAGCATACCCATTAAAAACTTTCTAGCAGAGGTAGATTATGCCACATCAATTATTGCTGATCCAAATTAAAAAAACATTGTTATAGCTCAAGTAACAAATATAATAAATAATCATCACTTCAATAAAACCAAGTCATTTGTTAAAGAACATCCTGTTATTTTCGTAACTACTGCGGACAAAGGCAATGTAACAGTAGTTATGGAAAAACAACAGAACTATCAAATTATATCATCATAGAAAGTGGATCATATCAACAAATTAATAAAGATCCCACTCAAACTATTGAAAGAAATAATAATAAATTAATTAAATGTCTAAAAGAAAAAGGTTTAATTGACTCGCTATAATGGCGTCTCTCCTAAATTTTATGTCTTGCCGAAAATTCACAAACCTACTTTATCGGTAAAAACCTATTGTTTCTTGTATTCGAGCTCCTACAGAATTTTTAGCTAAATATTATATATAAATGATTATAACAATGATTACTACATAAAAGACTCTTTTAAAGTAGCAGTTACGGAAAATTGTCTTATGGGCTAAATAAATCCATAAAAATTACTTACCGATATTCTTGACGGTCGTATCCAAAGTTATTGATGGGCACTTTGGGAAAGAAAAAGGGAAGTGCACTATTAATTATAATATCAAAAATACCGAATTAATTGTATAGCCGGTTTTCAATAATCAAATCTTTATCGACCGAGTCTTAATTAATAACTACTTTTGTACCGAGTGTACAGAAATCACAAAATATGAAAAGCGACGTTGTCACGTCTTAAACTTTATACGAACTCTACTGAACATACCCCTCACCCTGAAAGAAATTTAAATAGGATTTTCAGCACCTAATTGTTAACTTCAAAATAAACAAAAATCCAAATATAACTAAAAAATTTCCAAAACCCGCTAGGAAATGCTAAACCACAAATAATAAACTAAATATACTTAAAATAAAAAAAAAATAAATGTTTTTAAATTACTGTGTGGGCAAAAGACAAACCTTTACCACTGGTCTGACTAAGAAACCCTTACTTGTTTTCAAGGTGATGGTATGTACAATACCACCTTTACCTGGATGCACATCTGGCCAATGCAACGGAGGTACATTATCTTGTTTTAGAACAACTACTGTATTGATCTCTATATTTCTTGAAGACTCAATCCATTTTTTTTCGTACCTGAAGGATATTCAAATATTCAAGATGCCATCTTTTCCAAAAATCTTGTACCATCCGATCTATTAATTGAAATCTGTCCAATCTATTAATATTAATTTGAGTTACATCTTCTGCGTGCAAACTATTCAATGGAGCCAACGTTAAAAAATGAGCTGGCGTTAAAGCTTGAGGAGCTGACGGATCCGATGATAACTGACATAAGAGCCTAGAATTCAAAAGTCCCTCAACTTGAGTCAGAAGGGTTAAAAACTCTTCGTATGTTAACAATTGATCACTGATGACTCTAAAAATATGTGATTTTGCTGCTTTAACGTTACTCTCCCAAAGCCCGCTCATGTGCGGCGAGATTCCTGGAATTAACCGCCAAGTAACACCTTGATAGGCTAACTCCGTACCTATAGCATCTTGATATTCATCTAAATTAATTAAAGTATTCAAATCTGACAATACCCTTTTAGCACCGACAAAATTGGTGCCCCGATCAGAGTATAAAACCGGACATGGACCGCGTCGCGATAAAAATCTTTTAAAAGCCTGTAAAAAATGTGAAGTCGATAGGGAACTGACCAATTCCAAGTGGACTGCTTTAACTGCCATACAGACAAAAAGATACATATATGCCTTATAGACCTGAGCACCCCGTTTCCGCCCAAGTGTTATACTGACAGGACCAAAATAATCAATGCCCGTATGTAGAAACACTTTGGCTTGTTTTACTCTTGCAGATGGTATATCTGCCATAAGAGGGTGAAGTTCTAAAGGTTTATATCTAAAACACCTATTACAAGCGTGTATTCTACTTTTAATTGTGCTCCTACCCGCCAATATCCAATATTTCTGCCTGATTATGGCTTCTAACAAATGAGGACCGGTATGCATGTTACACCTATGATAATAATCCACAATTCTATCAACCAGAGGATCTTTCCGAGGATGAATCAAAGGATGTTGTTGACCAAAACTCAAAGAAGATTGGGACAATCTTCCCCCCCACCCTCAATAAACCTTTTTGAAGAAAGAGCTGTAATTTCCTGAGCCTTGATGAACAAGGAAGTTTGTTTTCTAGACATTTTATATCCGAATTGAAATATCTATTCTGAACAACTTTAACTAACAAAAGTTCCGCTTTTTCTAAATCGATCGCTGAAATAACTTTAGCAAATGATAGTAATTTACAAAATCTAAGTACATACACCATTGTCCGCAGAATAAATAACCACGAAGACCTTCCAACTATAAGATTATACAAAGACACGCAAATAATAATAATAGCCGTCCTTTTCCCCGCACAAGCTCAGCTTTTGGGGTTAAAATTTACTCGTAAGGGAGTGAATTAGGGAGAGTATTATTATTATTATTATAGAATTATCTTCCAAATTTTCTGTAGCAACCAACACCTCTTGGTTTAACAAACCTAACTGTATAAAACTAATTGGCCAATTTTCCTCTCTAGTCTGAAGCCATGTTTGACCCAATATCCAATGAGGGTTCTTTAGTAACAGAGAAGGGGTTAATCCTCTACTAAGACAATCCGCAATATTATGTTCACCTGCAATATGACACCATTTTGCAGTAGGAAGCTGTTCTTTAATATGTTGCAACCTATTTGCCACAAAAATATCCTTAAGATGAGTTGACTCTAACCACTGAATAACTGTTGTGGAGTCTGAAAACGCATAGATTTTAGAAATTAATACGCTTTTCGAATAGACGTTATGAACATGCCTTACAAGATCTGACAACAAAACTGCTGCACACAATTCTAATCTAGGAATTGACACTATCTTCATCGGTGCAAAATTTAACTTTTGGATCGCCGTTGGCCGATATAAACTTTAAATATACCACAGCTCCGTAACCTTCTTGACAAGCATCTTCGAATGCTAACAACGTAATTGGAATATCCGATTCTACTTCCAAACTCCGTTATACTTCAAAATTTTCGAGTTCTGACCATTCATTCCGTACTTTATACCACTTGGACGCAACTAACTCAGGTGGACTCTCATCCCATCCGAGATTCAAACGCCTTAACCAACAATTTTAAATAAAGAATAAAAGGTGCAAGTAAACCAATTGGATCGTAACAACGACTTACTGCAGACAATATTGCCCGTTTTGTACAAGATAATCCGGTAGCAGTATCTAATAAAGGATTCCATTGCAATCC